>VZTA01016402.1:0-19093 GCA_013398855.1 Mohoua ochrocephala | reverse complement strand
TCACCACGGTCTGCACCATGAGCTGCAGGGGAATCTCAGCTCCGGTGCCTTGAGCAGCTCCTGCCCCTCCTTCTCCACTGACCTGGGTGTCTGCAGAGTTGTTCCTCTCACATATCCTCACCCAACTCTTCTCTGGCTGCAATTACATCTGCACAATAACCTTCCTTCTTAAATGTGTTATCACTGAGGTGCTACGACCATTTCTGATTGTCCCAGCCTTGGCCAGCAGTACATCCATCTTGGAGCTGTCTGGCATTGGCTCTGCTGGACATGGAAGAAGCTTCTGGATGCTTCTCACAAAAGCCACCCCTGTAGCTCCCGCTGCTAAAGCCTGGCCATATAAAGCAAATACATACGGAAACAACAATTAAGTAATAACAGGAGGACGGCTGGAGAAGCCAGTAATAAATCATCCAATATCTGTTTTTCATGCATCAAAAAAGAGGCAACTAGAATCACACAAGACACAGTTAATGAATGTTGGACAATATTAAGAAAGAATGGAAAATAGCATTATCCCACTGACTCATTTCAAAGTACATTCACCTTCAATGTTCTCTTTTATACAGACATGCAAAAACTACTTCAAATTCATATAAGATTCAGATACTGCAAAACCAGAACAAAGATGCACTTTGAATACTCAAATTATCTGATGTATAAACTATGCTTGCAGCTTTGAAAAAACAAATATGAGATCCATACCCTCATGGAGAGCTGCCTGAGAGTCGGAAGGTTAACCCGGCATGTAAAGTGATACCAGGGGCCTCTATTTGTACTAAATTTTGTCCATCATGTTCCACGGCTGTGAAAACAGTAGGCAGGGAATGATTACTCAGAGCTTCTCAGTTATAAGATACGGGCATTAGCAGGTAGCAGATTTAAAGACAGATAGTAGCCAATACGTTGTCACACACACTGTGCCCGTGCTTGTGCAGGTAGCTCATGGGGGTGCTGACTGGGATGCCTCAAGCACACCTCAGCTGTCCTCCTCTCTCCTCCACTGGATCTTCACTCTTTAAATATGAGTGGCACCATTAAGGAGCTGTGGCACAGCTACTGCTGATTATAGGTAAGACGACTGAAGGGTACTTCTCGAGGAAAAGAAGGAAATAAAAGTAAAGGAAAAGAAGGAAATAAAAGTAAGCTTAGAATATTGATTACATGAACATTTCCTACTGGGTAGAGAAATCCAAGTGAGAATTTGCAAGATTGACAACCTTTTATAAATTAACAAACAAGTGCAGAACAATGAAGTTCAACTCTTTCTGTCAAGCAGAAATATAAAGAATGGACTTCCATAATCTTATATCAGTGTATTAATAGATGAATGAAAAGGCACTGCAACTGCTCAGGGATGAGCTGTCTAATTCCCAAGGTGACTTAGATGTGAAGTTTTATTTTTCAAATGTAGCTAAGGAGCCCAATTGGACAAACTGATGAGGAGTTCATTTCGAAGTCACTTTTCTATTGTCTTCAAAATGGGACCTAGAATATTTTGGAAACATCTGGTGACTTAAGAATGTGGAAATTAAAATACTGATCCTCTCAAAAATACTGACATCTAAACATCCTTAATAGGGAAGGAAAGATAATCAAATTTATCAAATATGTATCATTACAAAACATTTCCTGGAAGCCTTAAGAGGAACAGCGATCCTGATGATGCTATTCTCTTCATCTGCATCTAGCCCTTTATAAACTGTGCTGAAAAAGATTTTGCTGGTGGACATTTTAAAGATGGAAAGAGTAGACAACGTCTATAATTTTCACCATACGGGAAAGTTCGTGGTCTCCTGCAGTAAAACAATTCAGATGAACTGCAATAATAAACTCACAAATCAATACATCTTTTAGGCAGACTAT
This sequence comes from Mohoua ochrocephala, assembly GCA_013398855.1. Classification (NCBI taxonomy): domain Eukaryota; kingdom Metazoa; phylum Chordata; class Aves; order Passeriformes; family Acanthizidae; genus Mohoua; species Mohoua ochrocephala. The sequence goes on along the minus strand of VZTA01016402.1, from coordinate 17,227 downwards.
TTTGCAACGTTGACCTATACCATCTGATGCACTGATTACATTTTTCTTTCCTGTTACAAATGAATCATTCTAGAATCCCATTAATGTTGTTACTGTGCAGAAAGTAACTATGGCACTAAGTTATTAGTCATCAGAATCTAAAAAAATGTGATGAATTGCAACATAGATTTTGGCTTTGGTATGATTTCACTTTAGACAAAATCCCTGAAAGCAATATGTACTTGATTGATGGAATCTGTTTGTTCTGTTCTAATAAAACGAGCTTGCTCTGTCCTTACGCTAAAAAACAGTTGACGAGCAACACAGCAATATTGTAATATTGCTGCCAAGAAAGTCATAATAGGCACGTAGTACCTGAAAGGCCACTACAGTCCCTGGGATTACCTTGGCTGCAGCACGGTGCTAAAAACACCAAGGCTGCGATTTTGATCCTCGTATGGGCTATTCACTTAAGGCTTGGATTCCATGTGAGTCCCTTCCAACTCAGAATGTCCTGAGATCCTGTAAAAATTTAGGACCATGACACCTGTTGCATACACACAGAGGAGAAATACTGCCCTCGAATTCTTGTCTTTTGACTCTTTTTGTCTTTTTGTTTTCCAGAATTTCATATCTGTAAAGTACAATCTTTCATTCCCTTTTAAAGTATTCAGGCACAGAAATTGATGGTGTTGACAAATCTAACCTTTTGAAATGTTTCGAGTTGTTTTGGTGGAGAATGACTTTTCAGAGAGTGTCTGATTCCAGTTGGTTGTGTATTGTTAGCAAACAAGTACCACACAGAATGAAAGACATACGGACCTGAATTTTCTCTATTGTATTATTAAGGGTGTTTTTCATGGGAACATATTTTGTTAAAGATCTTATTGACTCATGTATTATGAAGAATTACAAGATCGGCTTCTAACAGTTCCCCTCCTCTTTGAAGTGAAGTTCTAATCACAGCCTTGTTGAATGATACATTTAAGACTGAAGACAGAGATGCCAGTGACCCAGAGAGCATGTTTAGCAAGCGAGTCGGAAGACATGCAGTGTCTCTTCACACACACAGAGGAAAGGAATTTAAAACTTCCTCATGGGAAGAGATCTTGGAAACTGCAGCATTTTTTCCCCTAAACCATGAACAAAACCTGAACTATTTGGAGGACTTTCATCCTGATTAAATATCACTTATGCATTTTACATTACATTGCTGTTAAAAATATTGTCAGAAGCTCATGACTTCAGTCAAACTCCCACCTTCAGGTGAATACCGAAATGAATAAACCCCAGTATTACACGTACTTTTCCTTTTTTTTTGCTTTTTACCTCCATATCACTTCTACTCTACATGGAAGCAGAACCTGAACAAGAAGGGTGCAGGAAGTCTCTGTTCCCAAAGGATGCTAGAATTGGTGGGAAAAATACTCAGTCATGGCAGAAGGTCTTACATATGCTTCTGACGTGAATCTTCTATTAACGACAGTTAAGGTCACTCATGTAGATTGTCTGGATGATCAGTATTTAGAGTGAAATGCTTATCTTACCCCATGCAATTTTTAAAAACACATGACACATTTGTGAACTAGAATGTGTAACACATATATTCATCTGTTGAATTTAGCCTCTCATTTTGTTCTTACAAAACAACTGTTAACATAGCACGTGCAACCCTCCTCCAATTATTTTATATTTAAAATTGCTTCATAAGGTGCAGGGTTTTTTCCTTTACTTTAAACGTTAAGAGAATTTCTGAACAATGCAGGTGAAAGTTTGCCATGTGATATTACTTCTGTTCCCTAAAGGAGTGATAACAAAATTCAAATGTTTTACCTGAATATTATTTCTCAGTATGATACACAGAACAGCAGTACTCCATCAAATTAACCATGATACACTAGACATGGGATAGGATTATAAATAACACAAGTTATTTTCAATTAGAGTACACATCGTGAATGATTTACTTGCACAGCTCTGTATCTGAATTAAACTTTTATACTTTAATAACTAAACAGTGTTGTCCTCATGGCCTTTTAACACTAGCATAGAAACATAGCATGCAGGTTTATACATTATACTTTCCCTCCAAGGCTATCAAGGTATATAGTAGCATAGTTATTTGAATTCATTATCACAGAGGTACAAATTGATTTTACCAGCCTAAGATTTAATTAATTAAAAAAGCATGTCAAGGAATAAAATTTGTCAAGAAATTGCATCACTGTGATACAAATAACTCAGTTTGAAATTCGTAATAAAATACTGAGCATCTTTTAAATCACTGATATATGGTTTTACAAGCAGATTTTGCATTCACTCTTTTAAAGTTTGGGATCAATCCTCATTTATATCAAGCTCTGGTTTCAATAAGAGGTAGCCTAACAAATAATACTTTTTGCAATTTACATAAAAAGACAGTTGAATTAATAGTGATAGACTGGCACATTACTTCAGCATTATAAAGGTGCATTAGCTTAAATGAAAAGCACCGCCTTTTATTTTCCTTAATAGAACTAAAATATCAAGGAAGAAAACATCAAAATTCAAATCCACCTGAATGCCCCATTTTACACTTAATGAAGTACAAAGCTTGAGAAAGTTAATGTGTGAAGATACTGAAGTTAACAGTGAGCTTCAGCAACGCAGTTTTCAGCACAGGGAGATACTTTTCTATTGTTTGAGACTTATTGTACCAATAAAGAATTTTCATCAATTTGGCAGCACAGGACAAATAAAAAATATTTCCATATTTATTGTATTTCCCTGTTCTCTATCTATGGCAGCTATCACAGCATCTCAGATACGTATAACTAGAATAAGGTTCCAGAATGACAAAATCCATGGTCCATCAATTCCTTATAAATGAGTATTTATGGGAGATAATTGAAAACTACACTTGATTTTCTAATATTGATCAGAGATTTCAAAAATTCCCATTGAGTTTCTGTAACGCTGCTACTCTTTGTGACTGACCCCTCCTCTAAGCAAGATTTTCATGTATACTCAAGTGTAGCTTTTTCTAAAAAACAAACAAACACCTAAACTAAAGGGGAAGACGTGTGAGAATGTCCGCGGTCAGTTGGAGACAAAAAGTTAAGATCCTAAGAACTGTTAATTTTAGTGGTAATTTTGTCATTCTATAAGATCTCACACAAGCATTTATTACACTGATTTCCTAAAAATCAAAACTAATGTTTGACATTTTGAAACATTTTAGAAGGCTGAGAAAGATGCTTGCTTTTTATCTTCAGTTAATCTGGAATAGGCCTGGACAAATGAAGAATAAAATTAATCAACAAAACTTTCCAGTTGAGCAAGCTCTATGGAAAAATATAGGTCACATAGCCTTTCAGACAAAAATCGGTAATAAATTAAAAAGCTTTCAGCTACTTTCAGCTAAAAACTGGTAGACTAAGCAAATAATTACTAAAGAGATGATACACTTTATAAAATACTACACATATAAACTTTTACACAAAAACAATATTAAATTTTTACAGAGAAACAGAATTCCAGTTATCATATTAGAAAAAAAATTGAATCAACCCTAGGAACGTAACAGCATGATTAAAAACAAAATGAGGCTACCCTGTGAAAGCAATACTGCACTATTTCATCTTCATGTGTGTATACTGGTTTAACGAATGTCTCCTTTCATACGTCCACTTCTTAATAGGATCACCCTAACTACAGTGTGTTTGGTGGTGCAGTGCCATCCTTCCAACTCAAAATCACTCTGCAAAACAATCTCTTCTTACTGGCATTATATCATTTATTGGATCAGCCAGAGAGGACAGACCTGTTTCATTAATTTTCAGCATTGCAGGTTCAAAAGTTCATTTCAAATTTTGATGGAATTTTCATGTCTGCTCATCAGAGACTGAGAGTTCTAGAGAAGACAGGAAAAGCATAATTGAAATAAATGTTATTTTTGGTAGACAGATAGATACTTTTTCAGGGGTGTTTTTTCCTCTGTAATCCAAAAGATGTCTCTCTAACTAGAAAAAGATTTAAAGTTTCTTTTAAATATAATCTGCTTAGGAAGCAAAGTGCAAACAAAAAAGCTTCAGACTAAGGGGAAAGAATCCATACTCTTTTCCTACAACCTGAAAATATAGTGCAAGTGATTTACAAAATCACTTTTTTTTCTCTTTTTTTTTTTAATCCTAGGTTTAATACAGAACAAATTACCTATCAGATAGTCACTGATTTGACTTTTCCATAAAGAACAAATGCTGAACTGCACAGGAGAGCTGATGCACAGGCTGTCTCCATCTGGTGATTAAACAAAGTGTGATTTATTTCAGATCCAGTAATGAGGGATTAGGAGGGGATGAGGCAGAGAATCTTCTGCCTCAGCATATCATAAGGCTTCTATATGCACGGGCGTAACAAAGAATGGAACAGAGGGGAGAGAGACACAGAAGAGCTCCAAACACAGCAAACTGCGAATGCTGTCAGTGCGGCATTCTTCCAAATTATTCAAGTATTTGGTGATTTCTGTACACACGTATCTGTTAGGAAAAACAAAAAAACAATACACTGGCCAGGGATATTTGCCTTTAAGTAAATTATTCTTTTACTACAGAAAAATATAGTAAAACTATTTGTTTACTACTGTCATGCAGTAGTAAATGAACTGTTCATTCATGCTCTCACCCTGATGGTGCCCTGCTGTCATGTAGGCACTTGTTATAGGTGCAAAAAGACTGGCCATCACGTGGGGCAGCTGATACCTTTTATTGTAGCAGCTGCTCATTCGCTTTCCTCTCTCCCTCTGACCTCCTGTGCCCACTGAAGATTTCTGTTACTTCACCTATGCTATAAGCTCAAGCCACCCTTTGAGTGGGTGGAAATTCTCATCATGTGGACAGGAATGATTAACCCAGAAAAATTAGGTTGTCAGATGTGTGGCAAAAATACGTCTAGTAACTTTCGCTGTATCGCCATGCTTGGATTCTGTCACACTGGTAGTATGACAGAGACTTCAGAAGAACAGAGGTCAGCAGGAAAGGAAACAGAGTTGCTCAATCCCCTTGTTTTCAGAAGTTTTAAACCCTTTTCAAACTTGAGAGAAGGAAAAGGTTGGAGTAAAGAGAAACAAGCCTGGTATGTTGTGTCCCATTTTCCTTAAAATCTGTGCTCAGAGGATTTCTTGCACAGACTTTTCTTCAATTTTCTGCTCTCTGTGCAGGTACTTTTTTCTAACACAGACAAACCATGCAACTTCTTTAAGCATCACCTGCCATTCATGACAGGCACAACATCTTTTATTGCTCATTCAGACTCGTGATTATTTTCTAATTTGTTTTCCCCCTTGCTGCTCCGCTGTCAAAATATTCTAACATCTTTTTAACTGCTGTTTAATAACTAACAGCAGCTTCACATATTTTAAAGAACAGAGGAAGACTATTTATTTTACTACTTCCTCAAAGACTAGCACAGTGAATAATCATGACTAAAGGTAATGAATATTATCAGAAACAGTGGGCTGCATTTCTCCAGTCGCTCCCAACTCCTGGGATTCTCATCAAATAATCTGTAACTTTACTGCAAAAATAGGAGCAGTAATCTGTTGTACCATTTAAAAGACAAATATATACTCTTGCTATGAAAAGTCACACCACAAGAGTAAGTCTATTGACGTAGTCTCCAATCTACTTCAAAGAAAATAATAAATCATCACAAGAATCCTGGCAATTTCACATTCACTTTAACTGCACCTAACGCCTTTTTAATTTTGATTGTCTCAAAATGCAATCATAGAATGTCATAACTGAAGTTTTCTTGCAGGATTAAATCAACAACCCCATCCTTGTGTGGGAAAAACTGAAACTATTTAAGAATGGGAGAAAAATGTCTTTGTCTCACACATCAAAAATAACAGCAGCACAGAGCACACTTTTTGTAGCATTGTCTCCAAGCAGACACCCTTCCTCAGCTGCAACTTTCCAATTATGAGTCCTAGTCTGTATTCTTCCAGTAATAGAAATTACTTTACATTTCAATTAGAAGCCTGAAAAAAGAAACTGTTAAGAATTGACTTTCTCTTTAAGAAAGGTGACAAGAATCATAGCCTATGAGCTAGTGAGACATCATGCAACTCTGCAATACCTCTAATGCAAAACTATATTATCAAAGTAAATTGGAGATGTTGAGTAAGATTACTGCTTTGTCCTTTTAATAACTTTTAATAACAGAACACATTAATAGTATCACAGTTCATATTGAATCCACTGAAAAAAAGAAAATCACATTACAGAATGCCTACAGAAATTTCACATATGTTGCATGCTGCAAGAAATGTCACCTCATGTAATTGCTATGCAATTATAGATAACTATTTCTGATGTTCTCTCCACACTTCATTTGCAGTGCCACTGAAGAAATCAGGAAATGTTAAATTAAATACACCTTCTGAAAATCAGGGAACACTCACAGTAGGCATCTCAGGCATAATCTTGGGATAGTAAAACTGTGGGTTTATCATAGCTGTGCCAACAGAAATTGAAAAAATATTATTATCCTGTTGAGTCATGAATTTTACAGACACTGTTTCAACACCAGGACACTTAATTTTTTGTGTGACAAGCCATTATCTGTTGTCTCATTGCTATAGGCCTTATTAAAAGGTCACCCCCATCTTTCTTATAACACTTTGAATCTAGGTGATACAACAGGGGTTTATGAGCATTTCATTATTGAATACTATTGTTCACACAATAGTACTCATGCTGTACATGCACACATTTTTGTGACTGTAAGAATGTTGACATGAAGCAATACTCCTCAGAAAACTCAAGTTAATAAATCACTGGTTTCTTTTCCTTCTTTAAATAATAACTGACCTAGCAAATCTCCTTCATCCCAGAGAGCATTCTGTAAAATAACAATGCTTGGTCACTATTGGAATGCAACCTTACGCATTCAATTAAAACCAAATTTCAAAACAACAGAGCAGAGAAGCCCTCAACAATTGGACTATAAACTAGCTATTTGACTGTCTTGTAAGAAGTGTTCCCATGTGTCTCTTTTGCTCGTGAGAAGATTTGAGTGCACCAGGGGTCCTTTCCAGCCAGTAATCCCACGACAAAGCCTTCTCCACCTAACACTTTCATAGGTCTCACTGAAAACACAAGCATTCAGAAGGCATAAAGCATATTTGAGTTGGAGGGCTGAGGACACAGACACACACACACACACACACACACACACACACTTCTTCATAGATTTCCCTGTTTTCTTAAACCAAAGTCCATCCAGTTGGGGAATGAGGAATGCCTTTCTCAGCTCCAGTTTCTTCAAGCAGTTGACTCCTTACAACACAAATACAGGACACACTACCTACACCAAGAGAGTAAATCAGAGAACTAGGATTACTGCTTTCATACCCAGGCAAATATCCATATGTAGCATAAAAGGGAAGGCATGCAAAAGTAGGCAACACGTAAAAGAGCAAAAAAAGTACTGCAGAGATAATGCTATTTTTGTGACTGATAACAATACATACTACTAATTTCATCATTATTAGAACAAATTAATTTCTCTTTGCTTAGTATACAGATACAGGAAGATTAGGGTTGTCCTTTTCCTTGTGGTTTATTTTTAGTTTATAATTTCTTGATATATATGCTCATCTATGTATAAAGGTCCTTCCCAAGTCACATTAGGTGGATGACATTTTGTTCTCAGAACCTTCTGAGTCTACTGGCTTGTCTGAAAGCTGTTTAATGGTATTCTGCTTTCTTTGTGTTCTTGCTTGCTTGAAATAATAGGATTTTTCCCTACCATTCAATATATTGAACCAAAACAAACAAGCTAAGGAAGCTCTCGGAAATTGGTATACAGGTTAATACTAAGGTTATTCGTGACATTTCATGCACAACTGTTCAGTTACTGCCAGAGATGTCATAACGGTTGTCCAATGTTAGTTGGCAACTATTAGTTGATTCAGTGGTTACTCACCAAAATACAGTACTCAAGACTATGAAATAACCAATAAAAATCACTAAAATAAGCTTATTAACTCATGAGTTTTATGAGCTTTATTGGGACTTAAAACCAGTTTTATGAGCTTCATTGATGCTACTGAAAATACTCTTGAACCAGTATCTTGATAAAAATAATGTGTATAAGGCAATAAATGTCTAGACTGCTTGGAAATTAACAGTTTTTTAATAAGAATATTCCTCCAGATACCACAGAAAATACGCTGTTCAGTACCACTGAAAGAGTTAATAGAAAATAAATTGACACTCAAGAAGCCACTCAAGGCATAAAACGACTATATTCGAGAACAAATGATAAACTGTAATGGCTCAACTCTAAAAGGGAGTATTTCTTTATTCTGTAAAAAATCCTTTAAACACCACTTCAACAAACCAACTTGAAGAACCACAGTACGCAAACAGTAAAAGTTAACTTTGAATACTAAAATGAACGCTCTATATTGCTCTATGTCCTTGAATATATTGAGTGGATTTATGATCTTTAATGTGATCTAAAACTTCCCTAGATGTCTTTTATTCAAAACTAAAACTTTTAGTTTTAGGCCATGAAAATAGCAGATGCCATGCTACTGGTGTCACAACAAACTATAGCACAGGATCTTCTCATAAGTACAAAAAAATCCCTTGTGCATCTTCACAGGCTGTTGCATTTGTAGCTGAGTATTTCCAGTTTGGTTTCTGTGTCCCATGTGAGTAGGCAGTGAAAAACCAGCATCATTTCAGCTAATAAAAATGTTCAAACTTAAATTGGCTGCAGTACCACAAAATAAGACAAAAATAGTTTAACTATTGCTTGAAAATTACTAATTGTTCTATGATGGAGTCCACAGACAGTGGGTGTATTTACAACAGTTTGAAAAATCATCTTTTACATAATACACAAAAAAGAACCCAAGGAAATGCAGCAGAGCAATAGATGGTCCAGCTTCATTTAAAAAAACCCATAAAATTTCAAGGATTCAGCTGAACAAGTCATAGAAAAATCTACCATGTTAAATGTAGGCTACTAAAAACTACAAAATACAAAATGTTCATTGGTACCTCCAAATGGAAAGGGCAGTACAAATGCACAAATGTTAGGCCTTGGAAACTGTTACTATAGCCTTGTCACCCTATGTCCAAAAGCATGACTGCTTTCTGACCTGTGACATCAGTGCCATCAAGGAATTCACGTGGACTCGGCCACTTTAGAAACAGCTGAGCTTCGTTCAGTTGCATGGCACATGTGTTACCAGGAAGATAGTGCTCCACGCCATGCCAAGCCAAGAACTTTATTAAGAAATAGTCAAACTTTTGTGGAATCAAAAAATATTAACCTAAGCTGGTCAAGCTTCAAATTTGATAAAATTTAATCCTAGTACTTTTTAAAATGTTCTCAGCATTCTAGAATCATTTTATCTGTATTGCAAATAAAGAATTCTGTTTCAAATTAGCAATCTGCCAGCCATTCATAAGAAGACACATATGTTTACAATAATACTCTTAATCAGGTGTCCCGTCCCACTGTAAAAGGGGAGTCGGGGAGGATTCTTTTTGCTAAATTTCTCAGACGAAAATAAAGTGCAAACGTGTCAGTGTTTTATCTGAGAACTGGCTATTGAAAAAGGAAGATAAGTGCTCCTACCGAAGAGGGGATAGAAAGGGAGCAGAGAGGAGAAAAGAGAGACAAGAGAGAGAAACAGAACACTGGGACACATCGTTACCGCTGTACCCCGGGCGCCCTGTCAGTGCCAGCTCGGCAGACGGAGCGTGTGTGCCGCAAGCTGCGATGAGCCTGCGTGGCTCCCGGGACGGGCTGGGCGCGACTTCCAAACAGCAGCCGGCCGCGTGTCCCTCCCGTCGGTGAAGAACAGGCTGCCGTGGCCACNAAGCGGCGACCCAGGGCAGGACGGGTGCGGACAGGGAAGACAGCCAGGGAAGACAGCCAGGGAAGAAGCAGGACCGCAGGGAGAAAAAAGCGGGGATGGGGGGGAAGGAGGTCCAAGTTGACCCTCCGAGTAAGCCCCCACTCCCTCCAAAAAACACAAATAAAATGACCCCAGGTTGTGGTGCAGTTCACTGCTTTTATGTGCTAAAGCCCCTCCCATAGCCCGGTTTCCTGGGCTTTTTCCCCCGGGCATCCGGGGATCAGCCCCACCAGCAAGGAGCGATCGCTTGCAGCCGGATCGCGGAAGCTTTCTCTGCCCTGATCGGCTGCCAGGAGAAGCCTCCCTGGGGACAGGGCTCCCAGCACGTGTACAGCCCCTAGAGTAATTTTTCATCTCGTGTATAACATATGTCGAGGCATAAAGAAAAATCATATTGGTCCCTCTTAGCAGGTCTCTTTCAATACCCATAATTAGAACTCTTTCACCCTGGAAAAAAGTCCGTAGCCAAATTCTAGGTAAAAAATTCTAGTGCATTTCTTCCAAACACATCCACAAAACATCAGACCCATCCAGTTTTCTTATCCTATTATAAGTATCTTCAGGGCAAAGGGCACATAATTATCCAGAAACAAATTTGTTCAGTCATGATTTTTTGTCTCTATGCCAACACATTGATAGTGCACTAATTATTGGAAACTTTTCCCACGTACCATAAGTTATCCCATTGAAGTCGATTCCAGAATTGTATCTGGGGAGTTAGGTTACAGCTCTTTCTCATATGATGTAATTCCAAACTCCCATGTTTAGTAGCCCAGATGGGTCCTAATTTCACAGATTCACAGAATATTCTGAGTTGGAAGGGACCCACAAGGATCATTGAGTCAAACACTTAAGTAAATGGCCCATAAGGGGTTTGAACCCACACCATGGCATTATGAGCAGCATTCTCTAAACAACTGAACTCATCTTAGGGTGATGTAGTGTTATTTATGACGTCAGATCTATGTACTTTTATTCTCCAAGCAACAAAACTAATGGAGAAAATCTGGAGTTTAATTTAAAATTCCTGAAAGAATACAGAGACTGGAGAAATTATGCCTTTGTTACTCTGAGCATATTTATGTCAAAGCATCAAAACTACTGCATTAAGTGAACAAGAAAATAGAAAAAGGACAGTTATTGCACCTGCTCTTTCTCCTGCTGGAGAGGAGTCATGGTATAAGGATATATTCAAAGAGAAGGGCACAAGTCTCATAAGAGTAGTGCTGATGAAGTCTGATATCACATCTAAACACCTGAAAAATAAATATAACTCTGCAAAAATTAAGAGTCCCCTGGATTGTGAACTATGTGTTGTTTAAGAGTGGAGCTAAAATTCTTTTTCTATTAAAGACATAAAAACCGAAGGAAAAACACTTACTCCACTTTCTGTAAGGTCTCAAGACTATTTTTCATTCACTAACTAGTAGAAGGCAACACTGATAGTAGTGCTGTCTGCACAGGCAGTAATTCTATTTTTTCAAATGTATTTTCCAATATGTGCATGCAGTATTGACCTGCTAGTCCTGAAAAAAAAGATTTTTACTTCTTTGCTTACTATTCACCATCAAAGTAATGTAGAAACAGGCCTGTTACAGGAGTAAATCCTTCAGAGCAAATGTCTATGGAGCCAAGAATTCCCAATGGTGGAAACTTCAAACCACTCACTGTCATTTGTTTTAGTCAAACTTAGTGTTGAATAAGGAGCTGCAGGGGCAGGCAGAACACAAAATTATTTCAGTGAGGCTGCAAGCAAGATGCATGTCGAAACATTCCATGGACCAAACAACATAGTTCTTTTCTGTGGAAAAAGTTGATCATCCTCACAACTCCTAAATTCATTGTCTGATGAGAACTGCAGAAATTACATAACTAAATTGGTTTTGATCCTTTTTTGAAAGAGAATAAAAAGGTGGAAAATTTTCTCCTTTGAATTTTTGTGTTTTACTGTTTTCTTTCTTCCTCTGTTACCCGCAACCAAATTTGGAAATAAACCATTACTGAGTGATGCTGTGGAAAGAATGAGGTGAGACAGTAATTAAACTGTCAGAAGAGGCTTTCTCTGTGTGGCAAATATTTTATATTAGTCAAACATACAGTAGGTGCATGAGAATGGCACATGGCTTTAAAAAATGCATGTATTACAAGCATACTTGTACTACAGGTAGATAGGATAAAGGAAGTTAGAAACTGCAATTCATCATACTGCTCTTCCATTTTATCTTCTTCATAAAGCTAATGGGACTGCTCAGGAGCATAAAGGCTATAGATTGAGAAATTAAAAAGATGAGGTTTTTTTCATACAGGTATGGGGAGGAAAGATTTCCACCAATGCTTGTAATTGCACAAAGAATGGGGAAAAAATTTTATCAGCGAAGGAAAAGAAATATCTTACGTAGCTGAACTGAGCTATGCTCTACATTTCTTCTTTATATTTACAGCACAAAGTTGCTCTGAGATCCCTTTCTAGTGAATGAAATTAATTCACATGGGATCTCTTAACGTTGGAGAGTAAGAGCTGGAGAGAACAGTTGTGAGCAGGGAATGCGGGAGATGCAGGAAAGATTCAGATCATTGTATCAACCGTTAGCAAATTATTAACCAACCATGCAATAAAATACACACATCAGCTTTACTTTGCTCTCTGGATTTGCCTGATGTCCTCGGTTTCTTTCCTTAGTATCCCCATCTGCACAATTTGTACCTCTGCTCAATTTCTATACCCTACTGGTAGTTCATCCACCATGATACATATGCTGTATCTACTAAGTTAATAATACTAGAATCATAAGCCTGAGACAAAGATACATACTAAAGACAAAACAAAGTCTTTTCTGTCATGTTCTTGACTCAGTGGATTAACTAACAGCTGTCATTGAATTTCTTTTTTTTCAGCCATATGGTACAGAACACTTCTGGAATTGTCGCTGTCAAGCAATGAGTTAATGAAGCTGCCAAGATTTTTTAATTTTCATCATCCATTAGGTAGGCATTATGGTTCTAGCCACAACTTCTAAAATCCTGTTTAGGAAATAGTAGCTAACTTCAGTGGAAATTTCAGCATAGATTTTCAGAAATGCAGTTTCAGTTATGATTCCAACTACCAAGAGTGTATCAGCTAAGAAAAGTTTGCTAACAGGCTGTAGTTTCACTCTAAAATGTGTGGACAATTACTAGGAAACATGAAACCATATTGTGCCTAAAACTGATTTTAATGTAATATTTAGTATTATTTTAATGCAATACTTTTATAATAAACCAGTGAAATTTGGGGTGGGGGAACTAAAAACATATGACCTAATATAAAAAAGTAAGAGCTTGGATGACAATAACCATGTTAAACGTCCAGATTAAACAGATATTTAGTATTTAAAATACAAGAGGGGCAAAATGCCCTCAGGCAGTTAGAAATAAACTTAGGATTCAAACAGGGGCAATTTAGTGCAAAATACACTTTTGCTGTTTATCAAATATGTCTACACATGCACACACAGATACGTACATTTGTCATTTTTATAATCTAAAGTTATTGCCCAAGAAACTCACAAATTCACATACAAAAATAACTAAATGTTGGGTAAGGGGCATCATTTGACTTTAATCTCCTGTCAAGGGCCAACTCATCTATCACAGATAGGTGGAATGCAAATTTAATTAAAAAGAATGCCGCTCTGGGAAATATTATCATTTCTTCTATCTCATAAGTGTGCTTCAGATCAGAATAAAATCTCACTGTAGACAGAATATGTATGTAAAAATGAATTTTCTAAAAAAATAATGTTAAAGACCTTTCTTATATGAAATGTATTTCTATTTTCATTCTCAGATTTATTATCAAGCTGTTTTTTCGTCAAACAAAGAGCCCTGTAAACACATAGCTTGGTTCAATAAATTTTGGGTCAAGCTAAATTTTAGCTTGACTAAATAAGTTTTAAGCTCAGAGGCATATTTTGATATAATTTTATCTCCAGAAACTTTCACTATAATTATTATTTTAGTAACTAGGACAATGTTTTCAGTGAAGTGTTCCTAAGGGGGAATTTTTTTTTCATTTAGTCAGTGTGTCTAGGCTCCATGCATTTATCACTTTCAAAGACAGACAAATCAGTTTAAAATAAATGGCTGAAAATGTAAATGGGATATTAAAATCTTCAAAGTGTCTTTAAGACTCTGTTCGTGTTTTGAATAATGCAGTCATACTAAATATTTTTAAAAAATAAAAACAATTTTCTTTATCTGAAGTTTTTTCATTTTGTTTTAATCCTGACCTCCAAATTAAATTAGGCTAATGGCATAGTTCTTTCCTCAAATCTGGCTGTCGTCTTCCATTAAACTTGGTACCCATTAATTAATTTCAACATGCAGAATTTTTTGGCAACGATCTAGAACTCTCAGGGGCACTATATGCTAAAATAACCTTGCACAACCCATAGCTAAGGGTAGATTTCTGTTTGCCATTATTTATTATAATACATGCTCTAATTTCTATTCAAAGAGACATGAACACGGCTACTTATCGCTATCTGTGAATTTGCAAAAAAATAAACAGTTTTTTGCGGTATTCTGACTGCATAAACCTAAGATAGTACAAAGATTAAATTAATTTCATTTCTGCTGAAGATATCTTTGCTGTATTTTACAGAAAAATTAACTAATCTTTACTTTAGTCCAGCAATTTCAGACTTTAAAAAAAAATGACAAAAAAGCTTTCATCTTTCTTGAAAAAAAGCTGATTTTTTAAAGTATTGTAGTTTTCTGGAGTTTAACTAGCATAAATTTGAATTATCGACATAATAGGCAGAAATAATTTGATGCAATCATACCAAACTCAACTACATACAACTTCCCATTCTACTGCACTAGGTCTTACTGTTTGTGCAACTTCTATCTAGATGTTGAAATTGTCACTGAACACTGAATATAGCAGGAATTTCTATGTCCATTTTTAAAGGTATCACAGCAACCCTTTAATATCATTCTTCTATGAAACCATTTGGTTAAGTCTTTTTAAATCTCTCTTTTCCATTGCTGTTGCAATTTTAGTATGACATGGAGACCTGATGACTCATCTCTCTTATTTATACTGCTACATGTTTACGGTATATAAACAAGAAAACTGGATGTGAGCATCTTGCTTTATTCCTTGACTGGAGGGAGGACATAAGTACACCTACGTGTTGATGCTGGATTCTAGTCTGTCCGGGACATATTGGTGTAAGTTCTATCTAGACTCACATATGGTTAGATATTGAAAAACTTAAAACCAAAATTACCTTAATTTGAATCAAGCGTTTCTGGAAATGTCTTCTCTCTGTCTAATGTTGACTTAGCTGTTCTGAAGGGCATTTGCAGTTGCACAAGAGTAACTAACATTGTTGAATATTTTTTTAAAGTTAAAAATACTAATCAATTAACATGCTAGATATTTTCCTTTTTCTTTTTAATCTTCCAGTGATTAGTTGACACTTTTTTTTAGAATTTATTTGAGAGACATACATATATTGCAGAAAACATCTTCTGCCACTTTTGCTGTTACTTTGTTTTTTAAGTAGATACATGAAGTGAAAGCTTGTGGTATGAGTAGGGCAGGCATATGTGCAGATGTGCTCAAATTTATTTCATCTGACAAGGATCTGGGTTTGGGTATTAAGTTTCTTAAGGGAACTCACCTGCAGAAGATTTTTTGGCTTAAAGTATTGTGGAACTGATTTTTTTGAAGAACAGAGGGAAAACAAAATGTAAGCTTTATAAAGGCATTTTTTATTGTCCCATGAAAATAGTAAAAAGAAACCATTTACAGCACAATTTCTGGAAGAGTTCATACTAAATGTAATAATAAAACAAAAAAGAAGCCTACAGTGGGTGTAAAAAAAGGAGAGGTAACCTGGGAGGGAAACAGAAATTGTCCAAGCAGGCAGGGATCAGGTTAGGAAAGCTAAAGCCCTGATAGAATTAAATCTGGCCAGGGACATCAAGGGAAACAACAAAAGCTTCTATAGTACATCAGTGGTACAAGGAAGATTAGAAAAAATGTGGGTGCTCTCTGGAAGGAAATGTGAGACTTGGTATTCCATGACACAGAGAAGGCTCAGATAATCGATAGTTTTTTTGCCTCAGTCTTCACCTGCAAATGTTTCAGCCACAGTACCTGAGTTGCAGAAGGCAAATTCAGGGACTGGAAGGGTGAAGAAGCTCCCACTGTAGGAGCAGTACAGGTTTGAGACAAGGAACCTGAAGGTGAACAGGTACATGGGACCTGATGAGATGCATCTGCAGGTCCTGACAAAATGGGTAGGAAGTGGATAAGCCACTATCCATCATATTTGAGAAGTCATGGCAGTCCAGTGAAGTTCCCATTGACTGGAAAAGAGGAAACCTAATGCCCATTTTTAAAAAAGCTTAAAAAGAAAGACTCAGGGAACTACAGGCCAGTCAGTCTTACCTCAGTACCTGAAAAGATCATGGAGCAGATTCTCCTGGAAACTATGCTAGACCACATGGAAAATAAGGAGGTGATTTGTGATAGCCAACATGGCTTTATTAAGAGAAAATCATGCCTGAAAACTTCAGTGGCCCTTTATGATGGGGTTACAGTGTTGGTGGATAATGGAAGAGCAACTGATGCAATGCATTTGACACTGTCCCATATGACAACCTTGTCTCTAAACTGGAGAGACATGGATTTGACAGATGGACTGCTTGATAGGTAAGGTATTAGTTGGATCATTGCATCAAAGAATTGTGGTCAATGGCTCAATTTCCAAGTACAGACCAGTGAACCTCTGGGTCTGACAGTCTTTAACATCTCTGTCAGTGCCATAGATGATAGGATTGAATGCACCCTCAGAAGTTTGCCGAACACACCAAAATGTGTGGTGAAGTCCACATGCTGGAAGGAAGGGATGCTATCCAGGCAGACCCTGACAGCCTTGAGGAGTGGGCCTGTGCAATCCTCATGAATTTCAACTAAGCCAAGTGTAAGATCCTGCACCTGGGTCAGAGTAATTCTAAGCACAAATACAGGCTGGGCAGAGAATGGATTGACAGCGGCCCTGAGGAGAAGGACTTGGGGATGCTGGTGGATGAGGCTGGACATGAGCAAGCAGCGTGCACTTGCAGCCCAGAAAGCCAATCATATTCTGGGCTGCATCAAAAGACTGACCAGCAGATTGAGGGAGGTGATTCTGCCTCTCTAATTTGCTCTCATCAGACCCCACCTGGAGAGCTGTGTCCAGTTCTGGGGCACCCAACGTAAGGAAGACATGGACCCATTGAAGTAAGTCCGGAGGAGGACCACAAAGATGAGCAGAGGTCTGGAGCACCTCTCCT
>VZTA01016395.1:0-12957 GCA_013398855.1 Mohoua ochrocephala | reverse complement strand
ATTCTGTGATTCTGTGATTTATATATCAGCACCAACACAAATGCCCACATACCCCAGTGCAGGTCTAGCACACATTCCTTTGTAGAGGTGTGTTTTCCCAAATACAGTGTCAGGGAATCTGTCCTGACTGCTCCTTGATGGATTCTCTGTGTGCTGATCACCCTGACAGAGGCCATGTGGAGACAGCAGCAGTTCTGGCTGTGCTGCCCACCAGGACAAGGAGAGCAACTAGACAGGGCTTAGCGCATCAGTAAATGAAATAAAGTGGCTCTTCCTCAAGCAGCTCCTGCTCAGGGCTTCCAGTTACAGAATGAGAGTGGAGACCTGGCAACTGCTCCCACAACAGGACAAAAAGCAGGGAAGAAGAAACGTGATGAGAACAAGATCCCCCCCAGGGCAAACATAAACTGTTCTGCTGATCTGACAGAGGAGATGAGCCATGTTTCAGGTGTCTAAAGGGAGGTTTGGACCACGAAATTACAGAACATTTGGTGACATCAAGATGAGATCTCTTTTACTCCAGACCTGTTGCTCGCAGTGTCCATGAGTCCCTTTAAATACTCCAGGATAAGTTCTCTGTTTTACTTTTGATCTTTTAAAACTCAGCTTGACATATTAACTCATGCCTAGGTTTCATTGCCCATGTGTGGGGTTGAACACTGTTCTTTTATCTTTCAAACATGTACCCAAAGAAAACACTCAGTTATCTTCTAGTACCTGTTCCTGAACTGAAAAATTGTGGGCCACAAAGCAGCGCCCCTCCTCATGTCTCAGATGATGTCTGCTATTATTGTGTGGGATTAACACAATGATAAAAACATGTTCCACTTCTGGACTTGTGCAGTGATCCCACATCAGTGATACAGCAGAGAGAGACAACTTGGTATCTGAGACAAACCAAAATTCAAGATGTTCTTGTTGGAGGAACAGCCTAAATCCGAGCTGAGTTTTCAGCATTGCATCCAGATCAGGGAAAAATTACCCTGGAAATTTCACTATATCCAGACAGGCTTCCTTTATGGGTTTTCCATATTTCTAGCTGTCAAATACACTTAAAACATTACATCAGACAGTATCGTCTCATAATAGTCTGCTGCTGCTTTCTTTCAGCAGCAAAAGAATGAAACACGTAAAGAACGAGCATGAAACTGTAAACCAAAAACTACTACTAGTAGTAATAATATTCTTGTTAATTATTGTAATACAGCTCCATTTAGGAACCCTGCCATGACCTTGTTTTAGGCCATGCTCAAGGTGAGAAAGCAGGTGGCAAAATCATTTTCCATCTTAGCAAATTTGCCCATTCCCTGTTTGCAGCACACATCAACCTGGCCCTTTGATCTGGTACAAGATACTCTGCTTCCCTGGAGAATTTGGGGCCAGATGCTTTAACGCAAAGTAGCTCCATTAAATCTCTATTGCCTTCTGCAGGATATCACAAATTTAAATTGGCTGAAGATTTTGCTCTTGAGAGCCGTTGGAGTGGACCAGGGGAAAATTATATGTTTTACCAGATTTTGCAGCAAAATGCTAAAACAGAAGTAGAAATGGTTTTTCCCTGGGAATGATGACAGCCCCTTAGGCAGCAGGAAAAAACCCAAACAGCTGAAGTGTTAAAGGCCACAAAAGTTTGTACTCTTGGGAAGAGTAGGAGGAACCAATGGGTTTAATTTTGATGTCCACTCTTGCCCGAAAGTTTGTTTTAATCTGAAAGTTGAGGAGCAAGGTGTTCTGCCTCGTGCTTGAGACTGCTGGACTCATTCTCTGTGCAATATATCCATGAGCATCACTGACCTTCCCAGGAAATGAAGTCATGTGGAGATAGAGACTCCTTGGGAGCAAGGACAGAGTGATTTCCCCTCTCAAAGTGTGAGGGACACACTTCACCATGTCCCCCAGCTCCAGAGCCACCAGAAGAGACACTCATGTCCACTTGCTGTTGAGCATCCTGGGAGAACATGGTTCCTCAAACCATTTGCAAGTTTGTTTAACATGATCCCTCAGCCTCCCCTCTCCAGCTGCGTTTTCTCTCTCCCGCTTTGCTCGTTGCTTCTTCAGACCCGAAGTCTCAGGCTGGGATTTATAAAAGTCCATTTGACTGGCTTTGCCTGTTCCTTTTCCAAGCATTGTTCTCACCTGGAGCTCAGTTGTGTGAGGGGAGGGAGGTTGTGCACTCCTGCAGACAACAGCCTGTGCATCCATACAGCTCATCCACAAAGGACCCAGGAGTGCTGCCTGGGTTTCTGTGTATATTCACATGTCAGCATTCCCAGTTTTATCCAGGCAATTAGGTAGTTTATATCCATGGGTTTGTGCAGCTCACTTAAATCTGCATCTCCCAGATGTGTTTGCCTCACTAGTGTGTTCACAGAGACACATCTTTTCTTACATCTGCATTAACACATAGAAGCTTTATTTTAAAAGCCAGTCTGCTCGGGAGAAGATCTGTGAGCCTTTCTGGCTGAATAAACAGCCAGCCCAGCATTGATTTGGTAACGTAGCCATCATTCCATGCAGCCTGGGTTGGATTGCTCACATCCCCACACTGTCACTGCCTGCACTTTGCTGCACTGCCTGGGATGAGTGGGTTCCGACCCATCTGCATGGATCACATCTGTGCACTGAGTAGTTTTCCAAGTGCAGACAGCGCTGAAATGGCCCAGGGCCAGATCCTCAGCGCACCTCCACCAGCTCAAGCACAGCTTTATAGATGTCCTTCGAGTGAGCAAGCAGCTCAACCCTTTCTTTCCCTGGAGAGCTCAAGTTTGACCCGTGTTTTTATCCACTAAGGAAGGGGACACAGAATCATTGAACCATTTAGGTTGGAAAAGACGTTTCAGATCTTTGAATCCAACCATTAACCCAGCACTGCCAGGTCAATGACGAAACCACAGAATCATAGGATCATTAATGTTGGAAAAGACCTCCAAGGTCCTCAAGTCCAATCTTCGACCGAATACTGCCATGCCCACTAAACCTTACCATGAAGTGCCACATCTACTCTTTTTCTGAACACTTCCAGGGATGGTGATTCCACCCCTTCCCTGGGCAGCCCCTTCCAATGCTTAGCCACTCTTTCAGTGAAGAAATTTTTGCCAATATCCAACCTGAACCTCTCATAGTGCAACTTTAAGCCATTTCCCTTGTACTATCATGAGTTGCTTGGAAGAACCACGTCCCCAACACATCCACAGATCTTTTAAATCCCTTAGGGATGGGGACTTCACCACTGCCCTGGGCAGCTGTGCCAGGGCTGGACAAACATCTGCCAACAGTGAGGTTGGTGTCGTGGTCACGGCAAGGGATCAGGGTGTGGATACAGGCCCTCAGGAATTCCTGTTCTCCTTCAGCCGCCGTGGACGCCGGGCAGAGATATTGGGATGGGCAGCCCAGGGTTCCAGCAGCATTCCCGGCAGGTCCAGCGGGGTGCTGGCTTGGGGACAGGGTACACAGAGCCATGGCATGTGCTCTACCCCTGAGAGTGGGAATGCACTTCCCTCTAGTGGGGAAAAGCTCTGCCGAGCTCGAGATTCTCCGGCAGCTGCAGAACATTTTAATTTCGCTCCGGCAGCCAAGTGTTGTGTATTCAGCGCTGCGGGTCACAGGTGAGCTCCCAGCTGAGGACATAAGAGCCCTCACGGTGCCGTATGAGGGCTGGCTCGGTGTCAGCTCGTGGGATTCCCGATTCCTGACTGTGCCTCTGTGTGACATCCCTAGGTGCCACATCAGAGCCGGGGCTGGGCACGGGGATGGGATGTGCCTCTGCATCCCGGCAGCCTCCGCCTTGCCAGCTGCCAGAGCCTCCGCAGAGCAGAGATCTCATTCCCTCAAATCAGCCCGAGAAGCAAATTCTCAAAACGCTGTTTTGATACAGGATTCCGGGATATTTTTGATCTAGAAAGATCAAAACAAGCTTATTGAAAAATTCCATTTCATAATGTCAAAAATGTTTCATTTTGAGAATGTCAGAACACTGTAATCTAAATGTTTAATCAAGTGCCATGTATGTGTGGAATATTGCTATTATTTTCATTCAATTTTAGGGATTTTTTCCCCTAATATTTTTCTTAATGTGAAAAAAAATCAAATAGGAGGGCAAAAATGTCAAATCAAAAGATTTTCTTTTGATTGCTAATTGTTTCAACACTGTAAGTGCCTCTAGGTTTGAAAATATTTTTAAACCCTTTTTAATCATACTGTCCTTTGAAAAGAAAACTTTAAGGCACCATAAGCTTGATACAATTCTGTGGCTCTGTTCTTCTCAGCTGGTTCCACGGGTCGTGCCTTTTTATCTGCGTTGAATTAAAATCTCGTGTTTCCTGGCTCCCAAATTACTGAGCTTGATAGGCCATCATGTTTGGAAGATTTAATCAGGAGACGAAGAGTCCTCCTTCCCCCGGTTCCTCTGCTGCTTTCAGATGGAGGGAGGTGGGAGTAATGAATGCTGATTGAACCTCTGCTGGGAATGAGTCAAGGGAAAAAAAAAAAAAAAAAAGCAAGCCCCATCACTCCTGTGTGATTCAATTACCTCCCAGAACTTTTATTCTCTTGGGGATTTATTCATATGTTGGTGATGAATTCAATTTGTGAGGAAATGGAAGGGACAGGGATGGCATCCGCACGGTGCTGCCGTGACGTGGAGACACTCAGCACTGGGAGGGAGTGGGAGTGGGAAAGTACTCCTCCTTGAGGTGACCAGAGGGCCTCGGGCAGAGGGAAGGGACCAAGGACACTCAGTGAACCTGGCCAGAAAGCAGTGACAAGCACACAGGTGTCAGGGATGCAGGAGACAGAGGGGACCAGCCAGAGGAAACAGTGGGAAGGAGACGAGGCCAGGGATGTCACTGCCATTTTCAGCTGCGCATTTTAATCTCCTGAATGCAAAGCCTGGTCAAAATAATGTCAGATTTGTGTCAAATTTTATAACAAATCAAAACCTAATCCTGGCCTGGAGAAGACATGAGCAGAGAGATAGGTTCTAATACCTTAATTTAAGAAACAAGACAGAGTTGTTTTCTTAAATCAGTGTTTTTAGGAATGCCGAGTGATGGATATGGGGCCCTTCCCCTCCTCTTCATTGAAATTTAAACAGAGGGAGAACTAGTCGGAAGAAAAACCTGGTTTCCCTCCCCCTTAAATCTCTTCTTTTTGCTAAATAAAATTTTATTGGATTTCTAAAGTGATTTTATTTGTGTTAATCTCTAGTTCTTAATCATCACAAATTTAAACTGCCAACCCTCTTCAATTATAGAAAAAAAAAGTCCTCTTTGACTTGATCAATTGAAGAAGGGTTTCTCCTCACAGTCACTGTCCAAGCATCGTCACTGGGAAATACTCCATCCCCCTTGGTCAGAGCAGGCAGGGCTGATTTCCTGAAATTTTAACACTTGTTTTTGTTATACATCAAAATTTAAATGCAAAATTACCCCCAGATCAAAATTGTTAAAATATTATCAGGAAGCATCATGATGTTTGGTTTTTATGAACATCTTCCACTCCAACACTGTTGAGCCATTATAATGAAAAGGGAACATAGTGGAAAACATCAAATAATATTTGTTCATTGTTTCAACATAAGCCATGTGTTTAAAGAGTGTGACTTCAACAATATCATCAAAATAATCAGTTCTACCACAGCCAAAGAAAAAAATCCCACTTTAACAAAATGAAAAGCAAAACCCCATGTTTATATTTTCTTCTGCTGAAAATGGGATGGAAGTTGAAGCATTACTAAGGCACGCTTTTGTTTTGATAGGATTATCTTTTTGTTTTAATGGAAAAATGGGGAAAACCAGTGTTTGTTCTAATTGTAGACTAAACCTGTTCTCTTAAACCTCCAATAATCCTGCTGGAGGTTATGCACAGGGAATAGGGGAGGTGGTGGAGGGAGGGAGGGATGGATGAAGCAGCAGAGAGCAGGATCCCACAGAGAGGGGGCTTGAACTCTGTGGCTGGCTTATTATTTCCTTTACCTTATTTGCTTGACTCCAATGAATGTTTAAAGACAGAAATGCTGCCTAAACAGTTTTTCCAATCTTTGATGAGTATTTGGGCTCCAAGGCGGTCCATAAATGGAATGGGGAGGTCCCTGTTTAGCTCTGTCTTTGCTGAGTGCTCATCCCAGCAGCTGGAAGGGAGCAGCCCTCACCTGCCCCGCTGTCTGTTCCAGCCACAGAGTTTGCTTGCTGTTCTCTAACTTGTTTAATTCAATCAAAGCAAAGACTGACTCACAAAAATGCACAATAACATATGTGTAAGTTCCTTCCCTGGAAAATAGGTTGACTCAGGGAAGAGGGACCAAGGTGATGAGCTGAGTAAACAGGGAATGAACAGTGTGAGGACCAATGAGTCTGGTTCAATTTACACAGGAAAAATGGAACAAAACAAACTTGACCTTAAAACAACTCCTTTAAAAACGTGATGTTTCAGCAGTGGGAAAGTAAAGCTTTCTGGATACAATCAAGAAAATGGTGTTGAGCTGAAGGAACACCATTTGGGGGAGCAGAAATTTTGTCCTCTCAGGGTGGCAAGAAAATGTTTCAGGTCACTGGTGGTGAATTGGGACAACTCAGCTTTGCCAAGATCATCTACATTTTTGAGTTCAACATAGTGCCAAATTGCATGAAAATAACAAGTGTTTGAAAATTCTCAGTGGAGCGAAGGCATTAAAAAACCCAAAGAAAAACCCCCACAAATGTAAATAACATATCTGAGGTTGGATGGATGGATTATTTTCACAAAAAGCTTTGTTTCTCTTCTTCAGTCAGCAAAACTGTAGAAGAAGGAGATGAATAAGGAGAAGGAAGAAGAAGAAGAAGTATGTACAGTAGATAATATTTATCATATAACAATGCAATTCAAATTGGCAAGGTTTTCACAAACGCTAACATAAATGTGACACAGTGAAAACACTGAAAGAGCTGGTTTGACATGGTTAAATTCTCCCAATTTTCCCATAGTAGGTTCTGTTTCCAAAACAACACTTTAGCAAAGAAACTTAATTTCAGAGCAGGTTTCATCTTAAACCAAGATTCAGCAAAGCCTGAGTTTGCCCTGCTCAGCCTGGATAAGAAATAAGGAGGCATCATCTGACTGAGGTTGCCTGATGCTTCAGGATTGTATCCCAAGGAGTTCAGGAGCATCAGGCTCAGAGACTGCAACAGCCCCTCAGAGTCTGTTTGGGAGAAGTGCACAGTGGGGAAGCACATTTCCATTTCAAGTGACCAGCTCAAGGTCAAAATCAAAGAGTTGTGACCAGCAGGTGGAACCTGGATGAGGTGACAAAGGAACCAGCATGAAAGGTGAGAAGAGAATCTTAAAGAGCAAAAGGGAAAAATAATAATAATAAAAAAGAAAACCTCCCAAAATTTGAAAGACAGATTGAAATTAGTGTGAAAGAAAGAAAAAAAACCCAGCCTGCCCTGGCTGGCCCATGGATGTTGTCAGTGCTGGGAGACTGATCCCTGCATCCTTGTCTCTGAAAAGACAAATCCTGCCCCTCATTAAAGTCTCAAGTGCCCAAAGAAGACTTTGATGCCAGCAAAGTTTTCACAAGTTGGTTTTTTTTTATATTATTATTTCAAATGAAGGAAACATCTAAAAGGCAAAACTTTATTTTACTACTGCTCTTAATATTATTATCTTCTTTTGGTTAGGGTTGTTGTTCTCCAGAGGGTTTTTATTAGCATTGTTATTATGCACAAACAGAACTGCCAAGGGAGAGTGTGAGCAATTCTCTGAGAACTGCAGATGAAAGTAATGGGCTTCTTAAAGACTTTATTTACGTTATTGAACACGAGGAGAACAGACAGTGCCAGGCAGACGTTCACATTTTAAAAGGACAGCTTGCCTATCCCTTCGATATTAACCAGAGGACTCTCAGATCACTTATGGCTGAGATGTCCTCCCCTGGCACCTTCAGGGATGGAGAACAGGTCATTCCCACCTGGATCCCAGGGCAGAAGCAGCTCTTCATCTCTTTTGCCTGGGCAGGCCTTGTCTTTGGAATTTTTTGGGCCTCAATTTCAGTATCAGCAGCTTTCCTGGAGGTCGGGACAGGGAAAGAGGTTGTATATAACTCGCTTCCTTTTTTCTCCAGTTTTCCACCTCTTCCTCCATCCTTTCTCAGCTTTGCAACATGTTTCATGCAACATGAAATTTTAAATTCCGAAAGTGCTATGAAATTTTCAGTCTCAGAATGATTGTTAAAGAAATTGCTTTTTTATATCTCCTAAGACTCCTGCAACCCCCACAAACACAGAAAAATTCATACACTTGTCATCAGAACTTATTCTGAGTCTGATTTATCCTAATCTGGAATTATGGCATTTTAATTTCATTTTAAGTGCTAGCTCTGTGAACTCTGTTTTGAATACCTGTGTAGTGCCTGAAACAGGAGATTTAAAAGCACTTCAGGAAAGTTAATGAATTGTGCTTGCTGAGAACTGTGTCAGGAAGCACAGTGTTATCATTTATATTCTTCAGATAAGGAAACCAAGTCCTGGTTTGGTTAAAACTCTTCTTCAAGGCTATGCTTTGAACCTATAGCAGAAGAAGGAATAGATTTTGATGTCCAAAGAGCAACCTGTTCGAGTGGAAGGCATTCCTGCCAGTGGCAGGGGAGTTCAACTGGATGATCTTTAAGGTCCCTTCCAACCAAACCTTCCATGATTTCCATGTCCTACCCATGGTCAACTTTTTCTTGCTAATCTTGAAGCAAAAGTGCTACTAGATGCAGCAGATATTTTATGTTTTAACATTGTCTGCCCTTAAATTCTTCTGGATTATCCTCCAGCTTTTCCCTTGCCACAAGCTGCTCTTCCTGCAGGTATTACCAGGGACACAACACTCGGAGTCATCACAGGAGAGAAAAGAAAAAAAAAAAAAAATCAAAAGGCTGCTCTTCTCTGCTATGTGCTGAAATGCTCAGATGAGGTGCTGCCTTTTCAGGACATGGCTCAGCGCACTGCAGATTCACAGGCTGGCGGAAGATTTTAGGAAGAGCCAACGTCCAGCTGGGAGCCCCTGCCGACTGCTGCCTTCTGCTGCAGCCAGGCCAAGCTTGGCTCTCTCCTACCCTGCTGGTGGTGGTGGCACTGGGGACAGGGTGGCCAGATGGCTCCCCTCTGCCAGGGCCCCCGCGCTGGCATCGCCGGGGCTGCACTCAGCTCAACGCTGGCAGATGGACACCAGAGCTGGAAATACAATTACAGTGCACAGAGGGTGAATGGTTGGGTCGACACCACAGAGCTGATTCATCCCAGGGGTAAAGCAACCCAGTTCCAGGCTGGTCTCTGTGCCCCTTATATATTAATAAGTATTTTATATTCAGGATGTATTTGCTGAATTTAGGTACTGCCGAAATATTGCAAGCAGTCATATAACCTGACCTCCTGATATGGTGAAAAAAAACAACAAAAAAAACCCAATAAACCATGTTTTCCCTGCTCGCGATTTAGTCTAAGAGCAGCACTCAGTAGACATCAAGAAACTCATTTTATTTCATAGAAATGTACCTGTCTTCCCTACCATAGAAAAGTTCTTTCCTTCTGTGTTTATTTTCAGATGTTTCTAATAACACTTTTTGGTTGAAAAATAGCAAACTGTCTAAAATGAAAATATTTGCAGTAAAGAGACAGTTTTCATGACTTTTTTTACATGAAGCAGAAACATTATTCCTTTTAAGATTGCCAAAATTTCCATTTGCTCACTTTGAAACAAAACCTTTCCGATTTCCCCTTTAAAATTGCTTGTCTGTTACAAACTGAAGTAGTTTTTTTAGAAAATGCCCAAATCAAAGCATGATATTTTAAAATTATTTAAATTATATTTTCTAGAGCTCAGTTTTGTGAACATTTTCACAATTCTGGCTTCTCATTCTGTCTGAGGATGAGATAAGAGAAGGTAAAAAAAAAGGTTTACAAGACAAGGAAAGTTTTTTCTCCCTGTTCCACTAAAATGCTCTACTTTCTATAATA
Organism: Mohoua ochrocephala; assembly: GCA_013398855.1. Taxonomy (NCBI): domain Eukaryota; kingdom Metazoa; phylum Chordata; class Aves; order Passeriformes; family Acanthizidae; genus Mohoua; species Mohoua ochrocephala. Next base: position 2,980 of record VZTA01016395.1, on the reverse strand, counting down.
CCAAGTGACTGATTAATCCTTCACACACAGGACAGGAACAGCCTCCTTGGGCTCTCAGGCTTGGAAAGCCAAACTCAATCTTTTTGGAGGTTGGAATGTGCATCTGCAATTGCAGAGAGCTGGGCTAATGCTGTCACCCTCTCCCACATGGAAACACTGACAGGAAGCAGCTCTGGCTGTAATTGTGTCCTTTAAGTTAATTCTGTCCTATTGAGCTTAAAAAGCACAATCACGCCAAATCTTGGCTCTTCCCTTGGTGGCTTCAGGAAGCTGGAAGCCACGTCCAAGGAGAGGAGATGCTCTGGGTGCAGGTCTCTCTGAATGAGGATGTCAAGGCTCTCCTGCCCACCAGGACCCAACCCCAGCAGCCTGTGACTGCTTTTTTTTTCCCCAGCCAAGACCTTCCATCATTAGCCCTTGCCCTCAGTGTAGTTCTTTAAGCTTTCTCCTCCGTGCTGGATGTTTAACCCTCTCTGCTGAGAGATGTTGTCTTTGCAGCAAGAACAGGTTATTGCAGTCGAAACACGGGGATTTGGTAAAGTGTGGGGAGAACCCTGTAATTCATCCTTTATCATTTCCCTAAACTGGACACAGGGCTGGCCTCTGTGTGCTGCCTGCTCAAGCCTTCCAAATGAACCGGCCATTTATTCCCCCAGTTTAACAGAAAACAATTTCGGGAGCCTGCAGCCTGCTGAAATGTTCCAGACAAGGAACATGTTAGTCACACCCAGGGCTTGGTTCATTTACAATTTGGGATCCTGGGAAGGATGGACTTTGAGCAGAGCTGTGCCCTGTCCATCAGCCTCCCCAGAGCAGCTCTCTCACAGGAGTGCCCTCAAGAGATGTTTTAAGTGCTTTCAACAACAATAGTCCGTGTTCCCCTCTCACTCGTCTCAGCCATTGGCATCAAAGGAATTGCTCTTGATTTACACCCAGGGAAGTAAAATCAGGCTCTTCCAACACTCCACCGCATCCTGAGGAAATCCACATCCTGCAAACCTCCCAAGGAGAGGTCTCCTCTGACCAGTGCTCCAGCTAGAACCAGCCTCCCCTCTCCTTGCTCAGCAAATCCAGGAGAGGAAATGCTCAATATTGTCCCACCAGTAAAAATGAGACCTCTCAATTCCCTCTCTAGCCATGATATTACAATGAAAAACATTGTCCAATTATCTCTACACAAACCTCTTCTACTCCAGCAGCAGTGACTGCCCTTTCCATCCATGGCACAGGGCTGTTTGGGGCAGGGATGAACCCTCTGCCTCTAAAACACACACCTCCCTCTGAGTTCATGCACGGGACTCACACAGCAGAGCCAGGATTTGGACACAGATCCTGTGACCCTGATCTAGCAAATCCTGCTGCCTTCACATCTGCTGGGAAATGTCAGATGTTCTGCAGACTCTCACTCCTCTTCCAACTTGCTCTAAAGCAGAGAAGAAAGCATAGCTTTCAAGAGATTTCCAAAAGTGCATTCCCTGGTCCCACCTCCACCTCCAGCCTCACCAGAGAAAGAAGCACTGCAATGCAGGAGATTGTTAATGAACACATTTTCTGCAGATAATTATAGGGACTGGCATATTGAAAGCACTTAAAACATCTCATTCTTTTAATTCATTAATTATATTGCAATTACACTATTCTCAGGCACTCACTGGCACTTTGGAAATCAGCCATTCTCGGGAGATAGAGCTGGGTTACAAACTGTTGGAAGGGAAGAGGAGAACATGAGGGAAGGGGTGATTGGAAAAGTCAGGGACTCTGGTAAGGCCAAACGAGTCTGCACAACAGGTAACTGGAAACCAGTCCAGCTAAAACCCCATTCCATGAGTTCCCGGGATATCTGGTAGCCTTGTACCTACACACTCCTGCAGCTGCCAGTATTGTTATTCCACACATGCTGCTGCAGAGATCTGCTTAGGACGGATTTATTTCCTGTTCTCACACCGAAGTCCCAGCTCTGCACACCTGAGGAGCCTTTTCTGATGCTATTCAATAACATTATTGACTTGGCCTTAGAGGGGACTTGATGGACTGGATGCCCTGGCACTGAATGTGGACCTTGAGAGGTTATTGCAAAAGCTCAGTGCAGATTCTGCAGAAGCTCCTGAAGATTCTCCTTCTGGTTAAAGTCCCTTGCTCCCCTGTCTTGGTTTGAAAGACAAGTGTCTGCCAAGGAAGGCGAAAACCTCCCTTGGAATGGAAAATGTGACCCCTTTCCCTCCAAATTATTAGAACTTTGAAATTACAGGGGCTTTCAGGCAAAGGTAAGGGAAAAGGAATAACAGTTCTTCACGTGAGTATATCTATAAGTATAACAAGACAAACAAACAGCAACAACCACCAGAACCAGGAACCCAGGAACGGCCTCCTCTCGGCTGTCGGGCCCTTTCCCCTTCGCTGCAGTTCCGCTCACCGCCGGCAGGGGCGCTGGCGGCTCCCGGCCGGGCAGGGCGGGTGCGATGGTTCCCCCGCGCCTGCAGGGGGCGCTGTGGCGCGGGCTCGGCCTCCTCGCCGCGCAGTTGGTGNCCCTCCGGATGGCGAAAGGGGCCGCAGCAGAACCTCGGAGCGGCGGCTGGAACGGCAGAGGCGAGCGGACGCCGGGGTGGCAAACCAAGTGCAGCAGAAACTCCGCGGCCCTAGCGGGAGCCGCGGGGGGTCGGGCAGACATGGGATGTTGAGTTAAAGCGTAGCGAAAAACCCAAAAGGAGCAGCAGAAAAGAGCAGGGCTGGGCAGCAGCAGCCGGGCTCCCGCAAACAGCTGGGAGATGCTCCCTTGGAGATGGTCCCTTGGGGGGAAGGGGGTTGGGGTCCCAGGTTTTCCCCTGAGGCACCCAAGTAGATGGAGAGGGTCCTTTCCAGTGAATAATAAGGTGTTAATAAGGTCCCAATTCAATGCCCTCCTCCTACCAGCAAAGGGTCACCCATGATAAGGAAGAAGCAGTAAAGGGCTCGACTTGGCGGAGGCAGCGAATTCTCCCCA
>VZTA01016392.1:833344-878631 GCA_013398855.1 Mohoua ochrocephala | reverse complement strand
TAACCTCCCTTGTCATCGTGCGTTGAGGTTTGGGGGCAGATCTGTGCCAATGTCCTGACTTTTTCCCTAACGAAGACGGCAAAGTTGGCACTCTTTTTTTTCCCCAGCTTCCAACCTGAGTAAAATTAAGCCACTTAATTCGAGGTTGAAGGTAGTGCTCTGGAAAAGTGTGTGTCAGTGCAGCAACCTCTGTGTTTTTCCCTGGTGAAGGCAAGACCCCAGGGAGGTCAATCATAAATCATCTAGGCTTCATGACACCAATGACCTGATAAAAAAGTAAATGTGTGGAAGTATTCGCCAGCCTTATCTTCACTGATAAACAAAAATGGTCTTCATCACTTTGGGTTTTCTTCGTGGTTCCCTGCGCACAACAGTGATAAGATCGTGTCTCGTTCAGTCCTAAGTATCATGAGTTCCCAGACCTAAAGAAGAAGCAGAGGTCTGTGTCTGCAGTGCAGCCATCCAGTCTCTGGGCTTTAATTCTGGAAAGGGGAGTTAATTCTCACACAATATGTCCAAACATCAAATGGAAAATAAAAAACTTTTCAGCTCAGTGATCTTCAGGAGGTTCTTAACTGGCAGAAAATTCAGGGGTGTATTGTGCACTGCCTTAGGACAGGGCCGAACAAGAATGGAGGGGCATATCAGTCAATAGTAGATGTAGATGTACTACACACTCAAAGACAAGATCTTGCTTTGTCCTGCAGGGAACTTAATTTTCCTGATACCTGTCGCCATAGCAAATGAGTAGTAAGGCTGTCACAGTTCCATAGGATATTTTTTCATGCATTATCTTCACTTTCATTGTGCAAGATAAGGCTAAGGCCGACTGGGATGCGATACAGTGTCATGGCCAAATCTCCAAATGGGAGGTGGTTGCCCTAGCTGTAAAGCAAAGAGAGGAGTAAGAGCAGGAAGCCTTTTGTTTTGATGGGCTTACCCCTCGAACGTTGTCCCTAAGGTGAAGAAGGAAATAAATATGTGTACTCAAGGGGTAAATCCTTCTCTGGACAAAACCAGCAGGGGTGCAGGGCCCCCTGACATCTCCAGCCTGCATCTGTGCTCCATGGCTCACACGTGGGTGCTACCCTGGTAGGAAGAGACCTGGGGTGTTCTGCAGGATTAGCAACTGCCCCAGACTTCATGGCCAGGGAACAGGGAGTGTGGACAGGTCATCTTCAAAATGGAACACCTTGCTGCAGATCAGCCCCCTCCTCCCTGCTCTGTGCTGCCCTCGTTGCTAATGTGGGTGTGTCTTCTGTGCCTACACTAATCCAGGAGCTATGCCCAGGGAGCCAATAAATGCCACACCTGTATGTGATGCTCCTGATTTTCCAGAAGATTTATCTAGGCATATCTATTGATGTTATTAATTTCCTATAAGTTTATCTATTGATGTTATTTAATTACCAAAAAACAGCTGCCTTATAGCATCCAAAATATATCTATTTGCCTTAATTTTGCAGTATGGTAATTAACTACCAACAAAAGATTTAAAACATATTTACAGAGGGAATTGTCAGCCATGCAGTATTTTTTCATGCCCAGTAAATGCACTCACAATAAGCAATTTGGTATTTAATTAACTCGCTTATGAGCTCACCTATGAGAAATATTATTTCAGAGAACATGTTGGCTACGATGCTTAGGCAGGCTCTCAGAGGGAGAATGCACCAGCTGCAGGTCAGCAACAATTTTTTGCTTTATTATGTTGGGGCGTTTTGCTGTTTGTATGGGCTTGATGTAGTTATGGACTTCACATAATTTCAAAGTTAAACTATTAAACATACAGAAAATCAATATGTTCTAGAACAATGTTCATTAAGTGAACCATAAATCAACTCTTCTGCAGAAGGGCAGGTACCAAAAGCTTTCGGAAAGCTGCTGGCCCATCGTGATCTGAGGAGAGGAGAGCGTCACCCTGAACAGCACATTTCTGTGTAAGAGACCTGGGTTAAGTAATAACACACACACTGACAAATATTAATTAGAAAGGGAATTTACACCCATCGGGAGCTAGCAACAGTGTGGTCCCTCTGGTGTTCCTTCTGCTGTAACTCCCCAGACAAGGAGGAAATTGCACAAGTTAAGTGTGCAATTCTTCCATTCCTGCTCCTATTTGAAACTTCTCTGACATAACAGAGGGTGAAGCTTGGGTGAGGGTACAGTGACATTTTCTTGCCTCGCAGTCAGAAATTCGTATCCTTTAAAGCTAGAAGAGGCTCTTATGGCAACCTACTCAGGCTAGCTGCACAAATCCAAAACCAAGATCCTTCCTCAGGAGCTCAAGGCCATAACTTCAGCTCCCAGATGTCTTTTAGAAAGTCCTCTGGTTTGGACGCAATGACTTCAGTCAATAGAGATCACATGTCTATGGGCAAAATATGATATTTTTAGAAATGATACTGTCAGCAGAAAAAAAAAAAAAGGCTACATTTGATTACCTTGGAAGACTTTGGGAAAGCTGGGAAGACATTGTTCAGTTTTTTCTCTTTCCTGAATGTTGACAGAATAGCAGCAAAGTCTGGATCAATTAGGTGTAGCTTTGGATTAGGCTGACATTCCCTCCGTGTTTACTGCATCAGCCTGCTCTCTCCACAGCCCCTTCTCCCTGTGCTCGTCTCCCTACCAGCTTTTGCAGGTGCAGTTACAGCTCATCCTGACTGCTGGATCAGCACTTTCTGCCCTCTGAGGCTTTGTGAAAGTCACCCCAGCTTGGAAACCTCCTGACTGATGCTTCAGCACTCTGTAAAAGCCAGCAACGTCTGCACATACCACTTACCCCCACAGCAGAGTCCAGCTCTCCCTCTGCTTCCCCACAGGTAGCTGCAGCATTCTGCCCCTGCCCCATTTTGCTCCTTTACTTTTCCCCCAGTCACCTCCTGACCCACCCAGCTGGCTTCCCCATCCAGGAGAGGGCAGAGAGCACTGTCCCTGCAGAGCATCTCCTCCTGCAGGTTCATGAAGCAGCCCTGGTTACCCCACATCATGGGGATCAGCTGTGGGCTTTCCGCTCCCTTCACCCCGGCCTTACCAGCCTGGCAGAATTAAAATGCCTTAATGCTACTTCTGTTCTAATTAAGTATTGAAGCTCCTGTTTCAGGGGACTGGGACTAGATATTCTGGTACTTTCTTTTTTTTTTACCTGCAGTATAGAGTCCATGGCTCATTGGTCTGGAAAACATTGTGCTTGTCTCTGGCAAATAGCCAGGCTTCCATAAAATGTCTCTCAAGTAGAAACTCCCACTCGGCTTATAAATATTGTCACCTGCATTTTAGAGCAGGAAAAACCAAGGCCTTTCTGAGGTTAAAGCAAGATCTGAGACTCAGAAAAGAGAAAACTCCAGTCTCTTCTCTCTTCAAGAAGATGTTCTCAGTAATTTTGTGGAATGAGAGATGAAACCTCTTCTGAAGTCAGGGAAAGTCTCACGGGCTCAGCACTTAGAGGTTCACACCTCCCATTAGCTGAAAGAAGGGACTTTTTTTGAAGCTGATCAAAATACATTTGATGTTGAAGTTACAGAAAGCCATTAATTATGCTGGTTTTGGATATAATCAGTCCAGGCACCTGTTACATGCAAGAAACAGCAATACAGTGCTAAAAAAAGAGAAGAAAAGTAAATGTAAGCTGATAGCATTTATAGTTAGGAAAAGGTGTCCTTTGAAGGACAAACACTATTCCTTATCTCACCCCAAAGTCCATGGGCTTTATGAGAACATCCCAGCTCCTGGCAGGGCTGTCTTGCTAGTCCAAGCAGTCTAGAAAATAAATTGAGAAAGTTACTTTCAAGTCTGTGCTGCATCATCTCAAGATTGTACTAAACTTGTTATACAAAATAGAAAAAGAATGAAGACACTGTTGAGTGCCTGAGGGCAAAAGTGCAAAGTTCATGCAAGATGCCTCTGTTTGTCTCCAAGGGCAGTGCTTGGGCAGTGCCTGTGGGATGCTGCCTTCCAGCTGTGCCTCTGCTGGTGCTGGTCATGCAGGGGAAACCTACAGCAAATGCCTTCTGCTGATTATTTAAGAGGAAGAGGGAAGTTTTGATTGAATTAGGTCTGTGGTAGAATTTACTTAGGATTAAATTGCAGCTAAGTTCTATGTTCCTTTTGAGCAACTGGGAGAACATTGTGTTCATTCCCTAGAGGTTTTATCCACCTCTGAATCAGAAATGGAGAATGGAGAGTCCAAGTGGGAGACGGTTTCAGTGCCAAAATGTAGGGACTGGTTTTGTTCTCTTCCCTACGGATGGGCAGGTAACGATCCCAAGGCACGAGAGGTGCACGGCAGCAGCTCTGGAGCTCAGCCTGGCTCTTTGGCCGTTCTGCAAACTGAGCTCCCTGGAGAGCAACAGGGTAATTGTCCTGGAAGGAGACAAATCTGCATTTTTCTCATCACCCGAATTCGCAGAAAAACTGATGATAGTGCAAGGCTTGTACTTTTCTCCTGTCTTTTTCTTGCTCTTAGTATAGCCAAGCGGTCTGCTGTTAATGGACATGCATCAAACTGCTTGAGACAGCATGTTCAGCACTGAGAGCAGGAAATAATCATTTCAGGGCCACTGCTAAGAAAACCTGTCGAAGTGTCTTGGGGCAGAGTGAAAATCTAGTACTTGGGGATTAATTATCTGGAATTTAATGAGGCCAAAAGCTAGGTAGCAATTAAATGTCTGTAGATGGAGAGAGTAGTTTCATAAAAGACTTCAGTGGTGAGGCTGGCTTAAAAAGATTTTGCTCTCCCATCTCAGGCTGTTACCAATATTACTGGCTTTAGGGATGTGCTGTGAACCAGACTGCTGAAGGGATCTGCATTGAAAACTCTTTTGGGGGATTATATGTGAGGTGTGACATTTCAAAATTAGACTCAGGTTTCTGCCAAATTGGAGGAAAGAAGGAGATGTGTGAGTGTGTGTGTGTGTGCCTGCAGCACATATGCCCTCACACACATCCACATAACTGCGTTGCAGAAGTGATGTTTGCACAGTATCAACATCTAAGACTGGTGCGTTATGTGTAAATAAAAGAGGCATGGGAAGTAACCTCTTTCCTGAAGCTGAATACAAATGACTTCTTCAGCTGGTTAGGGTTAGCTCTCACCACAGCAATTTCACCTTGGAGAGATGTAGCTAGGGTGGTGCAAAGAGAACCAGGGAGTGAGCTGATTGTTCAAGTGTGGAGAAACAGGACTTTTATTCCTATATGTAGTTCTAGTCTTGTATATATATGCATAAAAGGAGGGTGTTCTTTAACAGTAAATTATACTTTGATAAGTCAGCAGGAAGTCCTATTTTCTTTCTAATTTATCTTAAGCCATGATCATACCCCTGTACTCAGCACTGGAGAAGCAGCACCTCGAATCCTGTGTCCAGTTCTGGGTCCCTCACTACAAGGAAGACATCGAGGGGCTGGAGCCTGTCCAGAGAAGGGCAACGGAGCTGGGGAAGGGTCTGGAGCACAAGTCCGATGAGGGGCAGCTGAGGGAGCTGGGGGTGTTTAGCCTGGAGAAAAGGAGGCTCAGGGGGAACCTTATCACTCTCTACAACTGCCTGAAAGGAGGGTGGAGCCAGGTGGGGGTCGGTCTCTTCTGCCAAGTAACAAGAGACAGAACAAGAGGAAATGTCCTCAAGTTGTGCCAGGGGAGGTTTAGATTGGATAGCAGGAAAAATCTCTGCCTTAAAAGGATGGTCGAGCATTGGAACAGGCTGCCCAGGGAAGTGGTTGGGTCACCATCTCTGGAGGTATTTAAAAGAGATGTAGATGTGGTGTTTAGGGATGCGCTTTCGCAGTGGTCTTGGCAGCACTGGGTTAATGATTGGACTCGATGATCTTAAAAGTCTGTTCCAATTTAAACAATTCTGTGCTTCTAAGAAACATGTTTTTCTTAGTTCTTAAAAACAGTTCCCATCTACTGTTTTTAAGAAAAACATGTTGCACAGTAAAACTCTTGACCACTGCATGACCTGCCACACAGGTGCCTATGTGACATTGGCCAAAATCCAGTCCTATCCTCTGTTTCATCCAGCCCAGTTTTTCTGCAGAGTTCATGTTTCCCTCTGAGCACGATAACAACATCACTTCAGTTACTGCTGTTGGAGCGAGCAGATCAGACACGCTCCCCGGCATCTCCATACAACACATTAATTCTGATTATGTAAAATATTACAACAATTATTTCATCAAACAAGATGCAGACAACAGGATTAAAACACCATGGCACGACACATATAATATGAAATTATAGACACATTACCTGACGAGATATGTGTGTAAATATCAGTATGCATATGGGACCTAGGAAAAGATTTGCAGCATCGAAGATCTTTTTTTTTTTAAATCAAGAATCAGAATACAGCCACTCTCAGCTTGAGCAGAGCCCTTTCTTGCCACTTAAAAAAAGAATAATGGTTTTCTTACAGCCATGGACCAGCTCTCCATCACATACTTTGTTTTTTAAAGCTGTAATGAGATCAGACATAGCTCAGCTTTCCTTAACTCTCCGTGGGCTTGTATCAACGCAGATGTTCATTAAGAAGAGATAATGGTTTAAAAGCTCTAATTTTGTTACCCTCTATGCCATCTAAACTGATCCTAATGTGATTAGGAAAGTCCTTTCTTACTTAGACAGGGTCAATTTGTCTCCGAGGAGGTAGGGAAAGGAGACATTGAGGGTGCCAGTGCTGGCTCCGTGCTCAGAAATGTTATCGTGGCGTCGAGCAGACTTGTTAATGCCGTGCCCTTCATCACATCCTAAGGCAGGGGAGGGCAGCCCGCTTTAGTCTTTCCTTATTTATCTGCCTTTATCTGGAAGCAATGGGCTGCCACATTTCCACAAGTGCACTTTATACAAAAAGAGGCTCCCAAACCTGGTCACTGAGGTTGCACCCATCACATCTGATTTATCACAGTTTCACCTCAGTGTTGTGGAGGACCACAAGAAGCCCAGTGCACCGAGAGCAAGCTGCAGAAGTATTGGCACAACATGTTTGGTTGCCAGAGCTCCTAAGCATTTCGTGTCACACAGAACCAGACAAGAAGTTAAAGCAGTCATAAGGAAGTTTAGCTTAAGGTCAGAAAACACCAGGGTGCCCCTACACCATGAGGAGCCTGTGTGAAATATTAATAGCAACTGAATCAGGGAGAAAGTTCTAAAGACATGTTGCTGCAGTGTTGGCCAATGGGCCAAGACTTGGCTGCAAGTACAGGGAACATCGTGGGCAGCAAGTTGCAGGCTGCAGGGTCAGTGTGGGCCGTGGGGTCATGAGAGTTTCAGAGCTGTGTGCCACAGAGTAGGGAGGGAGCAGCAGGGAGGGAGGGGCAGAGCTGTAGGATGAAGCCCATCGGAGCAGATACACGTGATATAAGTGGTGCTGAACGCACCTGTGGTCAGGCCACCTCTGCTCTGTTTTGGGACAGCCTCACACCAAGGGTGGATATGGAAAGGTTGGAGAGAAGATCACTTCTCTCCTGCTGCATTCACCTACAGCAGGCCTGGGTGGAGAGAAACACCGCTAAGCTTTCATATGGGCACTCTCATATGGCCCTGGGGTGTGAATTACCACTTCCCTCCTCTGTAGTTCCCCATCAGGTGTCACAAACAAACTGATTTCCTAAAGAGGGTGTTACTCTATTCCTACTGCAGTTGTTCCACCTCTGGCTTTTTTGCCCTTTTTGGTGGGGTAACCCTGTCCAGCAACTAAGTACCTGCAATCTGCTTGCTTTCTCCTCACCAGCAGGATGGGGGAAAGAATCAGAGTGAGAAAAACTGACATCTTGGGATAAAGACAGTCTAATAAGAGAAAAAAGAGAGAAAACAAAGAATAGGTGATGCAAATACAGTCACTTGCCACCTCCCACCAGCAAACTGGTCTCCAAGCAAAGACTACTTCGAAAAGAATACCCTCTCCCCAGTTTATTGATGAATATGACATTCCAGAATATACATTTGATCAATTGGAGTCATCTGTCCTGGCTGTGTCCCTTCCAAAATTCTTGACCAACCCAAATAAACTTGTTGGGAGGGAACCACAGTGATAAACAGAAACCTTGATGTTGTGCAAGAACTTCTCAGCAATGACTAAGATGTTAGTGTTTGACCAACAGTTTGATTTGTGCTCAAGTCACAGATTTATTGGTCACAAATCCAAAGTCCAGCACTATAAGGGCTTCTTTAAAGAAAGCTAGTTCCATCCAAGTTGGAGCCAGTACTCCTTATTCGATTTCACTCCACACCCTCAGTGACTCCTGCCTTCTTGCACACTGCTCTTTTCTGGTGCCAAATATAAAGGATGCGTGACTAAATGGAGAGTTCCATTTTACCCGGTGGAGGGAAATAGGCATACCTAGAGCAGATGCAAGAGCAGATCAGGAGGTGAGTCCATGCTACTTACTTTGACTGTTGGGAGATCCTGTATTGACTAGGTAATGTGCAGATGTCTGTGAACCTCAGGTAAGGTGAATCAAACTTGTTGTCTTTGAACCCTTTCAGTGATCACAAAACTTTGAGACATAGAACACAAAATTTCAACCAGATTTCTCTTTTTGAGATCGTAGGCACTCTAACGCAGTAGACTGTCACTTTCCACTACCAGAATGGTTCACATTTTCAAAGGTATTTTGCTGTAGTTCTGACTAAAATCTGAATTTTTGCCCTTAAAAAGAGTCCACACCATGATATACTACATACATCACTTTCCATTTGTGTATAGGCGAAATACAACTTTGGCTGTGCTTTTTAGCCACATGCCTTTGTGGTAAACTTCAACACCAACAAATAACAATGAAAGTGTTTCATTCTTATTAGCTGGAGACATGACAACAATTAAGAGGGAGAACAAGAACAAAGAAAGTGGATTTCCTTCTATTGGTCATGCTGGCTTTATGTACTGGAGAGAGGAAATGGTAACCCTCCTTTTCTAGGTCACTTAGTTCAGGCACCTTTTGTTATGCACAGAGAGATTCTGTAAGCAGGATATCCACAACTTTGAAGTATAACACAGTTATTTATTGGTTGAAACAGACAAGGGATAGCTCGGATCTAATGTGTTGCCAGGCTAAGCATTAGAATGCTCAGTGCCTCCATGAGACACCTGAAGAGTCCTTGCTGGGCAAGTAGTCAGCCATTGGACCGGGAGGGTTTGCACTTGTGACACATTCTCAGTGCCTCTGAGTTTTCAGTTTCCAAATCTCTTTGTTGCCATCTAGGATTTTATGTCTTCCCAAGGTGGTGTTTTTCTTCTTGAATCCTGGAGTTGTTACCTATCTACCTGCCCCTACAGAGCAGAGTAATTCTCTGTAGTGAATAGACTGAGATACCCCACATTTTCAGTGGTCCCCCAGTAAACAGGGGATGAATGAGTTCCCATGAGGGATGCTGGCTTAGCCAGTGTGGGAGAAAATTGTGCTATTTCCTTTACCTGTGTCCTGGTTTGAGACAAAAATTCGGAGGAACACTCTGGGAGGAATGTCTCCTCTCTAGAAGGCAGGTTACAGCCACCCCTCCCCCACCAGGCTCGGGAAAAAATTCCTCGAAGGAAAGTGAAAGGAGGAAAAAAACTATTTCTTTAACAAACACACAGGAAAAGAATAATGCTAAATAATAAAACCTCTCACTGTGGAGAGAAAACCTGGGAATATTTTAGAGTCCTTTCCGTGGGTGTGGTCTCTCTCTCTCTCCCCTTCAGAGCTGGGTCAGCTCGGGCCCCTCCGGGCCGAGGTGTGAGGGCTCCCAGTGAGGTTCTGATGTTCTGGTGTTCTGAACATTCCAGAAGAGAAGAAGGAAAAAACAAAGTCCCAGGGAAACAAAGGAGTTTAACTCTCCGTCTCTTTCTTCCAAGAAAAGAAGCCAAGAGCTGGGGAAAACAGGAAGGTGCTTGCCTCTGCTCTGCAGCAGCAGCAGCCATCTCCCCGTGTCCTTGAACACAAAAACTGTTTTGAAAAGTTCATCTGGCTTTTTTCTTTCTCTCACACCCAGTTTTAAAGACACAGAAAGGCACAGGAATCATGTCTGGGCATAGAGTGGTGGGGATACACATCATAAGGTCACCCCAAGACAACCTGCTCATGAACATGACCAGCTGGGGACTCAGGGAAGGATCCAGCTCCTAAAATACAATTAGAGGCTATTTGGTCTCTGACTCCAAAAGACTCACCAGATCACTTAGAGACAACAAAAGCTGCCACTGTACACCAGAGCTGCCACTGAAAATATGTGAATGTACCCAGTGTGCCTCTTTGCCCAGGGCTGATGTGCTCGGACCATCTTGCTCAGCTCTGCATCTCCCACTTGTACCTCCCTGGGTGCAAAACCAGATAGTCCCATGCTCCCTGATGGACTAGATCCTGTATTTAATTTGTGAGTGTACCCAACCCAGACTGACAGTCTAGAGGACAGGAAAAGACACAGCTCCCTAGCAGCAGCTTTCAGTCTATGTTTCATCCATTGCTTGCAGAGCAACTTAACGAGTAAGAAGTCTCTCCCAAAAGGGAGGGAGCTGCATCTCCCACGGGAGTGCCCTAGTGGTGGAACAGATTGAAGCAGTGATCACCTTCCACTCTTTCTGTTGAAGCAAGGTCATCATACAGGCAAAAACACAAGCATCTTGGGATAGAAAAAATATGATTCAATACCTATGCCTCTTATGGAAACAGTGAACCACAGCCTGGGTTTTCTGTCTCCTGTAAAACATAATCCACAGAAACTAGGGCTCAATCCTAAATTTATCTTCCTTCACGTCAGCACACAAACTGTGAAAGCCTCTGCTGTCCCCATGTCTCCCTGTTCCTGGCAGCTCAGCTCTGTGGAATGGCTGCAATGATACTGTCCTGGCTTTGTTCAGCTAAGAATTTGGGTTTATGTGGTTCACCCTTTCTGTACAGGTTTTTTTTCAAGGTATCTGTTATGCTCAGTGCTGGAGAAAAAAAGCAATAGCAGAAATAATGAGGGTGGCACAACAGCAAAGCAGCCAAGTGAGAAATGTACCACTCCAGTGCAAATGGGACTCATTCTGGCCACTCAGCATCTGCTCTTTTCCCTGGAGCCGCAGCTCTGCTATCAGCGATGTCTACAAAACCTTGAGGTGCCTCCACTGAATCATGATGTCACCTGCCCACACTGAATGTGACCCGCAGGCACGTGTCTGTAGTTGTGTGGATGGGATTCGGATCTATAATGAGGAGCCAAGTTTACTTGAGATACCCTTGCTCCAGAGTGTCAACATCAGGAAACAAATGACATGAAAGGAAATAACGCACTCGTATGACTATAGTATACACTTAAAATTAATTCGCTGTAACCGAAACTGATGGTTCACATAAATCTCACTCTGCTTTTAAGCTAGGACATAACCTCTGCTTAATTGATATTCGTGCTTGAAGACAAAGAAATCAATTTGGCATGTCTAAGGAGACTTTAGGTTTTTTGCATAGAAAGACTTTCCCTGGTAAATGAGTTTGTCTTTTTATAGGCTCAGTTTCGTGAAACTGAAGATACACCTTTAACAGTTGCATGCATAGAGGTAGCCTTTTTTGGTAGGTTTGGGAACCAAAACACCTTCTGGATGCATCCTCTCCGTGATCAAATGCCCGGGCATACGTAAACTTGCACAGTTAGTTCCCATTCTTTGCCTCACTGTCTCACTGCTCCAGGGTAAGATGCCCATCTGTAATTGTTTATCACTGTGCACACAATCAAGCCCTGCAGAGGCACCTGCTGAAATGAGGATATGATACTTCCATTCCCATTTTATTGTTCTTTAACCACTGCCCACCCAGTAACAGCCTCAGATTCAGGCAAAAGTGAGCAAATTAGGTGGGAAAGCTCATTTTAACATCGAGCCTGCAGTGTGGGCATATCAGCATTAAAGAATACAATGTGTGAGAAAGCTCAGCCCCATTTCTGACTGACTGGAGTTTGGATGTGGTTAGCAATGCATGCTCACAAGCATGCCCTTCCTTAAAGCTCTGAACCAAGCAAGTGGAAGAGCAAGGGGTCTGTGCTAGATTTTGAAATGAGCTTGTACAGCAGGTTCGGTGCATGGTTATCATGCCTTGTTACACGCACTGCCTCATGTCCTACAATTTATGTGCTAAGTATTTCTAATAGAGCAACCGCATTGATTTCAAGGGCAGTTTGCAAAGTGGTGTGACTCTGCAGCTGACAGGGAAGGTAAAACCTGAATGCCCTCTTCTAGACATAGAAGGGCTGCAGTACGGCTGAGGAGTTGAAATCAGTCCAAGAGAGCTGCTGACAAAATGTGTTCTTGAAGGAAGAGAGGCTTTTTACATAGTGCCTTATGAAAACAAACACGTACCTGACATGTAACTGCATCTTGACATAAGATGCCAAAAGAAAAAGCCTTTCGCAGGGAAGTGCTTATTATTTTCACTTTCAAATGACCAAGTGCTTAGGAAAGGTGTCAAAAGAAGTCCCTGAAGGCTGACAGTCTCTGTGCAGCCATTAACCTTCAAGGGCTTGGGAAGCAGGACACGAACTCCCCTGATGTGGGTTTTTACCTCTCCCCCTGCACATGCTGAGCCACCTCTGGGTGTGGGAAATTCAGATGTGGCTCTATCTACCAAACCACAGCAGCCCAAGGCCGCAACACCAAGTTGCAATTATCCATGCAGTCTGACGGGCAGCATTCTCCCTGGATTTGCCACATTCCAGCAAGCATTCTCCTTAATTGCCTTGGAGAGACCAAGAACTGTTTCCACTAGACATAATGCAGAGGCCACTCTGTGTGAGAGGTAAATTAAACCACATGGACAAAAGATGTTCCTCTTGATCTCAGGGCCAGGAACCGACCCCTGACTTGTTTTATTCACCTGTATAAAGGTAGCCTCTGCTGATAAATTAGGGATGAGCCAGTGTGGGGCCAGATAGGTGGATCAGGAAGAGAAAGACTCAAAGGGCTTGAAGGCTGCCAGAGAGCTCAGAGGCAGGAGCGAAGTGGGATTCATCTCATCTGAGTGTAGGAACTGAAAACCTGATTTCTGCATCTGAGCTCAGCTTAGTCACCCTCAACTCCCCTTACAGGCAATGGAGAGAAACAACCAAGTGAAACCAGAGTCAGGACAATGCCAGACCAAACTGGGAAGTAAGTTTAGCTGTAACTCTGCCACTCTATGGCTACAGGTGGTTTAGCTCAATCCTGATGCTATTTCACGCAATCTTTTCTAAATTTTCCACTTGCATTCCTTTAACTGCAGTCATCTGTGCAAGGTCCGTAGCAAGCGACTCCAGCAAAAGGACATTTGCAAGTCATTTTAGGCTAATACCACTGTCACCAATGCTCATTTTCACATGTAACTGTTAAGAAAGAGTTGCAGGTTACCTTGCTCCCTATATTAATGCAAAAATTTCTTCTTAACACTCTTTTTAACCTCAGTTTCTCATCCTGAAACATTCACTCTTCTCTCATCTTCTACCAGTGTCCCCTTAATGTCCACCACCTGGAGTTGTGACTATGCCTCCCCTTTGCTGTTCTCATTCTGTCCTTTCTTCTTCACTGCCTGAGTTACACAACTTGAAAAATGGTAGCCAGCCATCACTGTCACCTGGGCTTGGCACCTTTCTAAGTACAAAGGAAATTAAATACTGAGCGGTAATAAGTGAATATGAAACATGGATCAGTATGGCAGCTCACCAGAATGCTGAGGGCCTTGAATTACAAGGGTTTTTTCCTTAAACCATTCTCATTTCACAAGGCCATCTATGCATGTACTCTGTACCCAAGGGCACTACCAGGCCCACAGCATTTAACACAGCACCGAGTCTTCTCCACAGTCTATTAATTTGGATGATCTCTGGCTGGTTCAAGCCACAGCTGTTTCAGACCCTGTACAGCTTTGCTGCTGCTGATTGCCATTCTGGTGAAAGGAAGAAAGCAGCATGGGCCTGCTCCTCCATTTACTTAATGTATCCTCAGTAGCATTGCCCTGTAATATATCTGTTACCAATCAATACTTGATATAATTTTAGCGAACGGTGCTGGAGCGAGCCTGAAAGCTAAAGCAGATCTTCATGTAAAAGAGGCAGCAGAAATAAACGGGGAGAAAGCTCATGTGGAAAGCAAAGTAGAGATGGTACTTTCTGTGTCTGTAGATTTACTCTGTGTCGGAGTGCAGACAGACCTCTAGGAGTGAAAGACAATGGGACAGTTTTCCATCTTAAGACTGGAACAAAAAAAGAACAACAAGTCAACTAATGACTAACTAGTAGTTGATTAAGTGGCAGGCAATTACTAGAATTTTCTTTCCTTCAGTACATGAGACAAGGCCAGGGCACTGTGTCACACAACTGGGAAAGGCTGGAGAGTCAGGGTAGATTGCAGGGAGGAGAGCAATGCTGTTGGATCAGGGAAGGTTGACCCAGGGTGCAGCTGGAGCACAGGCTCAGACCAGGATGGGTGCTGTTGTGCTGAGCCACACGGGTGTGATGGCCCCACAATCTGTCTAGGGGCAGGAGGGTCTGAGAAGAAGCCAAATATGTGTCTTGAGCTTGAGACTGTGCAGAATTGCTACCATCTAATTTTGCCTTCACACAGCTCGAAGTTAGGTTATCCATGATATTCTTCAATATTTCCCCTAAAGCTTGGAAGCTATTGGTTTCCCTGCACTGAGGATGCTTTTGAAGGAGACCAGCTTTGTTACTAGACAGCAGGGACTGGTCTTCAATCAGCATCAGACTGAGAACACAGGAGTCTGTCATGGTGGCTGCTGTTGGGAGCAAACTGTCCTATACACTTACCTCCTTTTGATTCAAAACCTCTTTGGTGGGCAATTTAGCTGCAGGTAATGACAGAGGGAAAAGGGCCAAGTAAGCACATGGCTAACTGCGCCTTTGTCTCTATGAATTCCAGCTAGTGGCAGCTGGATTGCGCTTCCAGGTAGCAATGGGAGGAAGCTTGTGCGAATGGAAAGTCCTGCTAGGCTCCACAATTTGGGCCCACAGCTCGAGGTCCTGTTGGCACTGAGCTTTCCCCACGTATAATTCTTGAAAGAGCCTGTGGTAGAGGCAGTGTTCATCTCATTATCAATTCAATTTTTGTCATAGCCCTGCCAGGCTCTTAATTTCTCGTGTTAAAACAACAAATGAGATGACCCAACTGCAATCTCTAATAGGTATCATGGGTCAGTAATCATTCATTTCTTATAGTGCCTCTCACCCGAAGGACAGAGATGAAAATTTGTCCTCCTAATGGCAAGAGCTGTAAATTAGTTTTATTTCACTGTTAAATCTAGAGGCCTGAAAATTAAGATGACCAGCCCTTAGCTAGGAAGAAAATGTGTCAGCTCAAGGGATTTTCTGCATTAGGCAAATAGGCAGCTCATAATCACCCATTAAACAGTCACAGTGGCTGTGTCCTGACACCCTTGCTACTCAGAGTCTGAGTGACTCTCCTGATGTACTGAATATGGTGAAACTTTGCAAGCCTGATGTCCACTTGTGGGCCAGTGACCCCAGCTCCACTTCTAGCCATCTAGAGTGAACATTCCCTGTGGGTGCTCGTGGTAATTTCATCTTTCCCTAAAGACGGACATGTTCAAGATAGGGATGACGAATTTCTCTGTGAAGGTACATCTTATCTCCATTATTAAGGGAGCTTCAGATGAGCAGGTCAGATTTGAACACGATGATCTTTTAGACATATACATTTAGATGAGACAAATCCCACCCAAAATTTAGCCAGTTGTTTGTCAGAGTGTTTCTTCTGCTGAATATTGTTATCTTTATCCTTGAAGTCTTTGCAAACCCCGTGGGTCTAAAAGATGTTATTCTGAATTAGCATGGACTCACTGTGGATTTGGAAATTACAGAGTAAGCCATCACCGCATACTTATAGGGTACAAAGGAGGGAAATGAAGGGGTTTAAAAACAGATGGAAGCTCTGTTGACAGGGGCATGAAGGTGCCTAACAGCCTTCACTGAGCAAGAAGCTGCTGGTGAAGTTGTAGAAACACTTGAGCGGCTCCTCCTGGGAGAGTGGGTGTCCCTCTTGCAGTCACTTCACACATTATTCATGCTTTTGGCAAGACAGACTGCACAAAACACCACACAGCCATACCTGCTTGTTAAGCCTGGTCCCGGAGGGCTGCCCCGTGCTCTCCCAGCCCTGTCTGAAACCAGTGGGGAATATATTGCTCACCCCGACTGACGTGGTTCCTCGCAGGAAAGCTGTGCTGTTCACTGCAGGGTCACATCCCAACAGGGAGCAGGGATTGCAGCAGGCATCTCAGTGGCCTGAGGGCACCCTCAGAGGGTACTGAGGCTGTTGCCCTCTCTCGCACCTCGTTCAGTGTGAGAGATGGGGAGCGGATGTTCCCTCCGTCCCATCCCTGAGAAACCACGCTTCCTCTGTGCAGCCCTTTGGGAAGGAGGAGAGAAGTTTGTCCTGGGAAAGAAAGGCTGAAACATCTTCAGAGTGATGAAATGAGTTATCTTGTTCAAAAACATGTCACACAGAAAGCTCTCTAAAAAGCTCTCTATAGAAAACTGAAAATAAATTTTAAAAATCTACCCCACTGCCGAATCCTCAAAACCCATAAGTGTATCAGAATAGTTGTAAAATTATTCACTTTTAGGATGTGCAAGTAATAGAGTATTGTACAGCCAGACAAGTTTATAAGAACATGTATTAAGCTGCCTGCATGGGGAGGACCTGGCTGAAGTTAAAACATAAAACCTTGCCACAAGACAAGTGAGGGTGTGAGGAGGGACATTAAAGAGTGAGAATGGCTTTGAATAAGAAAAGTGGCACTCTGCCCTCTTTTCCTGGTGCTACACTTGCACTGAAGTAGGAAATTTTAGAATGGAGAGCCAGAGAGACTAGAGCTGATAGAAAGAGCCTGTGGTGCTGCAGCCAGAGCTGCACGATCTATGCTAATGGAATTCTGACTTTAAAAATAACTAGACTCTAGGGACTGCAGCTCTGCTGGGTAATGGGTCTCTCACCTCTGATTGTGCCTGTTTTCCCCATGAACAACCTCATCATTCCCTGGTGATATCCAATCAGTCAGCCTCACCTCAGCGCCTGGTAAAATCACAGAGGAGATCCTCCCGGAAGGTGTCAAAACATGTGGAAGACAGGAATGTGATTAGAGACTGCCTAAATGGCTTCACCAAAGACAAATCATGCCTGACTGTTTTGGTAGCATTCCTAAATGGAATGGCTGCCTCAGCAGACAAGGGAAGAGCTGCAGTTGCCACCTATTTAAGCTTCTGTAAGGCTTTTGATACAATCCCCCACAACATCCTTACCTCTAAGTTGGAGAGAGGTTCGGGTTTGATGGATGGACTGTTAGATGGATAAGGAATTGACTGGATGGCAGCATCCAAAGAGTAGCAGTCAATGGATCAATAGCCAGGTGGAAACCAGTAATGACTGGTGTGTCCCACAAGGGTCCCCAGTGGGACCAATACTATTTAATATCTTCATCAGTGATGCAGGCAGTGGGATCAGTGCACCCTCAGCAAGTCTATAGGTGACATCAAGCTGAGTGGTGCCATTGATTCACTTGAGGGAAGGGATGTTATCCAAAGGGACCTTGACAGGCTTGAGGAGCAGGGCCTTGTGGATCTCATGAAGATCAAGTGCAAGGCCCTGCACCTGGGTCAAGTCAATCCCAGGTATCAATACAGGCTGAGTGGTGGATGGGTTTGGAACAGTCCTGTGGAAAAGGACTTGGGGGTACCTGTCCACATAAAATCAGATATGACTCAGCAATAGGCACTTGCAGCCCAGAAAGCCAACCAGGTCCTGGGCTGTATAAACATAAACATGACCAGCAGGTCAGAAGAGGTGGTTCTGCCTGTCTGCTCCACTCTTGTGAGAGCCTACCTGGAATACAACATCTGGCTCTGGGGGGTCCCAGCACAAGAAGGATGTGAACTGGTTAGAGCAGATCCAAAGGAGGGCTGTGAAGGTGATCAGAGTGCTGGAGCAATTCTCCTATGAAGACAGGCTGAAAGAGACGGCATTGGAGAAGAGAATGCTCCGTGGATATCTGATTGCAACTTTTCAGTTTATAAAGGGGGCTGATAAAAGCAATGGAGAGACATTTTTTACCAAGGCCTGTAGTGACAGGACAAGAAATAACAGTTTTAAACTGAAGGAGGGCAAGTTTAGATTAGACATGATGAAGAAAATCTTTACTGTGAGGATAATAAGACAGGGGAACAGGTTGCCCAGAGAAGCTGTGGATGCCCCATCCCTGGAATTATTGATGGCCAGTTTGGATGGGACTTTGAGAAACCTGGTCTAGTGACAGATGTCACTGTCCATGGCAGGGCATCGGGACTGGATGATCTTCAAAGGTCCCTTCTACCCCAAACCTTCTGTGCTTCTGTGGCCCTACACTCCCTCTTGCTGTTGGCATACAAGGTCAGAAGGCAGGTGCCAGCTGGCTAGAGGATGCCAGGGGATTCTCCCCCAAAACAGCAGCACCGCAGGAGGCACAGCATGGAGACTGACTGAACCTCTCCTGCATTGGATAGACAGCAACTTTCTGTAAGCAGGAATGTTAACTTAGAAGATTGTTGTGGATTTTGGTTTGGAGTTTTTTTCGTTTTATTTATTTTTTTTTAACAAAACCCTTTAAACTTCCACTCTATTAATAGCGATGGAACATTGTCTTCTCTGGCTAAGCTGAACCTCCCTTTCTGTTCTTTCTTTCTACTTGCATCCTCCCCATGTGAAGAAAACTTCTAGAAGAACTATTCTTTGAGAATTTGAGGGGGAGGATGAAGAAGGAACAGGCTATGATTTCCAGAAAATTAAAAGCAGTATTTGAGACAGAAGCCAAATGTTCCCAGAGAAATGCCCCTTTCCTTACTGCAAAGAATATATCAATGAAGCATTTGCATACGTTACACAAATTAAATTAATTTACCCAGAGTTGTCGTTTGTTTTTCATGCCCAAAGCTAACAGCTCACATGGATTTTCTGAGTTGTTTTGTGGTTTTTTTCACCTTTCTTAAGCTTGACTACACAAACTCAAGACAAACTTTCATCTGACAGTGGAATAAGGAGGAATTTTGGGTTGTCTTGTAACAGGGACACTTTTCCTTCAGTGCCACACTTACATTGCAAGGTACCCAGAGCAAAGACAAGGTGAAAGTCACTAGTGGAGAAGGGGCAGAGATGCGCAGGGGAACGGAGAGTTACTCTGGGCTAGAAACAATTTATTTCCTCCTCTTCTATAGCCTGAGCATGACCCCCACCACACCAGCCTATTATGGGTGGGTTTGAGATGCCCATTGCCTGCTGGAACCAGCAATGCCTCAGCAAGAGGGAGACAGGCATGACTTTAAGACACCCTTGCATTTCCTCAGAAACAGCTCTCAGGAGAAAGCCTTAACTAAAAATGAGGAGTTTTTTATGGCTCATACATTGCTCAGTGACTGCTCCAGAGGTGTAGGCACAGGCACAGACTGAGAGACAGGACAGGGAGACAGGGTTGGCAGCCCTGTGCTCCCTCCTCACTGCACCCACCTGACCCCAGCCCAGCATCTGCACTCCGTTGTGACCTGTCTGGCAGAGGCTTAGCTGCACATCGCCCTGTGACAGTTGTCAGAGCAATGTGACACAGACCACAGAGCAAATCCTTGGCCAAAAGGGGTGAATAGATGGGACTGGGGACACTGGTCCCACCAAGAGAGGCTGCGGGCTCGCTCAACAACCACCACCTCATCCCTTCTCTCCTTCCAGCAGGCCAGTAATGTTTGTGCCATCCTTTGGCACTCCTGGGATGCGTCTCTGAAAGCGCAGTTAATGGATTTACATGTCATTTAATTGTGATAGCTGGAGATCATCTGATGGAAGGGGAGAATTTCGATTGTCTCAGGGTGGATTTGGTCTAATTATCTCAGATGACACCAGAAAATCTGCTTCTCCTGGAGACACGCTGTTACTGTAGTAACTTGTAAATGAATATCAGATGATGAGTTATTTTGAGGCAGTCTGAACTGCTAAGTTTATGAGCACAGTGGGCAATCATTTCTTCTTTCTTTTTTTTTTTTTTTAATTCTTTTCCATATTAATTTCTCTTTCAGTGTGAATGTAAACCACAAAATCAACAGGTCAGATAGAGGGCTCTTGTGAACTCTGCCTTCCCTATCAGACAGAGCAGATGCAGCTTGGAAGTGCTTTATCACTTTGCTTTTAATTAAAGCCTATAATGGCATTGCATTTTGTGAACAGGCTTTATCCAAAATACAAAGTGGATAAAGGATGAAGCAAATCTTCAGATAACTCTGCATTTTTGATTATCTCTTTTGTACATATGTGGGCTGCTCACTCTCTCACCCAGAGCCAGGATCAGCAGTGTCTCATGAGCAAGCTGCTGATAAACAGCGGTTGCACCCTGCCCTTCTGGAGAAAGAGCTGATAGTGTGTGCCTTGGCTTCTGATACTTGCTTTGTGTGGCCAAAGGGGATGGCATTTAGAGGCATCACCTTGGCTTAAATCAAGGCATAAAATCTTCTTCTAGTCCAAAGAAAAGATGGTAAATACCTGCACGGCCCAGTACATCAGCAGTTGCAATGCAGCATCAGACACACTCTGCTATGGTTTGTTGTCACTGCACTGCACCCAGTCCTAAAATGCAGCAGAGAGAATACAAGTTGCAAATCAGGTCCCAAGGGCATGTCCCACCCTCCAGCCTAGCTTTTTATTTTGACTAGCAAATAACTGCCAGATGCTCCACAGGAATTGCCCCATGCACATGGTTTTGCCTGTATCTACTCAGCTTATTTTATTTCTCAAAGAGAGCATGGAAAGTGATCTCAGGTGAGAGTCATCAAACACAGCAGCTAAATCGGGATCATTTCCCTGGGTGTCCATGACCCTGCTGCAGCATTGGCCGAGGGTCAGCAAGCTGGTGCATCTCCCTTCAGTTTGAAACACGGGAAGTTTTGGTGTCCATCTAGACTTGAAAGGATTCATCAAACTTAGTTTTGAAGCAGGAGAGCTGGAGAGCATGACCTTGCTCCACCCTACCAGCGTCCACATGGGTCTCTCTTAGAAAGCATCTATGGACCGAAATGTTTTAGTGTGGATCCTGTTTATATTTCATTATAATTACATGCTTTTCAATATATTGAAAAAGGTCGAGTTTCTTGAAGTTTTTTGCTTGCACTTCAAGAGTGCATGACACTTAATGCTGAAAAAAATGATTTTTGAAAAGAAAGCAGGGGGATTTAAATTGAGAATAAGATCTCTCTTTCCATCTGGGATACCTTTGAAACGTTGAATCATAGATTTGCTAGATCTACCACAAAACCAGTGTTTGTTTTCCAAAATACCTCTATATATATGTGGCTTCATCTAAAATTTGGGGCTGTCTGATAGAGAGAAGTGTGTGGTACAGCATGGACATGTGCTAAAGCTGTATTTTCTCTGCATACTCAGAGGTGTGTAATTAGCATGAGGACAGCCATTAACACATCCCGTGTGCTGTGTCACCGAGTCACGCCTGATTATGTTGCAAAGTGAGATTAGTAAAATGAGCTTGAAGTTGTCCTCTCACTGCCATTTGATAGTAGGGAAAACAAATCCTTCCTCTGCCAAAGCTGCAACTAATATTCAGTACTTAAGAAATTCAACTGATGCATTCATAATGAACAGGATTTTCTGTAATTAAAATTTTAAATAAATCCCCAACATGAGCCCTGGCTTGGATTTCTTAATTTCAGATATGAAAGTACAGCTTTTGACAAAATAGGTTGAGGGGGTTGGGTTTTTTTTTTCCTCTCTTTTCTTTCATCTGAAAGATTTTAAAAATCTCATTAGCATATTAAAAAAGAGCAGAAGATAAATTAAATGAAGACCAGGATTAAAAGACTCACTACTTTCTTCATGTCACCTTTATAGTTCTTTTGAGCTTCTGTCCCTGTGAGGTGGGTGTAAGTAACGTGGAGGTGGATGTTAGTGGGTGGCAAAGCTTTTGTGAGGCAGAAAGAAGCTGAGGATTAGAAAATTATTGGAGGCAGTTTCCATACAGATGAGAAGAAGCAGTCAGTCCCTGAGAAGCCAAGAAAGAGGAGGAAGACAGCAAGAACACTGAATAAATGGCACATTTCACTGGCAAAGAAAATGCCAATTTGTTTCAGCAGAAACCATAAAGGTTGCCATGTTGCTGAAAGTTACTGTAAACCCTGGAAGTTGCTCACTCAAAGCAATCTCACAGCTCCAGGCTGGGGTCCCTCCTTGTCTGCGGAACTCTTTAGGTCAAAAATCCACTGAGTTCTCAGGGCTCATTTCCAGTTGCTTACCTACCTACAGGGTGACTGCATCTCCTGTTGTTCCTTGTCACAGGCAGGGTGGTGGAGGAGATGAGGTAAATAATAGCACATCATTAAGGAGTTCCTGTAGCTGTGAGGAAGCCCATCTTGCCAAGCCTCAGACCTGATCTGCAGGTAGTCTAATCACTTGTAGCTGCAGCCAAGGTTAATGGAGACTGGATTTTGAAAATATCAAGTGCTCTAGGAGGCAATTCTACTATGAAAAATCAGGGGTTGGGTGATATAAGCTGGACAACAAAATATGGGCAATACACTTGGATATTTAATCTCTCCGTGCCTAAATTCTTTGACTCTAAAGTGAGAAATAATACTGCCATTTTACCTCCCATAACCCAGCCAAGAAAGCTGTGGATGAAGAGGAAAGAGTTTGGATACATGGAAGGAGTAGTTTCCTCTTGGGAGGAGGATTAGTTAGCAGTGTCTCAGGGTGTGCTAATGTTGGACTGGGGTAGAAAGGGAGCACTGTCTTCTGGTTTGGGCTGGCTGGCATGTCCAGAGGCTTTATTTTCATCTTTGCAGTTTTCCATGTGGCCCTGCTCAGAAGCCCCACCACGGTGGCCTTCAGACCACACCACTGACTGCCCCAAGCAAAGAGCCCAGCGAACGGGCGAATCAATGAGTGCTTGCAGAGTGTGTATGACCTCTGGAGAAAGTGCAGTTGCACGGGCGTGAAGTGTCTGGAAAAGGATGATGATTTGCAGCACCTGCTTTCCTGCCAGAAACCCTTATTTACTGAGCAGTGAACCAGCCCCTGTCCTCCTTCCTTGGGATGGTCTGGGCACGCATTGGTGCACAGGGATGCAAAAGGCTGATTTTTTGCACATCATGTGCATTACAGTAAGTAAAAGTATGAATGAGGCGTCCAGGTTTCCAGCATTACACTGAGGAACACTGGAAAGTGCTGAAAGGTGACACTTAACCTTTACTCTGAAGACCTGAGCAATGTTTATTCTTTTACAATGTGGTGGTGCTACTTGCCCTCCTTATACTCCAGGTCATCAGTGTCTAGGCCCTCTCCCATGGGGTGCGAGGACTGCTTGCAGCCCTCCTGCACTCTGTGATGTTTACTTTGAACAAATTCACCATTTTTAAGTCAGAACTTCAATGGCAGGGCATTTGGCTGCTCAGGGCAGCAGCTGCATTTGCTCTCCCTTCTGAAGCTGTGCCAATATGCAGCAGAGAAGCAGGGCTTGAGGGACAATGGTGTATCTAGTGCCTGCACCCCACAGGGCCGTGAGCTCAGCCAGCAGAGGTGCAGTGTGGGTTGCTCTGTGGTTGCCTCTGTGTCAGGAAAATTAATCCACAAGCACCAGAGGTTTATGTCCAAAAAGGAGACAGAGGAGTCCTGTTACTTTATTCGAATAAAGGGAGAGGCCATGGGGCATTCCCCTGGGGTCTCTCAAATTGTTAGAGGACGCAGCCTCCTTTTTATCCTGATTTCCTGGCCGCATTTCCCTCTCTCTTTCCTCATTGGCTGAGGTACTTGAGAGGTACAGACTTCCCAGAACACTTAATACAGACCCCCTTCTAAAGCATACCCCCCACTTTTTCCTTTTCCTATGGAATTTATGGTTCTTCCCATTGCTTCTTTCGTCTCTCAGTATCTATCTTTACCTATCAGCAAACCCACGGTTTGTTTGTGAAGACAATCCCTCTACTCTTTCATCAATCGGTGGAATTCCTCCCATTGTTTCTTTGACCTCTCAGTGTCTAGCTTCTACCTATCAGCAGACGCACGTTTTGTTTGTAAAGACAAATCTCTCTCATTCCTTTCACTCTGTTTTCACCATTTTCACCACAGCTGATCTAAAGACTTTACTGGTTCAAGCACAAAAGGTCCCTCAGAGCATGAGGAGCAATAGCAAAGCCCTTTCTCCTGGCTGGGTGCCTCAGCTTTGCAGCTGCAGACTCATATATGTGTTTGTGTATTCTTGACCTCTTGGAGGTCTTTAACTCTTGGGTCTACCCTTTATCCTTTCCCTGAATTTTCTATCGTGTCATTGGAGTTGTAATGATGGTAGGGAGCCACGGATTTACATCCTCATGTGAACAGGCATCCATTTCTCTCTCCGTGGGCTGTGTTGTCTCCAGCACAGCAGGAGAAGCCCGTAGTGGTACAGCTCTTTCCTGACTAAAATAGGGCTGTCCTTCTGTTTCTTGTCTAGAAACCAGTAAAACCTCTGTGGATCTGTGCTGAGGATGGGTTTGGCCCTGTCTGCAGGCAGAGAGGGTGTCCAGGGGATGTTTCTTCAGCACCTCTTGGAATCGAGTGAATTGCACTCCAGGGCTCTGCATGGGCTGTAAAAGGAGCTGATGGTCTTCAGAGCTAGGGGCCTACTCTTCAGACATCAAAGGTAGAACAAATGTGTCACATCTGAAGCAATTTGCTGCATTTTTAGCAGAAAACCTGTGTCCCAGTCCAAATCTAGTCGTGGTTTGGTTGGGGGGCTTTTTCCATAAGAAAAGCACCGTGTGTTTATAAATTGCTCTTTGCCAAATTACTTGTTCTTAAAAAGAACTGCTCTGTAATAAGCTGCATCATTAAAAATAAATTTTTCTGTGAGCAGCAGAGCCCGGTTTCCTGCGGCTTGGTGCCTTGTGGTGGGATTATGTTGCGTCTAATGAGGAGCACTCTGGCTGCAGCCTTTTCTCCTGCTCATAAAGACACTGTCTCATGTGGGTTCTCTGGTGTCTATAATCCGTTTGGGATCAAACTGCCATTGTTTAGGTTCTCTCCTGTCTGTCAATGTAACGCTGCCCACGTGGCCAGCTCTTCCTCCCTGGAGACGTGAAAGGGTCAGACTGCTCTACCCTGGTGCCTCTTCTCTCAGAAATGGTTGAAAATGAAAGCATTCGAGAATTCCATCCCACAGTTCAATTTGATTGAAATTGGCCAACAGGCTAAAAGATAATTGAGAATAATACTGGACTGGCACAACAATATAATAAACCTAATTTTATTAGGTAATCGGGCAATAAATGGTAGAAAGTAAACACTGGAGCAGATTAAACATGGCAAAACTGTTCATAAATATTTATTCAAGCATTTAAATACACTCAAGGTGACCATTTTTTGCCTGTTTTGCATTTCAATTTTAGCATTTCAATTCACAGCCATATGAATGAAGACGAAGAGCACAAACACCCCAATAGTTGCATTCAACTATCATACCTCAAAAGTAAATGTAAAATAATATTTTTCTCTGAGACTTTTTTTTTTGAAGTGACAGGGAATTATTAAACATTTCTTTCAAAATTCTACAGATTTAGAATTTTGAAACAGGAATACTGAGCAATTCAGAAGCCAGATTTTGAAGATGGCTCTTACCAAGTCAGAGAATAAAAATAGATCACGTGGTTTGTGCTGGCTTTCCAGAATTTTCAATAAACCTGAACTGAACAAAGTTAGGCCAGAAATCCTTTGTTGAAGTGATTTGTGGAAATATCTCAGAAATGTGAGTTGTGAAAGGGAATTCACGATTATGTTTACACACACAAAAATTTATAAGTTTAGGAATGAAGAAAGATAAATTGTATAAGTTGCTCATTGTAATTTATTTTTCCAGTTCCTGAGCCATAGAAACATGTTTGTCATAAAAGAGATTTTTGAAGAGATTTGTATTTTCTTACCTTGGATGCAGTTTAGATGGATGAGCTGCCATTGTTCTCCATGCTTCTCAAATTAGGAGAATGCATTTCTAAATTCAATTACATCCTCTGTGGAAATGGTTTCTCTGACTCTGGTAATCTTTGGAGGAGAATTATACACAGTCTATAAAGCTTCAAATTTCAAAACCTAATTTTGAATGTTAGTCAAGAGGTTAATTTAAGATTCATCTTCCAAAAGGGGAGTTAAATAAAACTGATAGAAGGCTGGAACTTGTCAAGTGGTTGAGAGGTTTATCAGCATGTGAGTATGAGTTCATTAGTTTTAATTAGTATAATCACTAATGTTGCATTAACAGTTTGGTGAGAGAAGGTAATTGCTCACACCCACTGTATTAGATTGGGAGATTAAAATTCATTTTATGAGGCAATTAGCATTTCAGGGATTTTTTTTTTAAAAGGCTTTTACAATCTGCCATTGCAGTGGCCTCCTTCACCAAAAAGAGTTTAAATTAACCATAACTTTCATCCTAATGGGATGCAAAAATTAATGTAGAATTAAGTGTGAACCAGTAATCCCACTGCGATAAGCAGGCAGCTAAAGCCACAAACCTTGATTAGTTTATAATGACCTGTTTTATTTCCCAGACAATGATAGTCATTTATCTGTCCTCAATTCATTATCTTCTTGGAAAGTTTATATTCTTGAATGTTATACAGCAAAACAAATAAAATGCGAGGCAGGGAAAAGTAGAACAGTACTACTGAAGTAATAATTGTCAAAAGAAAAAGCTGCCAGTTTCAATAGTAAGGCTTGACTAGTTGATTATTCTTCATATCAAATGCCAGAGGAAGAAGAAACAGCTCCCTTTGACATCCAGTGCCTTGGGAAGAGCCATGAATTTCACAGCAACAGCAATCACAACCCTGCTCTATCCATCACATCCTTTGGCAGCTACTGACACAATGAGAAGGGATGGAATTGTCATCCTGGTTGGCAAGGAAGCCCCGGTCATCTGAGAGTTAGGATGGTTTACCCAAGAGATTGCCTTCCAAAACATCCTGTAAAGAAATGTACAAGTTCTGGTGGGGAAAACTGCTTACAGCAAGGCTGTAATGAAAGCTTTCATGGCATCCATAATGAGACGAGACAACGCGCCCTGTGCAGCAAATCTACCACCCGTTACATGGGATTATGCTTGCTCCTGGATAACACGAATCTCTGCTCAAAAATCCCGAATCTTGTACGACTTGGATGTGGAGTGGAGGAGAACAACTGTTAAATGTTAGAACTATAATGTAGTTCAGGTCATTTTGGGTACATATATTAAAAAAAAGGGGATGTGGGGCAGTATTTAGGGAACTACATTAATCTTCCTAGGACATGTGTCAAAGCAAAATGTACATATAAATATATGTACCTACTCCTATTTATGGATATAAGAGATGTACTCTAATAAGAGGAGTTCAGAGAGAAAAAAAGTTTACACAGCTGAAATTTAGGCACAATTAGGCAGAGTGGATCTCAGTCTCTCCGGCATCAGCTGGTGTCACCTTTAGAAGGTGAACTACTCCAGCTGAGATCGGAGTCCTGCGCTCTAAGGGCTGCCTCACTCTACAGGCTGCAGAGGCAGTCCCAGGTAACCAGGTTTCCGTCTTGGGTGGGTGAAGTAAATGCTTAAAATTGGGTAAGATGAATCATGACCAGCACGCCTGTGCCTTGGGGTTTCTCTGTGCACACAGTTACTGTGGAGAGACATTTCTCTTCCTGAATAACATTACATGTGAATACACTTTTGGCTGAGTAAGACTTATTTCCCTTCAACAACATCCACTTGAGAGAGGCAGAGCAGTTTGCTTTTTAGTCCTCACGTGGAATTCTTCTGCAAGAGCTGCTGCCTTTTTAGTGAGCTGTCCTACCTTAATCGAAATTTACTTTCGTATAAAAATGCCCTAAATTTGCCATCCAATGGCCTTTGAGAGTAATTTAAGATTTATGGTGGTAAGGGCATCAATTAGGCACAAATACATTGACCAAAAAAACCAGTGACGGTATCATATACAATAAAAACTGGCATTTATTTCACAAATTATGGGTATAATAAAGCCTATTGTTTCAGGAAAAATGCCTGTATTTGCCCGTATGTTTCATTAAAGAATAATAATGCCATACATATTTCATTCCCTTGTTCTGAGCAGCAAGAGTCTTAACTATATAAAATGCCCCATGCTGTCCTTGCTTTGTCGGGTTGTTTTTTTCCTTTTAATCAGATTTTTCCCCCTCAACTAATGAAATCGCTCTTTAAACACATACATCATTTTCATTTGAGGTGACTTATCATGACTCAAACAGTTTGCCTGTTCTCCTGGAGAACAAGGCAACCGCCATCTCCTTTTGCTGTGCAGATCCAGGCCAGGACTGCCTCGGATCCTTGGAGTGCTGAGTTCCCTGCATTCCCACTGATGCTGCTTTAGGTGGAGTACGGGTGACTGATGTCTGTGGGGTCTGCAGCTTGCATATCTGCCCTGGTTTCTGGTCCGCTTGCTCTCACACGTAATTTCTCTCTTCCCGTAGTATGCACCGACCCGCTGCGCAGCTGTGCAGGCGGCCACGGAGCAAGGCGTCCTTCCTCCCTGCCATCACCATGAAGCGGTGCACGACCCCCAGCTGGTTCCCTGCACGTGCCCGCTCTTCTCCTGCCCGTGGGAAGGGCACCTGGAGGTGGTGGTGTCCCACTTGAGGCAGACCCACCGCATCAACATCCTTCAGGGCGCAGAGATTGTCTTCCTGGCCACGGACATGCACCTGCCCGCGCCCACGGACTGGATCATCATGCACTCTTGCCTTGGCCACCAGTTTTTGCTGGTCCTCAGGAAGCAGGAGAAGTATGAGGGCCACCCCCAGTTCTTCGCCACGATGATGCTGATCGGCACGCCCACCCAAGCCGACAACTTCACCTACCGGCTGGAGCTCAACAGGAACCAGAGGCGCCTCAAGTGGGAGGCGACCCCCAGGTCGATACTGGAGTGCGTTGACTCTGTCATTTCAGACGGGGATTGCCTTGTGCTGAACACTTCCCTGGCTCAACTCTTTTCTGACAACGGAAGCCTAGCGATAGGAATTGCAATAACCACCAGCAAAGTTCACAGCTCTGAAGCTGAAATGTGAGGGGGAGGAGGAAGAGGAGGAGGAACAACAGCAACAACAATGGTGCTCTAGCTGCCTTCTGAGAGCCAGAACTCACGGACTTTTTGGGGGGGTCTCAGGTCTTTTATGGTATTTAGTACTCGTCCACAGTGGGCATTATGTAAACATCCCGTGGTTACGGTCCCTGTGTCATGTATTTACCGTTTTGCTAATACAATTTTATGAGAAATTTTAAAGAGGCTAATCAATTCTTTTGTCACCCTCCAGCGGCACTGGAAACAACACTTGTTAATGAAAAGCACACCCAGGGTGACTCGCAGAAACCTTTGGTCTGACCATGCTATGCAAACACATCTCCTTCGTTGCCTGCCTAATTGACCAGAGGCCCCTGTGCCTGATGAAAGGTCAAGTATTCCGCTAAGGGACAAGAGCCACCCAGGTTTCCCTGTTAGCAATAATGATTTAATCTTATATTGTGGGCACAACCAAGCTCTGCAGGAGCTGGCAGTTTCAGAGCTCCCTTCAGCTTCTGAGGAAACAACTTCGCCATCCAAACAGTGAAAGCTTAGAAGAAAAAGTCACCCCCTCTGCTGAGCAGGGAGCTGGGAAGCCTCATCCTGCATTAAATCGGGAATGACAGCTAGTGGGTGGTCACGGTGAGCATGGTTAAATCTCACTCTTGTATCATAAACAGCAGGGAGAGGTTGCTAGATGGTCTGGCCACAGGATGGATATAACCATGCCCAGCCATTGGGGCACTCATCTTTTTAGCTGCTATTTCCTTAAGCATTCAAAAAGAGATTTCCAGAAAATAAAAGAAGGGTCCTAAGCTGGGTACTGATCTTGCTATTGAATTCTGTGCCAGTTAGACCCTCAGTTTGTGCTGCTAAATATTGATTTAAAGCAATATAGACAGAATGGCTGTTTGCAAATTGGCTATGAGATTTGAAATGCATTCCTTTAAAAAAACTCCGTGTTTTTTCCCTTCCATACGTCTTGCAGGGGGAAGGGTGAGGGGTGACTGTCACTTTCTTCTCCTGAGGGTGTTTCACAAACAGCAATGGTCACAAAAAGACACAGGCTTCTCTAAGAGCTTATCCCTTGGATGGTTCCTTGGGGGAGAGTCAGAGGCAGGTGCTGACCATCTCCTGTCACTCATTCCCATCTGCAGTCAGGCCTGTTTCCTCCATAGCCAACAGCAGCGGTGAAATCCCACGGCAGTAGGTGACGTATTAAAGGAGGGGGCTCAACAGATAGTGTGACACATGAGAAGCATGGGAAACTGTCTTTTCCTGTTTTCCCTCCTGCCTGTGTGTGGCTGTGGTCTGGCTGCTCCTGAATGCTTTTTCAAGAAACATCTGGTGGGTTGGGTCAGTTAGTAGCTGGAGAGACTGAGGCTCATAGCTTGAGTCCCTTGGAAAACCAAGGAGGGGGAGGAAACAAGCTACGAACAGTCCTTCAGTGTTTCAAAATGCATCTCACTCTAGCTTTGGGTAGGCAAAAACACTGAGGCTGATCTCTCCCACCCGTTGCTCTCCTGAGAATTATTATAAATGATGCATGAAGTAAAATGAATTGCAGTTTTCCTGAGATGAATGCCATGCAGGTAAATGTCTTCTGAGGCTTAGATGCACCTCGCCTCCTTACCCGGACTTTCATATCAGGTCAGAGAAGGGTGAGGGTCTCTTCAACAGGCTGCTCATGACCACAGAAGCTGAGGTGTGAGGAAGCCTCAGTCCCTGTAAGAATGCACTGGAGCATAGCTTCCCAGCTCTCCCAGCTCTGAATTTAGGGGGCTGAGGGTGGCATACTGATTTGCAGTGCCTCCCTGGAACACGCAGGCTTCAGAGCGGCTGGCTTTTCCCTGCGATGTTAAATATTCAGGACCAGCAAATGCTGCCCTTTCCCTAAATGATAGCAATAAATAAATCATTGCTGTTTTTGTGGACTGAAACTGGCTCCTCCAGCTCCTCTAACAATTTTTCTGCTGCTGAATTAAAACAAAGCAAAAGCAATAAAACCTCAATAAAACCAGTTCCTCTACCTTAAACTTCCTGAACTCTTCATATGCTGGGGTAGAGGCCAAATGTAATGATGCTTTTGTTGCCTGACCACAAGTTCTAGGGGGAGGTATACTCCTTAGTTACTCATTTTTTCAGTCTATTTACTTCTTGTTAGTTGGCACCTTTTTTTCTTGAAATATCTACTGAAATGTAGGTGTTTTGGGACATGATCCTTGCCAAAGGACCAGTGTATTTCTGGCAGGATGAGTGTGACAGCACCAGCTCTCTGGAATGGGTATCTCCATCTCCTGCCATCACCCTAGTTTGGAAGGTGGCGTAGTGGAAATGTGACCTCCCCAGCATAACCTTCCTTGCATCCCATGTGTTCTTCTGCCAGAGCTTTCTTGTGACCACACCAACAGTTCAGCTTTTCCATTCCCTTTTCACTCTTCTCCCCTCATCTGATAGCTGCCTATCTCAGCCCATTCTCAAGCTCTTAACTGTGGTTTCACCCTCTGACCTGCAGAGCCCAGGGCACTTCTTGCCTTCTCACACCTGTCCCTGCTGGATGCCATTGCTTAAATTGTTCTCACTGCTTTCTGAAGCCACCTTCAGAAGTAACCTCCTTTATCAGCTTCCTCCACACCTGCAAGGACCCAGCTGTGGCAGGGATTTCAGAAGTCCAGATACATTGCAGTACTGATGAAAATCCAGTAAGACTCCCAGTAAAGAAAAGAAGGGCATATTTTGAGGAGGAATGAGATACGGTTGCCTAAATCCAGCTTTCATAAGCGTCTCAACATGAAGTCCAAATGTTTTAAGGCATATTTAAGGACTTTCTACCATAGAAGACATTCTAATTCTGTCATAATTCAAAGCCTATGAGCAACCTCATACTGCCATAAAGCAAAGGTGAAGCAAATATTCTGCATGGTAGGACATAAATCCTAAAATACTGGCAAGTAGGATCAACGATGAAATTCAGTTTGCACACATTCCTTCAGTGTTCATGGTATAACACTTTTTACAGCTCTGCTTACGGTTGAAAGGCAGCTGAAGCTGGGCTTCCTAAATTTGATCTGAAATCAGGGCTTCTAAAACTGATTTTGTACTCTAATATTTTGCATCTTTATAATGTATTAAATCTGAATTCCTGCCTTCCTGTGAAGAACACAGCCTTACATCTCTTTGAAGTAAGGAAGTACCCTTCATGTGGTGAAGGAGAAAATGAGGTCTTGCAAAATTGCTGTGCAGCTGTTGCAAAATTCTGTTTTCCTACCTTCCTGAGAGTGGTGTTCCCTCTTTGTTTTGGTGGAGTTTCAGTTGTCTTTTGGGTTTTTTACATAGACAAAATATTGGCTTTGGGTTTGGGGTTTTATTTTTAGGGTTTTTATATATCTCTGCTCACAGATGGATTTTCTTGTGCTTAGTTTAGTAAATTGCAACAATAATTTCATCAGGCTGAGACAGATGGATTGCTACCAGACCCACCAGAAAACCTACTTTGGTTCTTCTGCACTATCCATCAGACACCGTGTGAATGTTAATGTCAGATCCGCAGTAAAACAGCATTAGTGCTTTCAGCTCAATCCCATTATGAATTAAGCTCACATCATATATCCATGACTCCTTATAAATCAGCTGAAGCATCCTGAATCTCATCATCTTGAAGATGACAAAGGATCTTGCTATGCCAGTGCTGGCTGTAGGGCTTGCTGAGAATTAGGGCAGTAGTCCTCTTCCCGCTGGACTTGATATCACGCCCTCTGTTTCGTACCATCCATATGAATACAGGCCAGTAAATTGCTGAAGGAACGAGAGGTGGTAGATTCTGGACAAGTCAGGGTTATAGCAAGAGGAGCTGCTTACAATAAATTGCTGGATGCTACTGCATGGCTCTCTCTTTTGTGCATCAGAGGAACTAAATCCAATTGACAGTACTGTAGCATAGGTGATTTATCTGTTTTTCTAGTCCAACACACACCTGAAAAACACTTTGATTGGAGAAGAGTCTGTCAGAACAGACTCAGATGTGCTTCTGCAATTGAATCAGAAACACCTTCTCACATGGAAGAGCTGCAGATTTTGAACTGTTCAGACACAAGCATAAGTTTTTGATTTTTTTTTTTTTAGTCCAATAAACTCTGCCTGCTCACGCCATCAGAGTGAAGGGCAGAAAATAAAGATTGCCATGTGTCATCACCAGAACTCTTCACACAAAAATGTGATTCATCTTCTGCAGAGATGAGCCTGCAGAAACGGAGAGGTTTTCACAGCAGGGTAGCACAGGGCAGCACCTGAGGGCTGCAGAGGCGTGCACATAGAGCTGAGGGCAGAGCTCATCGTCCAGGCAGAAACTACTCAACAGGAACCCCCTGGAGTGCGGTCACAGCGGGGGCTGCCAGGAAAATGATCGGACCTCCTGGCATAGCAAACAGCGGGAGTTAAGGCTCTGTGTAGAGACGTTTCTCTTCACATCAGCACCTTGCACCCGGCTGCAGGGTCTCTCCTCTCCTGGGAACCTCGTCTCTGGAGCAGTGCAGGTGACCAGATCAGCTGAGTCTGCATGTGAATGGTCCTGCACAATGATGCTGCATCGTGAGTGCAAACACCCAGCCCCAGTCCTGCCTGAACGCTCCCTTGGCTTTGGTGGGTACCCAGCTACCTGGAGCTGCTAATGAGTCCTCCAAGTCCTGACACCCAACAGTTTTGCTGGTTTTCACCTGCATAGCTTCCACCAGGACAGGAAAATGCTTGCTGAAAATCGCACAAAAAGTCTTTGGGAGAACATCACGCTAAACCTCTATCTCATACCCCTGGCTGGGACTACAAGCCCTCATTCTTTCTCTCTCCACACAGGCAATAGGCTAATGCATAGCTTTCATATCTCCCTTTGCGCTCTGCCACTCCAGAAAATACACGTGAAGGATTAGCAGGCAGTGACCATCTTCAGAGGAAGGATGAGGACTAATTTTCACTGCAAAGATGGCTCCTCTCACAGAACTTACACAAAAGGATGCCAGGCTCCAAGAAAGAGACTAACAAACTGTAGTGGCAGGCAAACGGGAAACACCAATTGCAAAGCCTGCTGTCCTTCAACCAGAATGAGCTTTGTCTTCCAGGTAGGGAAAATCCTCCTGAGATATTGCCTATCTGAATACATCACTTAATCTTGTAGAAAGCTCCAGGACAGAGAGGTTCTTGCTGTTAGAAATTGCAACAAGTAACCTTATTGAAGATAAATGGCTTTGAACTTTCATAGCAACAGTGATGAAGTGCTTCAACATCCATGCAGTACAGACTGAAAAACCAGAGCTTTTAGACAAAGAAATAAACTTATTCAAATGCAAACATGAAATTTAGGGCAGAGTTTCCAGGTGATCTCAAAAGCACTTTTCTTATTGCTGAGACTGAATGTCTGCATAGCAAGAGATATTTCACTGCCAGACGGGTCCTATTGGCTTGAGTTCAAGAAAAACTCAGATATTCTTTGTTTCTCTGCTAAACAAGATCACTTAAAAAAGTAAAGCAACCACTGAAAGGATCTTTATTTTCAGACCAGACTGCCTGGAGAGCAGACTGTGGGGAAAGCACTACATCTCCCACCTGTTCAAGGTGAATCCAGAATGGCAAGCACAGCCTCTGTAGAGATTTTCTTCATGTTGCAATCTCTGCTTCAACCACTGAAGATAACAGCTGCCAAGCATCTGGCTTGAAGCCTTTGATGACTCTGAGACTGTTCTCAAAATATCTGCAAATATCGACTTTTAGGCTGAGATGGGTTGAGGGCATGAGACAGCAAGGCTCCATGGAGGCTCTGAGAGGCTCCTCAGCGTGAGTGCATGGAAGGGATGCAGCAAGCCTCGTGTCTTTGCCTCTGCCTTTCACAGCAGGACCCACAGGGATCAGTCTGGGTCTTTCCTAAAAAACCGTGGCAAATGGCTGGGCCACAAAACTGGATGCTCCCATTCCAGAGTGGTTCAGTTTAACAGCAGCCAAAATCAATGCGAGTTCCTCCCTTAGCTTTGAGAATGAAAACAGGATCTGGCACATCACAAACATTAGGCCCGTTCTTACCTCCATGAGATGTTTCCTATTTCAGGATACAGGTTCCTCTCTGGCTTCTGACAATGACAATAGACTACAAAACATGGCTGGGTGTTACTGCAACTTCCCCAGCACAGTTCTGATCCAGAGAGAGATCTCTGGCAACTACAGTAACATATATGAATAATTGTATAGTATACTAACATAAAATAATAACACAGTGAGGGCTGATAACATCTTTAAAAGTAGCAGCTGATACTGAAAGGGCTCATTACTTAAAGTGAGCTTCAGGAGAGGCCTGTGTTTTTGCCTAATTGAGATGTGGAAGGATATATCCAGAAGAGTGACAGTCTCAGGGCTACCCTGATTACTCAAAGAAATGCCGAATGAAAAAAAAAAATCAGCTACGAGAGTCCTGAGTGAAACAGAAATAGATTGCTGTTGCCTCTGGGCAGCAGTTTCTTGTGGCATGTGTCCTTGGAAAAGGAATTCCAGCAGGCAGAGAGGGTTGAACTTCAGCATGTCACAGCTACTGCTCTGTCACTTCCAGAGTTTTCGCAGAGAAATACTTAATCAGGACTGCAAAAAAAAAGAGTATAAATATCCACTGGATGGTGTGACCAGTGTGAGAGCTGCCAAGGAGATTTATCCAGCTTCCTCTGGATAAGCCTCCACGCAGCTCCTCTGCTGGATTGGCAGAAGGCAGGGACAGCCCCAGGTCTGAGGAGGACTGGCTGGATTCCTGGCAGACTGTAAATTGTTGTTGCAATCGTACAGTGACTGTGTGTGATAAACTCCCACACCGAAAACCAGTGAAGATTAAACCTGGGCCCTCCAGCAGTGTGTGTCAGCGC
The DNA here is from genome assembly GCA_013398855.1 of Mohoua ochrocephala. Taxonomy (NCBI): domain Eukaryota; kingdom Metazoa; phylum Chordata; class Aves; order Passeriformes; family Acanthizidae; genus Mohoua; species Mohoua ochrocephala. The sequence continues at coordinate 842,676 of VZTA01016392.1, read as the reverse complement.
TGGCTGATGCGGATGGCCGGGCTGTGGATTATGGCAAACTCATCGGCCTTACAGCCCATTATGCAGGACTGACACGTGCTGGTGGTTGTGTATACACTGGGAAGTCGTGTTGAAAAAGTATTTCTGTGTGAGAGATGTCCTTAGTGCACTGAAGGCAATCATGTTGTCTGTCCTGGGTCCCACCTCACCCATGCCTCCTGATTGCTCTTCTCTCAGCTGGAAACCTGGATGAACCAGAGCTGAATCATCAGCCATGGAGATCTCCAGGCACTGAGGCCTGCAATGAAGCACCACAGGGGTGTTCATCCTGGAGGGCCCATGGCTGTGCACAGAGGGAAACACCAAAGAGCACAGACTCAAATACAGAGAAATCTTTGCATATGAGCCATAAGGTCACATTTCCACATTTCAGAGGATCTATTTCTGCAAAACACACTCATCTTCACTCAAACTGCAACCTAAGTGAAAGCCCTGCCATGACTTATGAAGTTTCCATATGCAGTGGTGGTTGCACTTCCCATTCAGCCTCGAAGGCTGGCAGGTGAGATGGGCCACACTCCGGGCTCTCAGTTCCTCAGTGACATGACTGCTTTCCTCCATAGGCATAGCATAGCTCTTCTCCAGACTTAATGATACTCCCCTAGGTGCAGACTTGCTGCAGAAACCCCCTCTGCACCATCTGGACACGAGATCAGAATGATCATTCCCAGCCCCAGACCAGTAAAGCGGTTACATTCACGCTGCATTTGCTGTGAGGTCTGTGATCTGACTGCAGCACAAGCCAGCACAAGCATCAGAAGCCATCCTGCCGGAACAGTCCCACCACTTTGCCTGGTTAAGACACTCACTCAGTCATGGTGGGTCAGCTGCCCCACCATAATTTATCCTGGAGCTAAATTAACCCTACAGATTGCACCCACCTACAAGGCTGATACTCTGTCTAACAAAACAAACACCATTCTCCTCTCCTGTTTGCCTTGAGCAGACACAACAGCCAGTTCTAGAGACAGGTCTGAACCATCACAGCTAAGTTAGAAGCTGCTTTGCAGGTGAAAATTGACAGTGGGACGAATGATACCAAAATTTAATTTGGGTACAAGGACTAGTGGACTTCATCAGCAGCTCAAAACAAGAATGGGGAATGCTGATACTGATTATGATAAACGGGGATTATGGTAACATGTCCAAATGCAAAGGTAACAGGAAAAAGACACTTCTAAGCCAAGAAGTTTTTCTGGAGCAACCTTTAGTTTTGGTGATAATGCCCTGGCAGAAGGCTGACACAGCTTGGCTTTTAGACCAGTCAGGTTGGGCAGCAGCCAAGAACAGCTCTTATTCATTACATGTAAACTGAGCAAATTGCTCAGGGAAGGGAGTCAATAAACATGGAGCCTCATGGCACAGTTTTCCCGGAGTGACCTTTCAAAGTATAATTGCATGTTAAAAGACTCGATGGGAGTCGTCTCTGATCAGAGAAGCACTAATCGAACTGGACTGGGGACTTATTTGTACTCAGGTGGGAGCGTGTCAGAAAAGGGCTGTGTAGTTAGAGACTGCTTTTGGCTAGCTCCCATGTGAGGCTGTGATCAGGAGAGTTTCAAAAATTTTTGGCCTCAGGTTCTCTAGGGAAATGAAGAAACAGCAGTGGTGATGCTGGGAAGCATCTTCATTAACATTAAAATACCTATGGTTACTGCTCTCATCCAGCGGTAATAACCACATTCAGATCACTTCATCTAGGGGAGATTTTGATTGTGTTCAGGAGATGCATGGTAGTCCACAGTCCCTTGGACCACAGTCTTCAGGCTGCAGCTCAGTGTCATGGGGTACGGGGTCACCATCCACAAGGAGAGCTGGCTGTCCTCTCATTACCCTACCCCTATGCTTCTTCCCTGTCAAGCAGCCTTGGCCCCAGCCCAAACACCCCACAAAACTATCCTTATTCCTCCAGAGGCAGCAATCTCATCCCCTTCCAATGCTTAAAGTCCCTCTCTTTAATTCCTTTAAAACGAACATTTTCCGGCTGAAAAAGTGAACCCAAACCACCTCTGTATTATGTCAACATAATTGCACAAGTATTCATATCCCCAGAGGGTTAGGGGATCCTGGGTTTCTCTTCAGCCTTGTGTTAGATGCCACATGTCATAACACAGTGTCATTTCCCAGGATAGACACATTTAACCCTAAGGCAAACTAGCGCGAGGCATCGCAAATCGCGCAGCACTCAGAAAAGCAGAGAGAGACAGAGAGACATCCTCCCAGCTCCAGTGAGCTGGACAGAGGCATCGAGGAGTGCACTAAGGAGTGCTTGGAGCTGGGCTGGCAAGGTGAGCGCCCTGGAACTCAGCAGAGAACTATGGAGGAGAGGGTTTCCTGGAAGATGACTACTGCATGATTAATGACAGTTCAGGTCACTTAATCCAAATGCTTAGATTAACCTCTGAAACACCAAGTGTGTCCATCTGTGAGCATCAATGACAGAATTGCAAAAGCCCCTTTCTTCATTCAAAATTCAAGCAGTGTCACTGTGCTATTATGTCAGGGAAATGAATCCTTTGAGGAACTGAAATTTTCTTTTTTTGGATGAACAGTGCAAGGCTGATCCTTAGAGAACCATAGAATTGTTTAGGTTGGAAAAGACCTCTAAGGTCATTGAGTCCTACCATTAACCCAGCACTGCCAAGGCCACCACTAAACCATGTCCCTCAGTGCCACATCTACATATCTTTTAAATACCTCCAGAGATGGAGACACAATCACTTCCAATGGACAGTCTGTTCCAATGCTTTACCACTCTTCCCATGAAGAAATTCTTCCTGATGTCCAACCTGAACTTCCCCTGGTGCAGCTTGAGGTTTTGTCCTTTTATCCTGTCACTGGTTTCCAGGGAGAAGAGACCGACCCCCACCTGGCTAAACCTCCTTTCAGGCAGTTGTAGAGAGCGATAAGATCATTCCTGGGCCTCCTTTTCTCCAGGCTGAACAACCCCAACTCCCTCAGCTACTACTCATAGGGTTTGTGCTCCAAACTCTTCCCCAGTTCCATTGCCCTTGTCTGGACATGCTCCAGCACCTCAGAGTCCTTCTTATAGTGAGGGGCCCAGAACTGAACACAGGATTCAAGGTTTGGCCTCACCAGTGCCAAGAGCAGGAGGAACAATCAGTTCCCTGGTCCTGCTGGCCACACTATTGCTGATACAGGCCAGGATGCCATTGGTCCAGCACTGACTTGAAGACAAGCACAAATAACCTGCCTGAACTCGGGTGAGGTATGCCAGATTTGAATCTAAGTAAGGAAAGTAACATAGGAATAGGTTATTTACTGTACAAATCCTAAGCAGTGTTCTTCTCCCCACATATTTTGACATATATTCATACTTGTTTTTGTTCATATTCCACTGTCCTCCCAAATATTTGAGTTAGACTTAACATGTTACATCGCGTGAAGTGCTCTAATTTAACATGCAATGGCACCTCAGAGAGAATTTCCTTATCTGAACCAATGCATATAATCTTCTAGGAATCCTTATGATGATGTATTACATGAAAGAGCAGCAATAAACCTTTCTCTTGGTGTCTGTAAAACATTTCACAATGTGTGCCATGCAAATCCTATTTGACATTCTCAGTTTGTATCACCTGCTTGCATTGGATGGCTACTTTTATGAAAAGGGTGGTGCATCATGAGACAGTTGAAATGAAATATTAGGAAGAAAAGAACAATTGCCAAAATGCACTGCCTGCTAAAGCTTGTCTTGCAATTTGTTTGCTACATTTAATCTTCTACAGTCACAATTGGTTTGAAGAGAAAAGTGTCACCATCACCAAAGGCAAAACAGAGGTCCCTGTACTCCCTGCTTGGACTGCCCCCAGTTGCCCTCATGAGCTGGATTCAGCACCACCTGCACTTTGTGGCAGGAGCTTGAAAACCCACACAGGAATCAGAGTTTTGGACCTGTTCCTGTGGGGAAACAAAGAAAGGGGCTTTTGGCATTTTCTAATCTTTCTGTCATTTTGTTAAATGGAAACAACATTAATCTCTTCCTCATTTCTTGCAGGCTTCGGGCATCGATTTTTGTCTATTTGGGTTTTTTTCTTCTGGACGATTAACAGGAAATATACTTTAGCATTGCCACATAAGTTATCAGGGACCTTCACAGATTAATTTCTTAATTTCAGGTTGGTTATTTGCAAGATCAGAATTGGGCAGGATCTCTAACCCTATTGCCTGTCAATTCCTTTTAGCGTCAATTTTTTTTCTTCCCTTTCTTATTGCCAAAACCTGTTTCAGGCACTCATGAAACTTGATAGGAATTGCCTTGAAAAGAGCTGAGTGATCAAAACTGACCAGACATGCAAGATGAATATTCATGGTTTATTGAAGCAACCTCCACCCTCTTCTCAGAGCAGGATACCTTCAGCTGACCAGTTGTCTCTCATACAAATTACTGCCTTATTACCATTCGTTCCTCTGGAACTTAGCTGTGAGGGACATCAAGCTCATGTTAAATAATTCTGAAAAAATGTGCAAGAGAGAGAGCTGTATCTGATCCAGAGCGGAGGCACCTGAAATTCCCTGCTGTATCTGCAAATGTAAGTGCACTTGAAGGGTCTACAAGAACCAGCTTCTCCCCCTGGATATGAAGCCAGGGTGTTACTGCCTTTGATTTTAGACACGTGGAAGAGAAGTGCCTGATTTGCTCAGGTCATCTGTAGTTTCTCTTGTGGAGGGTGGAGGTAGGGCACTTTGGGGTTGTGATCCATTTCAGTTATTTAGACACCGACTTCGGGAGGCAAGGAATAAAATCCTGACATTGATCACATCAACCTCTACTCTTTTGGGGACTCAAATCTCCAGGAAAACCAGACTGAAACCTCTCCCAAACACCACAGGCTAGGACCGAAGAGTACCTTGCACTTGCACTACTCTCACATGTTAAAATTGCCAAGGAAGATCATTTATTTTCCAGATGACAATAAAAAAAGGTTACCAAAGGAGCGACCTGGGCTGTGGGTCAGCACTGGGCTCCAGTTCAGCAGCAAACAGAGAATTTGATTTTCATTGTCCTCATTTCTCTAGCCTGCCAGAGCACTCCTAGCCTTTCTCTCACCAAAGTTCAAACAGGAGAGCTCCACCACTTTCAGAATGAACAACTTTCTTCACAACAGACACAAAAAAAAAATTGCTGATGATAGAGGAAGGAGATGTGACAGGTGATTTTCCTCCGGTTACCCACGAACAAATACACTGGTGGTTGCAGAGCAGTCACTGGTTTGCAGAGAAGTCAGTTGTGCCGTAAAACCCCAGGCAGGAAGGGGCAGAGTGCCTTTTGTGGACCAAAATGATGTTTGGGGAAGGAATTGTGGTAACTCCTTTAATACAGCCAGATTTCATGTGCAGCAAGAAGAGGGGCTAAAAATAGAGCAACATGCTAATGAGGGCCTGGCTCACACCATCTGCACAATGAGATGATGATTCTTTTTGAAAATGCAATAATTTAAGGGGTTGTTTCATTTTGTTTCTTTCTTCTGCTGCAAAATGTTCAGAAACACGAGGCTGTTTGGGTCTTCAATTTTTTTCTCCTTAATCTTAGGAAAATGAAATTGTAATGGACAAAGAAGAAAACAACTAGAAGCAAGAGTTGCTTTATTTTTCCTGAGGCTGCTCACACGTGACCAGCAAACAAAGTGGGTCAGAGCAGGCTTTCATAACACTTTAGGTGGATTTACACACAGCCCAAGACGGAGGCTCAAGATATTCTTTACAAAAGAAGGACTTTGACTTTTTTTCCCAATTTGTTGCCTCTGTTGCAGGCACCACTGGGAGCTCACTGTCTTCAGCTTGGTCACCTCTACACCCAAAACTCACCTGGCAGCTCCAGGTTAGCCTGGGACACTTGCTTTTGAGGCACACCACTGATTCCTTGTCTGCCCATTTGGCTCACACACCTGTTTTCCTTGGGGATGGACATCCCACCACCCTGGGAGAGAGACAAGGCAGAGGGAAGGACTTTCTGTCGTCTGTGAGGAGCATGGGCACAGCTGAACCCAAATCCAGGCTGGGATGCAGCTGCCGGTGGTGAGGCTGAGCCATCCCCAGCTCTGGTGCACCCAGGCAAAATTGCCCAGTGTTTGGGCATGATAAGGACATTGAATGATGCAGGCCTGTGTAAACTGCATCTCTGAAGGAAACCAGGCTGAAAATCAGAGCAGGAAGATAAGTGCTCATGAAACATATCTTTTTTTTTCCTGTCAGAGAGAGCCAACTACCTGCAGTAGTTGTCTATGTCTATTAGCAGTCTATGTGGGTGGACCATAAAAACATGCAGCAGATCAGGAACTGTTTTCTGTGTTTTCTGGCACAGGCACGCTCATCTCACACACTCACTCATCTTCCTTATTTATAGGAATAATTGCTACTCTGGGAGGGAACAAAACAGGTATTGTCTCTTAATGCTCCCATTAAACGGAGCACACAGATGGTAATTAATGCATCGTGGCATGACTGGATTGTAAGGAGAAATTGCTGCAACAAGAAGTTGCCCCAAGAACAGCAGGATTCAGATGAGTGCTCGTTTCAAGATCAACAGCTTCTTCTTTCCTTGAAGAGCTATGGACCAGCTATTCCACATTATGAAAGATTTATTTGTCTGCTTTCATGAGTTTCATGTCACAATGGAGCTTTGTTATCTTTAATAGATTCATGTACTCCTTCCCCAGTGCTTTGTCAAATAATAATACTTACAAGGCAATAAAAGGGAAAAGAAAACACAAAGTAAAGAACCACCTCCTGTACCATAAGTCCTGGGTAGGTGAATGTGTGTGTGTATTTGTGTGTGCGTGTGTGCAGGAGGGGGGTTGTTTATTGCATCGTCCAGCACAGAATTAAATAATTTATGCACCATCTACATGCAAATGTATCCTTCATTTAGGTAATAAACTGCACCCTTGTATAATTTACCCAAACAAAGGAGCTGCGAGGACACCGCCACTAATCTTCAAAAATCAACTGTGCCTTTTCAAAAGGGATTTTTGTCTTTCTGTGAATTGATCAAACTTGACAAGTAATTTCAACCTAATGTTCACGGCTATCCTCCTCTCTCCTCACCATCTGTAGGTGAGAAATCCTATTTTCTGGAAGTGACAGGGTAATGCAGGAGGCTGCAGACATCTGTAAAAAAAAAAAAAAAAAATTGGTTTTCCCAGAGCTACAGGCAAACCAAGGGTGGATTCAGGAGGGATACGAGTGTTTCTTAACAAATGATAAATTCTTTATGCCTGCAACGGCCCAGGCGGAGTCACGTATTTCAAGGCACTAAGTTTAATGAGAGCATCTGAGAGATTAAAACATCTCTGTATTTAAAAATACTACAGTAGAAATGCTTCACTGGAATAGCCTTGCTCTTGTTAACAAATAAAGACTCTCAGAAGAAATTAATTCTGCAAACTTATTGCATCAATGAAAACTACATTATAGATAAAGAGACTGAATGCAAACTCAATTTGCTTCCAGATTTGTTTATAAAAATACCAGCTTTGACTGAAAGCTGATCAGTCCTGCATCAAGAAGGAGAGGTGAAATAGGAAAAAGGTCAGTTATCATGCTGGCAGGATCACCGACATGACTGAGATTAATCCAAAACAATTACAAGAGTGTCTTGTGCAAATTTTGGTATTTTCTCACAGGAAGTACAATACCAGATTTAGGGCCATTTTTGGCCATATCAGGACACTTCAGGGAATACAGAGCAGCCCCCACACACCAGTGGACAGAGATTCTTGTATCCCTAGGTCAAGAGTATCCATCCTCAAACACAAGCACATCTGTGTGTAATCCATATACATACGCCAATGCTGAGGGAGTAATTATTTTCTTTTTACTATGCATGTGCTTTCTCCCATTCTGGATCACTGCTGCTCCTGAGAAATCATTCAGGGCTATTTTCCCTAGCAAGTAGGAGGTCTTCATGTGATACATCAGATGCCCTCACACCCAGCTCCAAGTGAAAGTGTCTTTTATTCACCATGCCTCGATCTAGATAACTGGAGCCAGGAGTTTCCTCAGCTGCTGGGTGCTGCTGCACGTGTCTTGCCTCCAAGAGCCTAAGGGCCGGCTCTTTCCCACACACACTCTACTTCCCACACAGACGCACTCCCTACATCCTCCTCTCTTCGACCTCTTCTGGGGATGCCTGTTGGCATCTTTGGGACAGACCTGCCACACATAAGCTGAAGTGCTCGTGAGTAGGAGGAGGAGGAGAAGTGGTGGCCAGCAGAGGTGAGTTGAGGCTCAAGGCCAGCTGTAGGTCAGGTTAAAGCACCCGGCTGGGCAAGGCACGAGGGATGGCTGGAGGGTGGCAATGCATTTTGGTGTCACTATAACTTTTGAAGTTCTGAAATCTGCTTCAATTTCCCCATTAGAAGAAATCCCAGAGCTTCTGATGGTTTTCACAGCAGAGGATTATGTCAAAGCAGATTGAAAAGGTCCCTCGGAAGATTGAAAAGGTCAGGGTTTTCAGGTCTTTCTGTATTTCTCCCCCTTTGTTTCCCTCCCTCAAGGATTTAACCAGACAGTCCACCTCAAAATTCACTAAAACAGAATGGGAAAACTCAAACAAAATCAATACATGATCACAAAATACCTTCTTCGGGAAAAAAATAATAGAAGTTAGTAAAAAATACTTTTTTTTAATTAAAAAGAAAAAATCTCTGCCACTAGCCTAAATGTATTTTCCCAGACATCCCAGCTGAAAGGAAAATTGAGCTTCTTTCTGTTGTCAGGTAGATGGGCACTATGTTAGCTCCTCTACCAAGACAGTTATCTTCATCTCAGGGTCTGGTCGTTGCTGGGTAATGCAGGTCATTGGGTTTTCTGATTGCACGAGCAAGAGCTGATCCCTTAGATTTGCCCTGTGAGGGCAATAGCAGCAATGAAGTCAGTGGAGCAGGGGCAGACTGGCCATGCAAAGACAGAGATGAGACTGGGTTTGGTCACAGAACCCAGAATGGATTTCTGAGGCAGGAAAATGCCAGGTATGTTTGTTTCTACTTCAATAAGGGGGATAAGATTTCATTTTCATTTTGTGTAAATAAATAGCAGTTTGCCAAATTACATTGGCCTCTACTAACAACATTACTATTGCACATAAAGCAAAACAAAGCATTCATAATTATTCATCAATTTCTTGAGTCATCCAGTCCTGAAGAATACAAATATTTTTTCCCTTTACACCTTTGGGCTTCCTGAGCTTGTGGGCTTAAACTCATTGTGAGGTCAGAGAGACAGACTCCACTGCTGAGCTCTCCTCTCCTCTCCTCTCCTCTCCTCTCCTC
>VZTA01016392.1:737302-833223 GCA_013398855.1 Mohoua ochrocephala | reverse complement strand
AGCTCTCCTCTCCTCTCCTCTCCTCTCCACTCCTCCATCTATCAATCTTCCATCAAATCAGGCAGGACTGTTCTCAGCACCAGCAGAAAAAGGTTTATTAAGTTCTCCAGATCGTTTGGGTCACTGAAGGGAGCAGGGCAAGAGCTCAATGCCAACAAAACCTTCATTTTTCTCTGAAAGGAGAGGCAGCAGCCTAAGTTACTGCCAATTTTCACAAAGCCATAAAAGTCCAGCAGTATCGCTAAGATAGGATTCAGTCCACAGCTCCTCATTATTCAAAGGGATGGGAGGATATGGAGACGCCAGAGTAATCTGGAGCAGACAATGAAAGTTGTCAAGTCTCCTCTGATTAAAACTGCAAATCCTACCACCCTAACCCTAATCCTTCCCTGTGGAAAGGGGAGATTAGTCTGGGTCCTGAAAAAAGATAACTCTATCTTTTCCTTAAGTTACGTGTTAAAATTCAATCTCCTCTCAGGAGACGGCGGGCACGGATATTGCTTTTACTCTCCCCCTAATTAGAAAACCACAAGAAAGTAAACACTGCTGCTTGCACAGTGACTGGCATAGCAGAGCTCTGTGCTCTCCGATTGCTTCATTAGCACGCTAAGACTATCCACACCACCAGGGAGGCAAAACATAGGGGTCTTTTTCCAGCCCTTGGGGGTTACATGGTGTTTTGCAAGGCACTGAAGCAATCCATAAACTTTTGCTTCCATGTACACAGGTGTGAATCGTCAGCAAGCGGGCATGCCGTCAGGGAGAACGCCAGCATGCCAGGACACTTCAGCCCTCTGCCTCCTTGATTCTCTGGTCATTAGGAGCAATTTTTTAATGGGATTATATTCTGCATGATCGGCATACACCAGGGGTGATCCTGATGCCTCTGCGGCTCCTGATCCAGCCAAAACCTGGCATCTCTAAAAGCTGCCTTTAATGTCAGCGGGACAGGCCGTGAAGGCGGCTTTCTCAGCAGCATTCCGAAGGGATGAAATTACGTGTTCTGTAACAAGGAGTTCACAGCCCGGGGCAGAGCCTGAAATGGCCAAGGTCCTGTGGGGACAGGGACAGAAGCAGCCCCACAACACAGCTGGCAGCCAGTGGGGCGAGCGTTCAGAAGAGGCTCAGTGCTGGTTCGTGGTGGAACACTCCCCTCTCTGGTGTCCTCCGCCATCCTTGGGTCCAGTAAGAGCCCCGTGGGTTCTCTCCTGGCCGACACCGTAACAAGAACAGAGGCAGGCATGCAAGGCAACTAACAGGGAAGGACCGTACAGAGCAGAGGGGCTTTTTCCAGCTCCCACTCCTGTCAACACTTCCTCCTCACAGCGTGGCACGTCCTTGACAAATTTCCTTCCCTCCGTTTTTCAAGACACTGTGCTCACCAGTGCCTCCATATGGGGCTGCTCACTTTCAGCAGGAAAAGGCCAATTTCGGAGCAGAGAAGCCCTCCTGGAGATGTGCAGTCACCACAGGGCAGGGGACTGCCACTGTAGGGGTCAGCAAGGCCTGCTGAGGGGCATCAGAATAAGTCTCTGCTTGTGAACAGACCCTTCGCAAAGCCTGGAGAAGATGACAAAGTAGCAGCCTGCATTGATGTGACACTTTTTTTTGTTAACCCAGCTGTGACTGTGCTCAAATGGAGACAATAATAAGTCTCTGTGCCTTGGTTTCCAAACCAAACACAGATGAGATTTTGCAATCAACTGGAAACCCTGCCGGTGTCTTTAAAACCTGTCCATGGGAGGAATACAAAGCATTAGCAGTAATATTTATTTTTCACAGCTTAACAGTGTTTTGAGAAAGGGAGGGCAATGCTCATTAGCAGCACAAATGTACCAACCTGTATTTTCAGGCTATTAATATGGTGGCTAGTGTCAATGGAAATATAATGGAATGAGATGCTTTTAAAAGTACGGGATTTAGCACAGTCAGGGAAAAAAATCAAAGGCATTAATGAAATTTTAATGAGAAAATCAGCTTGCAGTAATTTTACAGGTAATGACTGTTTCCTTGATTGGACTGCCCTGAATAGCTTTGTCTTTGGTGGGATGCACTTGCAAGGTGTGCACATGAGGGCAGGGAATGATGCATTACAGGCCACAGCTATGACTGTCCTGGGAAAGAAACGTGGTTTGATGTACAAAAGATTGTCTGCCTGGATGAAAAGCTAGAGCCTGTCCACCCCCTTTCCACCAAAGAGGGAGGGAGGGATCTCGGACCTGCTTTGTCCATCGGCTGCTAGTGACACATCATGTCACAATTCAGTTATTTCAATCTTTGGAGTCACCTGCCCTCCTCCTTTGGAGCTGGAGCTGAGGCTCTTGGCATAGGGAGTGCACCCTGCCCTCCAGGAGCATGTGCTCCTAATTAGGCACTCAGTATAAACCCAGTAATACACAGGATTTTATTACTGCACATACACGCATACTCGTGCCCACCTTATAGAGGTTTTGTCTTTGCTAGGAAGGGACCAGTGCTTTCACCCCCAGTGCTCTGAGGCTCGCTAACATCACAGCTGTCCATCAGTGAAGCTGATCTGGGGGGACTGAGTAGTGCTAATTGGGCTAGAAGGGCCAGGGGTTTGTTTCGCCTGGCTTGGGGTGCCAGCAGAGCAGTCACCTCTCTCAGCTCACTTTAACTGTCTGTGGGGAGAAACAAGGGAATTTAGCATCTGTCCCATCTGACTGCTTTTGGACCTCTGGGCTAGGAGAAGCCTTGCACCTGGAAGGTGCCTATTCGCCTTCACTGGAGATATCACTGTTCATATCTGAGTTGGAAACCTCCACAGGAATCTTCCCGTTCAAATCCAGACACACTTGGTCAGTCCTCCCAAGAGTCTCCTGTAGTGAAGCTGGTGTATAAACCTACATCAGTCTTCCCTCCTGATGGCACCAGAAATGCCCAGGGACCTAAGGAAAGAGAGACAGTGTTTCAGGGACAGATCATGATGGTTTCTATCCTAGAGTTCCAAGTGAGGCTGCTTGAGCCTGCCTTATAACACCCTGTAGGTACGGAGGACCAGGCAGGAAAGCGTTTCCCTTGTCCCACAGAGACAGCATCACCATGATCCTCTGCTTGGAACACGGCTCGCTAACCCCACGTGACTGAGAAACTGTACGTGAGCAGTGTGGGTAAATCTGTGTGCACCTGAAAGGACACAGCCTCAAAGAGACACTTAGTGCTGCTCCTGGAGGCTGACATCTCGAATATCCTCTCACCCCTCCCCAGCTCTGCAGTAATTATAGAGAGATAACTGCTTCTGTAAGGCATATTGTCTCTGCTCCCCCATAAAGAGCTGGATCATGGTAGTTAGCCAAGGGAAGAAACTCCCTGTGGCAAAGACTTAAAACTCCGGGTGCCAGCCACTGCTGGTCCAAAATTCATAAATTTTTGGGAAAGGAAGGAACAAATTGCCTAGTATGAATCTCTAGACAAAATTAAGGTCCATTTGATTTCACTCAGTACTCTGAGCTCAGAACTTCTTGCTGAGCTATGGCATGCACTTTAGGAGAACATCCAATTGCTTTCCAAGGTCACCAGCGAGAAAACAAGACTGAAGGCATCCAGGAGGGTTGTCACTTATGGTGCCCTCTTTCTGAGTACTGGTCATGCTTTGCATAAAAAGTAAACTTCAGCCCTGTCAGACTGAAATGATTTGTTAATTTTATGCTCAGTGCTCTGTCTCCACTTTTACTGCTCACTCAGATGAACAGTGTGGGAGCCTCCAGTGTGGGGGCTGTGTGCTTTGACATGCTAAAGTCCAGGAAATGATATTACCTGAGCTTTTATTCTTTTTTTTTTCCCCTATGTTTTTATGGTTTCTTTTTTGTTTGTTTGTTTTGTTCTGGATTTTAAAAGATCGAAGTGAAAACTCAGAGCCAAACTTTCATGCCTGAACTGCAGTGACTGTAAAACAGTGAGGTAGCTCTGACCATTTCAAAACTGTATTACCCACGAAATCAAGTGGGCACCTCTAATGGTCAGAAGTCACTGGAGGGACCATCCATCATTTTATTTTTCCCAGTAGATTTATTCTGTCATTCGTTTGGGGTTTTTTTTCTTTCCAACATAACATGAAATGTAAAATGAAAGATCTACTCTGAGGAGAAAAGAGTGCAAGAAATGTTATAATTTATCTAAGGTGGTAAAGAAGAAGTGAAAATTTCAGCAAAGATATTTTTTTGTCATCTGCCCTTAAAACTGGAGTATATTGCTCTGAAACACGTATAATACTGCAAGGAACTTTTAGTGCCATTTGCAGTATTGCTTCAAGCGTGGCTGCTTGCAACTTAATTTCTCCAAGAGTTTCTACCTAAAAGCAAATTTCATATTAGGAAATGACACTGCAAACATGGGCCACGCAGAAACACTTTCCAGCATCAGCAGTAGTACCAGTCCCAGAAGCACAGGGGAACCGTGGGGCTGGGCAGAGCTCTTTCCTTCCCATGCACGTGGAGCCAAAAGAGATTAAGCAATCTGTGCCACTGACTCATGACCATTTTCCTAGCTAGCCCTCCTGCAAGTTTTATGTTAGTGAAATGTCATACCACAGAGTTTCATTTTAGTCCTTGTCACAGATGATGCAAACATAGTCACCCTTCTTATTTTTCGCTTTGATTTCACCAGCTGAATTTTCTGTGGACCGAACTTGTTTGCTTCAAATCCTGTTTCAGCAGAGTACACAAACATGCATTTACTATTCAATGAGTTATTAGTAGAATGGCTTGTAAACACTCTCAGGATGGAAAACTGCATCTGCTAAAGCCATCTCTTCCCATAGAGAAGGAAAACTAACAGTAGTGTGGAACCTCTTCAATTTTTTGCTACTGTCAGCTTTTTTTTATGCAGAGAGCTGGACTTTGCAGCAGCAAATGTGTTAGCACGAGGAACCAGAGATCTTTCATCCAGCTTTAGAGTTTAAAATGTAGATGTTTACATCTAAAGCAATTGCTGTGTCTTCCTTTGTATCCAAGGAAATAAGCACTCGGGGGGTTCTGCTCAGGTCCCCAGTGTAGGTATTGGTGGCAGAACACCCCCTGCACCCATGCTGGAGACCAGAGTCATGATGGATCCCCAGGGCCTTCCTCAAGGGTAAGCAAACCTTTTCCTTGAAACTTGAAAACCACGTATTTTCAGCTTTGAGGTCAAGTCATCGATTTCTTTCTTCAGTGCAAAAAAATGAAACTGGTTTGCTGACAGTGGCGGCATTTCTTCCCTCGTAATCCATTTGAAAGAGGCAGGCAGCGCTACCAAGCTGTTCAGTTCATGGGAGTTATTTGTGTTTTCAGCTCACTGTGAAGCTTCAAAGTGCCATGTGAGTATTACTGGGACTGTGTTTTGAAGACTATCTGTTACCAGTCTTATTGCTGGATGCTTGAGCGCACAGCTGTACTTTGTAAATATCAGAAACCCCCATCTTTTATGGGCATTATTTATTGATTTATTTATCTATTTATTCCTGGACACCTTTAAAGGATCTGGAAATTAATTATATTGAATTCCATACATATATGTGTGTGTGTGTGTGTGTGTGTGTACGTGTGCACACACGTGTGTATATATGGCTTATAAATATTTTATATATTTATGTGTAATAAGTTGGAATTATCTTTGAAGCGGATGAGCCAGAAAAATAATTAGCCAAGCATGGACTGTGCCTCTTCACCTTCATTTTAACCTCTGATACATGTATTTGCACGAGTGCCTTATTTCCACCCTTCCTGCCTGCATTAGTGACAACACAACCTGGTAAAATAGACGTGGGATGGTGAAGCTGTGGTGCTGAGGAAGCAAAAGAGCACAAATGACTGGGAAAACTCCAACCATAGTATTTCCTGGGGTATTTACATGGCACACATAATGGTTAGCTTAATAACAGGAGGGTTGGAGGCCAGGCAGAAAGGAAAGCTTTGGTGCAGATGAGCAATCCCCCAGCAAACAAGGCCATCCCAAGCGATGCTCAAGCTCTGTGAGAGGCTTCAGTGCTGCAGCCCAAGCCCCAAGACTCAGTCCCCCAAGGCTGAATGCAGCAGGCAGCTAAGCCTCTTTCTGCACATCAAGAAGTTGTCAAGGAGCCTGGCCGTCTGCCAGGGCATGTCAAGCCCTAAGGTAAAATGGAGAGGTCTTCAGACTGTTTTGCATATGTTTAAATCCCTTTCCTGGAGACTGTTACTGGGGATAACTTTTATTAAAGCACTGTAAAAAAAAGAAAAAATTTACCAGGCAGCTGCCTTTTGGTCTCTGCCTTCACCCCATCTCTCCCAGAGCAAGTGGGTGCTGACTGTCCCTCTGCCACAGCCATCGGGCTGGAAGCAAGTCCTAGGGATGGCCCACAGTTCCTTCCCTGTCTCTCTCCCTTCCTTTGCATTCTTTCTCTCTTGAAAACCATGTGTTCCCCTCCAGCAAAGTAGTGGAGCAGCACAAAGCTGTTACTGGGTGCTGCTGTGGTGAGACAGTCGAGTCCCTCAAAGGAAGGAGTGGATGAGGTAAAGTTTTGAAATCTGAGGGATGACGTGCCAGGAGGGTGCAAATCCTGGAAAGGGGGCTTGTCATCAGTTCCTTCGCCTAAGTCCACACCTCCCTCACACATCCTGCAAATCGCTCCTTGCAAGGCCAGAACTAATATTGTCTTTTGTCTTCAACGGGAAAGACTCTTTGCAACCCATACTGAATCACAAAACAGCAACTTTTCTGACATGATGTCTCCCTTTTCATGGAGAACTCAGCTGGGTACAGGCAAACACAAGGACTTCAACCATACCTGGCTCCTTTTTCTATTCAGAAAAATGAGTACAGCTCCATGTCTGAGCAAGTCTGTCCTGCTGGGAACTAAAGAATTTTAAAAGAAGGTGGCAGGTCTTGCTAGTACAGCACAGCCCTCTATACCTGTGCTCTTCTGAGCTACATCTACGTCAGGTCCCACTGTGTTGGAGTGACAGCCCTGTGGCTGCACTCATCCCACAGATTTGCCACAAGTTGCAGTGGTAGAAATCTCAAAGTTAGATTATTAAGAGGAAACATTTCAAACAGGGCAAGGCCTGGCCTTCCCTTTTGCCCGTAAAATTTGTATCTCCATGTTTGCCCTTACAAAATACTTCTCTGTGTGCTTGCATCTCTCCCCACTCCCATTTATGCCAGCAAATAGCTGAAGGCAGCAACAGTTTTATCTGCGCTTGCCTTTCAATCCCAAGTGGAAAGAGTCCGTGCAAATTGCAAGGCTGACCTTCTGAAAATGAGGCCTTTAGTTACCCCTCTCTCGTATTTAACTTGCGATTTACCATACGGAGGGAAGAGAAATTAGATAGGTTAATTAGGAAGCCCTGGAATTCTGTTCATCATTGTGCTGTGCAATCATAGATGCATCTTGCCTTTAGGACCCTGAATATGCTGACATGAAGCCTTTTCTGCATGCCAGCCTCGTGGCATCTCCATCACAATAAAGGAGTGGGAGGAGAAGATGGTTGGAGTAGCCAAGCAAATCAGGAAAAACAACCAGCTAAATTGAGTGCTTTCTAATCTAATGCATTAAAGTCATACTCAATAAAGCTTGCCAACAGTCCCTGGTCTCTCTGCTGCAAAGTTCACAGAGGCATCTGATTAGAATAACATGTGCCTTCTAAAAATCCTCTTTTAAAAAGATTTTCATTCTGGATAGGGAGCACGTAATGAATTGGAACTCTCCCTTTGGGAGGGTGGGGTGAAGGGGGGCATTCAGCAAGCCCACCCAGCCCCAGAAGTCTGACTGCTCTCTGCCTGCTGAGAGATGGAAAACCCATCAGCTACAGCAAGTTTTTTATTCCCTGCCAAAAATAAATAAATATAACAGAAATAGCCCTGGTCAGTTTTTTATTCAAATACTTTCCTGTAATTATGTGAAATCCAAGCCCAGTTTCAAACACCAGCAATAGCAGTGACATATCCAGGACTCCCCAGGAACCTCATCCTTCAGAAAAGTGTCAATTTCAACGTGTGTGTTACATGACTTAGGGTAACTTGTCCCAGGTAAGGCTTTTGAGGTTTAAGGGACGAGATTGGACAAGGATTTGAGGAGAGATTAGGAATATGGTAAGAAAATGAATAACCATATCATGAGCAGAGGGGCAGAGCCAAGCTGTAACATCAGCTGTCAAGAGTAAGAGGAGAGAGATGCTTTTTCTTTTTTTTAAAGACAAGTTCAGTTTTGTGTCTGAATACTGAAAACCAGACCCCATTATATGTTGTAGAAGAGTACAGATTGTGCAACAAATGCTTTGTCTGTAACTGTTTATTTGCCTGGGGCACCGTCATGGATTGTGTGCATCCGTGCTCTCTGTTTTTTTATATTCCCTTGAAGACTCTGAGCTTTTTCCACTTGCAGAATAGTTGGGTCAGTACCAGAAAAAGAGTATTTCTTGAGCAATCTAGGTCAGTATAATGCTCCAGCTCTGGAGATGTTCTCCAGCAATGTCACTTCCTGCTTCCCCCACTGCCATCTTAGCAGAGCACATCAGCCCGAATAACGTCATAAATGGAGTGTCAAACCTTCCTGAGCAGGATAGTGTTGGCGTGTTGTATTTCACACTGGTATTAGAGCCAAGAAACCCCTCAGGGCCTCTCAGACCACACCTGAGCACAGCTTTGCTGGCAGCAACGACGTTCAACGTACCTTCTCTTACTACAGTCTGATTTCTCCAGACTTCCGGTACCTTTGCAGCCTGGGAGTCTTAGGGGATGTGTGATGGAGAAGCTGTTTCTGCCCAAGATGTGCCTATAGGTGTAGTGGAGAAGGGGAGAGATGGGTGGATATTTAGGAGAGATCCATACTGGCCTTGACTGGACTCAATGACCTTAGAAGTCCTTTCCAACCCAAATGGTTCTATGGATCACAGCCCCTATCCAACAATTTCCTGAATTGCTGAAATACAGCAAAGCTCGGGGCCATTTAGAGGTCCTTATGCCCAGTCAGAGCTCTGGCTCTGGCCTGGTGGGGTGAGATAACCTCCCTTTTCTAATCCAACTTCACCTGTGACAGCTGGGAACATGGGAGGTGATCAAATTTGCATGGCCCTCTGCTCCTTGCCCAACATCCACACCACTGTAAAATCCAGTTGATGATAAAAGCCTAAGATAGCTAAGAAAATGTACAGTCAAACCAGAATTTCTGTGTGCTGGTGCGTGGGAAGAGCCCGTAATGTCACACATATTCTTCAGTTGCATCTACAATCCCCATGACCTTACATTTTCTTTGGAAAATTGGACAGGAATGAGGACACACCTGGCGATATCTGATACCTGGAGGACTGCTGAGCTGTCTTGACTTTGCAAACACACGTAAACTGAGCAGTAAACCATTCTCGAAACTTGGTGCCAGACTCTGCTTTTATTTGCTCTGATAAAAAGGTTTCAATGCAGCACTGGTTTTACCAGGAATTAGGCTGCCAGCTTTAGTGTGGCATATGGCATTTTGTTGTATCAACAATTAGGTATTTACAGGCATGTCATTTTACGCCTAAGGCCAGCTTCTGCCAAGCGGGGAGAGTTTGCACATATGGTGCAGATTTCAACGAACACGGAGTTTAGGTAGAACAGCAGAGCGCTGGAAGATTGTGCTCAAGTCTGACAGTACCTTGAAGAATTGTAATTTCTCCTTGCTTGTTCCATCTTGGAGATGTACAGCAATGCACCACCTCTAACCATCCCCTACAGTGTGTAACATAGAAAATAATTTTCCATTCTCTTTACGGAATTAAATTAGCACTGTTACAATTCCTCCTTCAGGACATTTAAGAATATATAAGGAACCTGTTTCTAATCTCCAGCTGACACACACACAGGGTTTTATACTTCCAGCATCAGTGAAATTTGCTCCAATCCCCTGGCTGCTTCCTTGTCGAGTGCTCTTTTGCAGTGCATATGAAATCTCTGACTTTTAAAATAGTTAAAAATAGCTATGGGTTAAGAGCACTTGAACCTTCTCATACTCTTTGAAGACTAATTTAGAAAACCTGACAGGGTTCATCATTCTGCTCCTGATCAGTACAATCTATTAACAGCGTTGGCGGTGAAGTACCAGATAGACCAAGGGAAAATGACTGCTCTCAAATAAGCTGTTGAAATAAAAAGATATTAAGCAAAAGGCTTGGACATAATTCAGTAATGACCTTCATCAGCTGAAATGTTTTTGTGTTTTAAGTGAATTAATGAGCTATAATTATTAGTGATCTTGGAGATGGTGATCAGAGAAAGCATTTTGCATAATGCAACCAGAACAACACAAATGGAAGCCCTGTCTGTCTCAATCAGACAAGGTCTCTTTTGTTATAATTAAATGTTATCACCTTCATTACTTCTTAAAACGTGCTTCACAGTTTATACTTTGACATCCTCCTACCACCACACCGTCGCTATTTATGGTACAGTCGCATCTGCCATAGCAATGGAGGTTTTGAAAATGTTTTACCTGACTTTTAACAGATGGATGTTAATGGGATATTTATTTACAGAATAAAATTAAATTGAAACTGAATCTTAATGCACAATTTACATAATCAGCTTTGTTCTGAGCTGGCGAGCTGTTTTTCCAGCACTTGGGACCCTTCAGTCACAGCTGCATCAAAGAAACAGCCACTGAGAATGGAGATTAAACAATTTCCTAAAGCTAGAAGTCTTGATGAGAATCTATTATTCCATATTAGAATCCCATAATTTCTCCAGACACTGCCATAAGATCAAAGATGTATGTTAGAGCTTTGGCATAGCCCACGATCAAAAGGAAGATGTTCAATTTGCATTTAGAAAACATTTCTGCCAATTATATTTTTCTGATGATTTGAAAGTTTTGTGATTTTGCCTTTTGCGCCAAAAG
Organism: Mohoua ochrocephala; assembly: GCA_013398855.1. NCBI lineage: Eukaryota > Metazoa > Chordata > Aves > Passeriformes > Acanthizidae > Mohoua > Mohoua ochrocephala. The sequence goes on along the minus strand of VZTA01016392.1, from coordinate 822,380 downwards.
CACTAAAAAAAGATCTATGAAACCAGAGGCCAAGAAAGGCTGAAAAACCAAAAGGTATGTATTTGGCAACAAATTTGGAGAGATTTGCTTGTACTGTTTGTGCGATCTACCTACGATCCTCTGCCTTGCTGAGGATCAGCTCAGCTGGAATTCTGCCACAGGCTTCAAATGGCACAGGACAGAAGCCTCAGGTGCAATGCCAAAAACGTGCTTGGTGCCTAATCCCTAACTCTGAGGCTGCATGAATGGCTGTAGGGCTGCATGGGGTTGTTCTGACCCAAGTGCAGGACCCGGAATTTTTCCTTGTTGAACCTCACACAACTGGCCTCAGCCCATTGATCCAGCCAGTTCAGATCCTTCTGCAGAGCCTTCCTGCCTTCCAGCAGATCAACACTCCCACCCAACTTGGTGTCCTCTGCAAACTGAGGGTGCACTCCATGCCCTCATCCAGATCATCACTAAAGATATTAAACAGGACCAGCCCCAATACTGAGCCCTGGGGACATCACTAGTGCCTGGTCACCAACTGGATGTAATTCATTCACCACCACTCTCTGGGCCTGGCCATCCAACCAGTTTACAACCCAGCACCCATCCAAGCCGTGAGCAGCCAGTTTCTCTAGGAGAATGTTGTGCAAAACTGTGTCAAAGGCTTTACTAAAGTCAACGTAGACATCAGCCTTTCCCTCAGCTATTAAGCAGGTCACCTTGTCACAGAAGGAGAGCAGGTTGGTCAAGCAGGACCTGCTTTTCACAAACCCGTCCTGGCTGGGCCTGATGCCCTGGTTGTTCTGAATATATCCTGTGAAGATACTCAAGTGGATCTGCTCCATAACCTTTTCCAGTACCAAGGTCAGATTGACAGGCCTGTAGTGCCCCAGACTCTCCTCCCCACTGACTAGAGGTTGGAGAGTTGACTCCCGGTTAGCCAGGACTGCTGGTAAATGATGGGGAGTGGCTTGGTGAGCACTTCCACAAGCTGCCTCAGTATCCTTGGGCGGATCCCAATCAGCCTCATATGCTTGTGTGTGTCTAAGTGACGAGGCAGGTCACCGACCATCCACCCTTGGATGATGGGGGCTTCATTCTGCTCCCTGTTCCTGTCTTCCACCTCAGAGGGCTGAGTACCCTAAGAACAACTGCTCTTGCTATTAAAGCCTGAGGCAAAGAAGGCATTAAGTACCTGAAGTCTTTTCTTCATCCTTTGTCACAATGTTTCCCCCACATCCACTTAAGGATCAAGATTCTCCTTAGCCTTCCTTTTGTTGCTGACAATATTGAAATGAAATATTTTTTATAACAGTAACCAGATTAAGTTCTATTTGAGATTTGACCCTTCTAATTTTCTCCTGCATAACCCCACAACATCCTTGTGTTCCTCCTGAATTGCCTGCCCCTTATTCCAAAAGTCATAAACTCGCATTTTTTTCCCCTTAATTCCATCCAAAGCTCTCTGTCAGGCATTCACCAAGTGATGTGACCATCTCTCAGGCCTCGACTCTTCCCACCTAACCTTGGCCACTCCAGGCTCTCTGCAGTTGGCAGGGAAAGATCTGTATCTCTGGCACTCCTGCCTACCTCCATCAGCTGCAGAAGTGACCTCAGGTGGCCATGGATCTCAGTTACCGCTTTCATTTAAGTGCCTCCATCTAGGTGAGATGAACACCACTTTGGAATATGTGGTAAAGTTTTAAAGCTGTCTGCTTTAAAAGCAGCCAATGGCCACTGTAAGAAAGAATGTCTTCACCAAAATTATCTGAGGAGTTACTCCCCCTCTTCTTTGCCTCTCACTGCAGGAATATTTTGAGTAGTCTGCGCTCAAATAGGATGTCAAAAAAAGAAGATGACTAGTCCTGGTACAGCACAAAGGTTGAGTGAAAGACTTCCACCGTATCCTGCATTTCAATGTACACTTATGGCTAATTTTGAGCTAAACTGGAACTGGCTGGGAAAGAGCAAACCGTGCTGCTGAGAACACCAACGAACAGTCTGCACCACCATGGAGAGCATGGCTTTTGGCCAGCACCACAGCTTTTGTAGTACATCCTCAACTTCATGAAATCACAAGCAAAACTCTGGGAAAACTGTCTTCAGCAGTTAACAAGAGCAAGCCAGGTCTCAAGGAAGCCCATAACACTTTGAAAAAATTCCTAAATTGCAATTTAGGGGTGGGAGGATATGGTGGGGCTGCTAAGATGAGCACAAAAGGCCAGGGTGGGTGTTCTATGAAGACAGTACAAACCCAGATGTATTAGACTGTCTAGTAAGAAGTGAGAACAGGGAAGTCAGCATTTGCACAGAGCCCAGCTAGAGGCAGTAATCCAATTTACAGGGATGTAAGAGGCTGATGGTGACCTTGCCAAAAATCCATCTTTCCAAAAATAGTACTGATAGATGAGTAGTGCAAAAATAAGGAGCTAATCAGGAACAATAAGGGGAGAGACAGAAAGTTTGTCTCTCTGCAAAAGGTAAATTATGCACTATACGAATGACATCCATCCACTTCAAGACAGAATAGCTACCAGTTTCCAGGGACTTGTAAACCAGTGAACTGACTAGGAAAATGTATGAAGTTTACCCCGCCATTTTTTCCCAAATCTGCCTAAATTTTATGATAATTAATAAGTTCTTCCTGCAAATACCTGCTGTTGCACTTTTCTTCCATTTGTACCTGAAATAGTGTGCAAAAGCTGTGCGTCCAACCATTCTCACCAGCACACACTCTAGAGATGGAGACCTGTAGGACGGCCCCACTGACATCATTAATGGCACTGTCTGGGGACACAGGAAATGGGCAGTGCTTGGGAACCCTCCCCACGCAGTCCCGTGGCACTCTGCAGGCAACTGAGTCAGATCTCACCATCTGTGCCCTTAGCATTAACAGATCAAGCAATATTCGTGATGATCTGCCTTTCCAGCACCACCCAGAAATGATCCTCTGCTGTTGTCACCAACTCGCTCTGGTTTGTAATCAAATAAGCACAGTCTGGAGATTTGGTGCCTTCTGGGATTATGAGAGTTTGAATAGCACTGAGTCCTCTGCAAGATTAAGCGCCGGGCAGCCGTTTATGGACACTGTCATCTCACTTGACAAACTTGAGAAACCTTGAAGGAATGAGCAATTCAACTTCTCTGTGAGAGATGCCAAAAAACATGCACCAGGTATAGACGTTTTTACAACCAGGAAGATCAAAGCTCCAAAGAAGTGATCAAAGTGCAAAGGACTCACAAAACCTAATTCCCTCCAGGGACATCATTAGCATTCAGGAGAAGTGGTGTGTTCCCCTCAGGATCCTACACGTGTTCGTGACATTTAAGCTCTGCCCAAACTAACGCAATTTTATACACAACGTAATAATTTCTCCACACAATGGAGAGATCTGAGTCAGCTGCTTAATGAAGGCATCTCACAGAAAGCAAAGCCAGGGACTGGGACACACTCCCAAGCCTGTGCCACTTCACCACTTGATGAAGCACCTCCTTTGCCTGGGACTGCCAAGCTTCTCACTCAGAGAGCTCCAAACCAAATGTCTAAGTTGGAGCTAATTGTCCTTGAAGTAATTATAGAGGCAACAGAGAGAAACCAGGGACTCCAGCTGGTGACACAGCCTACTTTTAGTCTAATAGGAGTCAGATAAATCGCAGCCTGAATGCACCCCTTCCTTCCTACAGGATAGAAGAGAAGCCCAGGGAGACTAGCTGAGATCTGGGTGTCCTGTCCCAGATGGACACCTGACATGAGATGAGATGACTCCTCCCAAACGCCTGGTGGAAAGATGCACTCCCAAGTGTCTTTCCCGCCCATGTATAGGGACATGGCAGGAGTCAGTATCCTGACCACTGGCAAAAGAAAGGTTTATTTCTTCTAACGGGACATAAATTAGTTTATTAAGATATGAACACATGATCAGAGCTTTTTACTACTGCTACCCTCCTCTGAACCTCTGCATTAGTGTCTTCGTAGTCCTGGTTGTCCCTCTCACCAAGCATGACATTCAAACCCTGTGAGGGAGATGGCAGAGAGAAAAGCAGCATGTCTGAAGGCACGAAAGCATCAACATGTTCCCCAGCACAGTGCTGAGGTATTTATCTATTTATAGCTGTGATCCAGTCATTAAGCAGGAGTATTTTGCAGTCTGCTCACCCACCTATTAACAAACATTGTTCCTCTTCTTCTCACCTGATCTTTACAAATGCAGCCCTACCTGCACCACCGAGAGCCAGCCCTTTAACTGGCCTAAGAGATTTGCCTCAGCATCCCGAAGCCCTGACAGCAGAAGAAAATACCTGTTGTTTTAAGCCTCTGAAGTAAACAGTTATCACTTGTACTTGGCATGCTGTTGTCTGAGTGAAATACAAGGTGAAAGATAGTTCATGCTTTAGGTAATTTGGTGCCAAATCACTCAGAGACCTTTAAACCAGAGTGACAACCTGCTTTTGGGGTCCTGTTGCAAGAGATAAACCTCACTGTAACCTCTCCTTTGCTTTACAGTAATGTTCCTACAACTGCTCTGCAGAAGTCTCCCTGCATCTGTCTTGTCAGATTACCTAAGGGCTCCGGAATTCTGCCTGAAAGATTGTGACAAAATGCACTGCATCCAGACTGTCCAAGACAGAGGAAAACACATTTCCAGCCACTCTGGCCGCACAATTGAGACTAGACTGGAATTCCAAACCTGAGCATATCAACAGGCTCTCATCTCCTGTGTCAGCAGATCACTGGAGACTGGCTTGTCCATCGTAGTGTGAGTAGATGCCCTTCTAAATACTGGCTTAAGCCATGGAACAGCCATCAAAATGCTGCTTTTGGCAACCTACTTTCTTGCTCTGGGGCAGCTAAAAACCTGCTTTATCAGACTATCCAAGAAATCAAGAGGGACCTCACTGCTCTGTGCGGGGGATGTCCTGCTGCCTGCTCCATTCTCTCCTGTAGCCCCACCATGTTGTCTGGGAGGAGGGATCCTCCTTTATTTATCTACACTTTTTTAGCAGAGACTGTGAATATGTCCTTGGACTACAAGGTGGCACACTGTAATCAGAGTTGAGATCCTCAAGCAATTACCTTCTGAAAATCTAGGCCTTATTATCAGAACCTTTGAAAAAAAAAAGCTGAAAAACATGATTCCTGACACTAGGGAAATTCATGACACTCACCCACACCATATAACCAGAAGGTGAAATATATCTAAGTAGTGCAAGAAAGTTTCAGAAGGGCATGATGTTCCCCAGATATCTTCAGGTTCTACTGGGATTTTATTAGGTTTCCTGAACAAAAGGAGAGAAGCTTTCCAGAAACTGAACTAGCAATTCTTAGCACCAAGCTTCATGTCTCCAAGCTGATGCTCAGTCGCCAGCTTCTGTCCTGCTTCTTCATGCACTGGGGAAGTGATGGCAATGATCTCCTTTTCCAGCATATCCATTTGAGCTGTAATGTCTGACACAGTGCTTTTCACAGCATTCAGCTGCAGCTTCAATTTATTGTAATCTTCTTGGAAGGATCTGTTCTCATGGCAGAGATTGTGACAGCACTGTTTCTCCCCAAGGGGATGGTTCATTTTCAGGACGGAGTGGAGGAGTTCACATAAGTCCAGGAGAACCCGGAGAATTTCATGCTCGCCCTGCGTACTTGGGGCAGACTCGATCTTACTCTGGGTTGGAGTAGTGCTCTTCTTTTTGCCTTCATGTTTCTGCTGGGCGACTGGGCCGGGGTTACCTTTTTCCACAGCTGTGATGGTGTCAGTGTTCTTCTGAAGCTCTGAGCTGGCATCTTTGCTCTCTTCATGGACTGTGACGGCTTTTTGGCCTTTCCAGGTAACAGGGAGTGTTTCATTCTCCTGCTGGAAGTCCTCAGAGATTTTATTCTTTTCCTGGACTGCCTGGAGAGCTTTTTTGCCTGGGCTGAACTGAAAGCCTTTGTTCCTCTCTTGGAAGAGTGGAAATGGCTTATTTTTGTTCTTGAGGCTTTGCTGAATAGCGTCAGTGTAAATTACCTGGACAGATTTGTTCTGTGACTGGAGATATTGTAGGGCCTTGTTTTCTTCCCAGAGCATCCTGGTTTTGATCCAGAGGACTTGGTTTTCCCGCCAGAGTGCTCTGTTCTCCTCCCAGATGCTCCACTCATTCCGTGCCTTCTTGCTAAAGAGTTTCTGGTGGTAAGGAAGGGGTGGCTGGCAGTAGAGGTCATTCAGCCATTTCCCATCAATAAAGACAAACATCTCATCCCTTGGCTTCACCCCAGCGGTGCTGCAGTCTGTCTCAGGCTCTGTGTGCTGCATGCTCTGACTCCTCAGGTCAAAGGCAGACATGGCCCTTCTTTAGCACACTGAGGAGGACTCTGGGAAAAGGCTTCTTCCAGGACTTCTGCAAGAGGCCACTGACCACTGCCAAGGAGTTGGTGACACAGCAAGGCTGGAGAAGCTTGGTTAGGACTGAAAGAACAGGGAACACGAACACATGGATTTACTGCCAAAATTTCAAATCAGAATTAAGCTACTTTAATGACAGGAACAAGCAAATAAATCAGTTCTCACAGCTAACCATGTTGCCCCTTTGATGCTGAAAGGTAAAGAACCCACCAGACACCTAGCTGATAGAAGCTGAGAAAATTGGCATTGAAAGATAAAGCAGCTCTACGGCAGCACTAAAAGCTTTCATATAAAAACATGGACTTTCCCTTTATCTCTCTACCTCATTTTTACAGACCTGTAAGGGAGTAAAATGCAAGAGTATTTTCCGCCTCACAATAACCTGCTCCCAAATGACTGATGCACAAACACATTTAAAAAAATGTTATGAGGCTGAAACAAACTTTTCAAAATAAAATATTTTTAAAGGTTCACAGAAAAAAATTGGCCTTGAGAGCAGGTTTTTCTTGTTGATGCTGAGTAGCCTGTGTTAACAGGAGGCCACAAAAATGCAGCGGCAGTTTTGCTTTTTGGTCTTAAAATCCACGATATGCACAGATCATTTGAAACTCCAACCCAAAGCCTTGGGACATCAGGACTGAGACAGCTTTGTTGCTCTTTGCATGTTTTTTTGACAAGCTCCCATCACCGTGGTCCAAAAACTGTCACAACCCATAGATAATTCTCCACCTTTCATTCTCATTTCTCCCGTCACTCTTCCTCTTTATATCCTTTGATAGCTCTGTTATTTCTCTTGCTTTCCAGCCCTGCAATAGTGATTGCTTATCTTTTTCCTACAGTCCATCTGCCTCTTTTTCACATCATCAGAAAACTCATCTCTAAAATCCATACTGCAGGGCCATACCTCTAATGCTTCTCATTTCAGACACAGAAACCTCAGACTTATCTGTTGAACACTCTTCCCCCCTTCCCTCTATCCAAAATATTGCAGCTTAAATCACCTTCTAGCCTTGAGTGAACTGGGGCAAATTAGGGATTTCAGTCTTTTACATGGGAAAAAAAAGTAACCGCCCAACCAATCAAAAATTATTGCTTTGTGCCCAAGAAAATATTTTTTTTTCTGCAGTTTTAACCAAAATTTAATTTATGTGATTTTCATGATGAAGTTATTTGAACTGAGGTTGAACTATTTTTTATAACCAAATTGTTGGAATTCTCGGGGTTTCTGCACAGTGTTTTTAACAGCAGAAATATGCCTTTTTCTAGTTTAAAAAAAAAAAAAAAGCTATTTGTCAAATTTCACTCAGGTGTATTCCTCTCCCCCCGCTGAGGTCTCCCAGCTTCCCTGCTGTCGCTTGGAAAGCCCAGTTCTGCCTCTCTGTCTGTGAGGAGAGTTTTACCTTCATGAATCTTGCCCTCATATCTCTACCCCAAGCACTGAGTGGAGGGTGGCCACCACACACAAGCCCCTCATGGCCTCCAGCTCTGCCATCCCATTGTGCACCCCCTGTCCTACTGTGATTGAAACACACGGACCAAGCATCAATGATGCAAGGGCGTTTATCGAAAAAAGACAGATATTTATACTGTTTTAGCTTCCACATAACAATTTCCACTTGTTGTGTCTACGTGCTGGCTAATGCACAGCAAGCTGTAATGTTGCTTTTTCTCTTACGCACTTGCTTATCTTGCTGCAGGATGTTCTGCAATCTACAGCAGGGTGTTCTGTTCTGGGCAGAAGGATGAGATTTCTATCAGTTTTGCTCATGTATCTTTCTCATGGCCTTTCTCACAGCTCCTGCTGGACCAACTTTAGCAAGCCAGCCGTGCTGTTCATGTCATTTAACTCATCCTGTTCTGCAACACTACTGTCGCCCTCTCCTTTTCAAAACCTGTTGCTCTTCCCTTTCCCGGTCATTTCCACCAAACAGCACTGCATATCCAGGCTCCTCCAAGCTACTTCTGAGAGCCAACATCCATAGATGCATCCTGCACCCCCTTCCCAAGCTGGTCCAAACACTCATGAAATTACTGCTTCATTTGAAATCCAAAATTCCTTCACTTAGGAGAGGGCTATTGCAAATAGATCTGACTGCAATAACATTTGATTTTATTGCAACCTGTTAACTGTCTGAATTTCAGGGTTGTCTTCCACGTCATCTGCTGCTTCAGCTCATGTCAGACTTGTGTCTTCCTAATATCATTCCTCTGCTAAAAAGGATTTTCCCGAAAACTCTGTTTTGGACATTTTTGTTTCCACTTATGCTACGTTCAGAGCCATGCATCACTCTCTCCCTTGCACCCTTTCCCCTTCAGCCTTTCCAACACATCCCATACTATCGGGGTGCCCACTCCCACCGTTTTCCCCAACAGCCCCAAAATGGGGGTGTGGTGGGGGGGATGAAGGGGCAGAGGGCAAATCAGCCACAGAGGGAACACACCCCTAAGTATCCAGGGAAGATGCAGAACACATCCAGCATCAGAAGCCCAGAACCACATGCCTATCATGGACAAGCAGCTACAGTTCTTAAAGTCACTTACAGATAAAGTGTTCAGATTGCATATTTTCAGGATAAACAGAAATGTGTAATATATACGACTTTGAAGGACCTTATCTTGGGGACAATTAAACTTGACAGTGGCTCTGTCAGCTCTTCTGCACTGCAGGGAGACATCGGCCCAGGCTTCAGAGAGATACTTCAGGTTCTCAATGCCTCCCATATGAGTTTTCCCCATCTCTGAATAATCCCAGGAAATGCTGGGCAGCTGGGTGCATGGGCAAGGCAGCCTGCTGGGGGGAAGCCACACCAGATCAAGACAGGCTGGGCAATTTGAGAGCACTACATTACTCACCCAGCACATGCTCACCTTCTTGGAGAGGCCGGCAGTGTTCCCTCTCCCCACAGCAGAGTGAAGCAGCCCGGTCCGAGGTCTTGCTGCTGCCGGGGTGTCCGGAGGCGGCGGGATGCACAGCAGGGGACAGGGGACAGGGCACTGAGGCTGATGCGAGCACTGGCAGGCACCTTGCCCCAGAAGCAGCCACCTGCCCCCCGACCAATGGCTGGGAACTTCTGCGCACCCTCCTTGCACAGCTCACTTTTACGCTCCTTCCCCGCTGTCCTCACAAGATTTGCTTTGGTTTTTCCCAGCACTGCTCTTTTGGGTTATTTCTCATGGAAATGACCTTTCTGCTAGCTCGGCTCCCATGCCCTTTCCTGAACCCAGACTTCCCGATCTCCCTTTGATGCTCATAGCTGAGAACAGTTTGGACGGATTCTTTCTCCATCACACCCTCTTAAAACAAATTTTGCGTTTATTCTGAATCTTCAGATTATGTTTGTTGCTGAACTGATACTGATACATTCAAAAAATCACTTCCTTGTATGCTGTATGCTTCAGCTGTGATAGCTGAAGTTATTTCCCAAGGAAAACATGAAGTCCTTCTTCGACCATAAGTTTAAGAGCAGACTATAGCTGAATCCTATTAAGAGGAAAATGGAATATACAGGGCATTCAGGCATTGCAGGTTTAGATATTATTTGTAGCAGCCATTCCCACTTCCACGTCTTTACTTTTCTAACGAAGTCTTTCTTATTTGCTACATTTTTCAGAAGTGGAATTTTGTTATCTAATCAGGGTTCTTGAATAATAAATACAGCATTTAATTTCTTTTCCAGTGAAAATTACCGGGTTGACATCAGCCTCAAGGTGACTGCTATTGCTTTAGGAACTTGGAGGTACAGTTCAGCTTTGGTGTTATATGAAAATTATAAACTCAGGAATAAAATCCTTCTCTGTAATTGCTCCCTTGCTTATATTTAATCTTAGACAACAAAAAAAACATCACAGGTTACTATGGCAACTCCCCAGGGAGCATCCTCCTTTATTTGAGCTCCAGGATCCTGTACAGGAAAACAGAAAAATGTCCTCAAAAGAGAAAAGATTTTATCGTGAGCTGCTTGTGCTTGGCCTGCCATCAGATGGGAATTTAAGGGTGCTGCCCAGTTCAGACAGTCAGCAGGAGAGGTGACTGAAATGTCCAATCTCAATTTCTGCAGAACTGGGGCTATGGACACTGAAAGTGACCTTTGATGGACATTTTAAGGTCTGAGAGCTGACTAGAAACTGAGTTAATAGAGAGAAGTGCAGCACAGGACTAATCAGCAGGCAAAGCCTACTTAACCAGAACCAAGTAGAACTAAGAACCTTTGCTTTTCTTATGCAGTGTTTTCCTTAAAGTTTTGTAAAGTCCTTCTGCCAAGTCATTTTTTTTGCTGAAAATTATGAATTCAAACACCAATACATTTGGACCAAATTTAGTGAATATCATCAGATGTGTTTATGCACATATCAGAATTGGAAATGCTGCAAGAGCTCATAGCAGAATTTTTAATGGCAGCTACGCTGATTTCTGAGTTGGACTCTCAAAAGGACCGAGATGTCATTCACAAGATTACAAAGGCAGAAATAATGCTGAGTGTGTTCCACTCCCTGCCAAGAGACAAGTAACCCCTGCTCTGCAAGAAGGATTTGAACTAACTTGCCAGCTGACTGCTTTGTCCACACAGCTTCAGACCACTCAATTTCTCAAAGATGTTTCGTTATTCAAAGAATTAAATATTAATTGGAACAAAAGCCTTTTTCCCCATCCTACCTGCACGCCTTATACCAGGCTGCTCAGCTGAATTTGCCGTCCTTCTTCTTGGAGATTATCCGGTTCTAGAAAGGACCCAGTGGGAAGGAGTGTGTGGTCCCACACACACTCATATAATATTCTCCATGCTCCATGCTGGGGTGTAAGAGGTCGCCGTCCAGTGATGGGTTGAAAGCTGGGGGGAAGAGCAAGGTCTGAACTGCTGCCTTGAAGATCTTGCAAGAAGGACCCTGAAGACCCCATAGCAGCCTCCTTTCTATTGGAGATAGTGGCATGTACCTGCTGTAAACATCAGCCCTTTCCATCCTTTGCTTTTGGGTTAGAAGATCTGGTAAAGTGTGTGAAGTCAAAATAATCTGTTTGGGGTTTTTCCAGTAAAAAGCATGCTATATTCCCAAATCTTTATTTGATAAAACCAAAAGCGTCTGCTGCCACTTTCTACCATGCCAAACACATTTATGCTTTTGAAATGCCAGCCTCTGTTCATGTCAGTGCAGGCTGGTCTCACCACGCACTCACCCACTGTTCTCTAGGGCATTAAGCCTGGATGTGAATCCCACCTAGTCACTAAAAAGATTCTTGCATATTTGAGTGCTCTTGAATCATCTCCTGACCTCAATAACTAGGTAGGGAGTAAAAATGATGTTTCCTCAGTTTTTCAGGCAGTGAAGTGCCTGAAGAGAGAGGTGGTGATACCTCAGCATTGTATTCTGCCCAGGAAGAGATGCTCAGCAGTGCGAAAATCAGTAATGAAAAACTCCAGATCAGTTTTTTTCAGGCAGATAAACGGCTTGAGGGACACACCTATGTCAGCACTTATTTGGACTAATTGTCCTTCCAGGGACACCATCACAGTGCTGCTGCCAGTGTGCCTCAGTGGAGCCCGTGCACACATAATGTTGTGCAAATCACGAACCCTGCATATTCCTGTCAGCACTGGGTCAGCTGAGAGCTGAAATGAAAGGTGGAAATATCTGCTTTCATACCTTCCCTCTGATCCTAATTTTCTTTTAGACATTGGGTAAGTCATCTGTTCCCATACCCCCATTTCTTCGGGCTCTCAATGAGTTTGGGATGCTGACTTTCCGATGCAATCTGTCAAGAGAATGTAGTTCTTACTTGTAAAGCGCCTTGAACATGAAAGCATGACAGCAAAGCAGCCCTACACACCACTCTTATTTATCCCCTGACTGTAATACACACGTTGTTTACGGGGTGAAGCAAAATGTTTGACTTTTGCCAGTAAGTGACATCTCACAGACATGTCAGGCTTCGAGTTGTTTCACCTTACATCTCATTCTCGCTTTGCTTGCTTTCTACTTTAGCTATGAATATTTAAAAAAAAAAAACAACCAAATCATCAAAACCCATGTGCAGTCTCTTGGTCAACTCTAAGCCATTTCCTGTCAACACTGTTCCTGTGTATTGTGGCTCCGTGAGCCTTGCCAACAAAAACCAGCCCAATTACTGTGTCATTCTCCTAGTTCTGTCTGAACAGATCAAATACAGAGCACTCCGTGCTGCTGAAACAGCCAGTTGCTCACTGCTGAGTAAATGCTAGAAGAAATGATCACTGGTGCACTTGTTTCAGTTCTGAGGGCAGGGAGGCAGAGCTGACACTGCCCCCGGAGGAGCTCTTTGTCCTTTCTGTACACAGAAAGGATCATTTGGAAGGGTGCAGTCACCTCCGTGTGCCATGTGTGAGCATGGAGTATCCCACATGGCCTCCCTGGGACACCTTGAGGGGCAGGCCTGCCACCAGGCTGTGCTGGACACCCTGTCCCTGATCTCTGACACCCCACAAACTCCAAACAGCAATAGGCAGGAAACAGACTTGAGCCCCCGCTGGCTTGTCAGCCAGTGATGTTCGGCCCTCACCAAGACACTGATTAGGTCTCTGCCGTGAGGTCCTGCAGACAGGTGCAATGTTTGGGAGTTTAGGGCATTTCAGCTCATTCTGAACACGGAGCAGCTCTTCCACGAGACAAGTCTCTCTGGGTGAGAGGAAAAGTCAGTGGCTCCATTCCTGATTGACAGGGAGAAAATTAAGGGTTCAGGCTTATTAAACAATCTCTAATAGTGATTTATGGGGTCCTGTACATTTTAATCTTACAAAAAAAAAATTAAATCATCTAATTAGCTAAGTGTATAATCCTGTATATTAATTGTCTATTAGCCACTTCTTAATTATAATGGAATGCTTATCAAATAACATGTGATGGCCACGTAGCACCAATTTAAGTCATTATCAGACTAGCTCCTACTTTAATAAGGATCTGTTTAAGTGGAGTCTAAACGTTTCATTTTATTTTAAAAGCTCTACAGAAGAGGAAGCAATGACCTCAAAAAAATAGTATTCCATTAGGACTTTCTAGACTCCATACATGAAGAATCACAAAAACAATGTAAAAAATCCAAGGAACTATCAAGGAACCTGGAAACCCAGATCTTGTGTTCGACTTTGTCCAGGAGTTCCTTGTTCATGCACACAGGCCTCCCAGCATTTTTGCCTGACTTCCTCTTTGTTGGGATGCATCACTCCTGAGCTTGGAGGAGGTGATCCTTGGTTATTAACCAGCTTTCCTGGGCCCCTCATCCTTCCAGGGCTTTATCCCAGGGTAGTCTACCAAGCAGATCCCTGAAGAGGTCAAATCTGCTTTCCCGAAGTCCAGGTGAGTTTGTTGTGTGCTCTCCTCAATGTCCTAAGTATTCTAACTCAGGAATTTGGTGGTCCCTGTGGCCAAGGCTGCCCTTGGGCTTCACATTCCTCATCAGATACTCTTGCTGGTGAAAACAAGGTCCAGCATTAGCACCTCTCCTCGTTGGCTCCTCTATCACTTGGAGAAGGAAGTTATTAGCAGTGCATTCCAGGAATGTCCTGGGTAGTTTATGCCCTGTTGTGCTGTTCCTCCAGCAGATATCAGGGGGTTTGAAGTTCCCCATAAGGACCAGGGCTTGTGAACATGAGATCACTCCTACCTGTCTACAGAGGAACTCATCCACCCAGTCTTCCTGGTCAGACAGCCTACAGCAGACCCCTACTATAATGCCACTTGTCCCTGCTCTCCCTTTAATTCAGATCCAAGGCTCCAAGGTGGTGCCTCATCCATCCCCAGGCAAACCTCCAGGCACTCCTGCTGGTCATTGACATAGGGGGTGACACTTCCTCCTTGTCTCCACATCCTGTCCTTCCTAAAGAGCCTGTATCCCTTCATTCCAACTCTCCAGCCACAGAAGCCAGCCCATCACAGCCCTGCATGCATGCACAGTTCTCTAATTCCCCTTGTTTATTCCCCATGCTGCTTGCATTCAATAACAACATTTCAGCTGGGCCCCCCCTTAAGCTGACTACTGGCTGGAGTGGCTGGAATCACATTGTGCTGCTCTTCAGGTGCTCTCCTGCTGCCCTGTGACCCCTCTCCAGGCTCTGAGCATCTCTGGCTGGCACTGGTAGGAGTGGGATGGAGTGAGGTTTCCCTCCCCTGGCAACATTAGTTTAAAGCCCTCTTCACCAGCCTGGCAAGCCTATGGGCAAAGACGCTCTTCCCCTTCTCTGGAAGATGAACTCCATCTGCTCCCAGGAGATCAGGTTTCTCAAAGAGAGTGCCATGATCTAAGGAGCCAGTGCTGTAACCACCCTAAGATTTTATATGGACTCTTCCCCCACTGCCCTTTCTGATTGCTCATGCATCATCTCCCTAGAAATTTTGAAATAGCTTCCTTGGAGTTGTTCTAATGGGCAAACACTGCTGAGTACAACTCTCTCAGTCTTCATAGGCATGCAAGATTTGTTCTCCCATTTTTTTTATCACTAGATCTGCAGGAGCAGGCTTCTAACAAGGCACGGGACCCATCTGGTAATCTTATTAAAAATCAGATTTGGCTTTCAGAATCAATCTTTACTCAGTGGGTTTCTCAAATGGTAGAGATGGCACCTGATTTTTGCAAAGAGCTCTACACTCAGCTCCCGGGACTATCCTTCCACAGCATTTTTGCCTGTTACAACGGCACACAGATTTTTACTGGAGCTGATGGGCTTGTGCAAAGCAAGCATCTTATGAAAGATATAAATATCTTGAAGGATGTCTGAAGCTTAGTGCTAGACAGTGTAATTTTGCCAAATGAGAAATGCAAAATGCACATTAAAAAAAAGGATAATACAGGCTCATAACTAAACTTAAATGTGGAGTGGTACTGAACTGAGATCATTTCAAACTCTGTGGAGCACTGGTTTACCTTTTCTAGCACATATCACACTTTGATGGGCCACGGCACACTTTGCTTAGAGGAACACAATTTTAACATCTGCTCATCCCAGGGTTTAAATTGGGGCCAGAGTATTCTTTTAACGGTATGCCAGAAGAAGAGAGGTTTCAGCAATGAAATAAGAGAATAAACAGGTAGAACCCAGGTACTATTTTTAAGCACACCTCGGAACAATTAAACAGGCAATTTTAGAAATGTTACGTAACCCCTAGGAATGATTTTATGGCAGAGAAGCAGCCCCTTTTACCCATTCCCCTCAACTTTAAACCTACAAAGTTGGTCCTGGGGTGAATGGAGGTTACAAAAGTTACCTGGTTTTCCAAAACCGCCTGCAGACCTCTGTGCAAATTGAGGGTCACTGTCTGTCCAAGTGCTCTGCAGTGGCACTCAAAAAATCCCAGGAACCAGAACACACATCCACCCAGAGAAATGCAATGAGAAAGAAATAGGTTAACCCGTCTTCATATGTGTCCAGAGGATATCATTAACATTAATGTAGTCATAAAGCAGCACCTGCTGGCTCAACGCAGCAAATCTTTGCCTACTACCAATTAACTCTTCAAAAAATAATAGAGAACAGTTTTTGCCCTTCTGCCCCAAGCACAAGAACTTGTTTCCTGTTAAGCATTATTAATTATAATGTCCCTGCTGCTTTGCCTCACTGAAATGAACAGTCCCGTTAGTGACATAAGCTTCATAGCAAGGTGAATCTCAGCAGGAGCAAGTGCAGAGTTATTGGGCTTTAAAAAAACATTACACGGCTTTTTATTACTATTGTTGTTCCTTACTTGTTGTAGAGCTTTCACTCTTTACCATCCAGAAGGAAAAAACCCACACATCTCAGTCAAAGCACAGACCCCACCTAGGTAAAGGCACAAATTCCACAAAGATGCTCACAGTATGGTAATGCCAATGATTCAGTGAGCAAAGTCCGAGAAAAAAGGCCTAGGTGTGGCGAGTTCTGTGATGAGATGGGCAGAGACACTCCCCCAAAAAAGCTGTAACCTTGTTCTGCATTCCTAAACATGAACTGCAGTCAGACTGCTGATGGGAAGGGCGAAGGTGAAGGTGACCCTTCCTCTGTGGTCAAGTGTAAGGCGCTGTGAGCGTGCAGCTGCGCATCAGCTGGGTGCCAGCAGCTATCACAGGCCCTTGGCTCTCCTCCAGGGTCCTTTTAGGGCCAAGGCCTCCCCAGTGCACTCAAGCAACACAGCCACCCCCTGAGCAAGGTTTCTGATATGGTGTCCAGTGAGGTCACTTATGCATACATAAGCTTTGTGCCTCTGATTTACAGTGTAAAGGTCACTGTCTCTTCTGCAAGGTGTCTCTTACAGCATGCTTCATGTTCTGTGGCTGAGCTGCCAGCCCTGTCTGAGCAGACACCACCAGGTCTGAGCACTCCTGGTCTGAGCAGAGTTGGCTGTACAAGAAGCAAAGCTAAGCTTGTTCTGCCTCGGGAAAGGACAGCTCTTCTCTTTCCACCTGTATGCAGGGATGAGGTGGCAGATATATGCAATGCCCATTAAAATATTTTACATGGTATTTAACATGAGCATTTTGGTAGAAACCATGATCCAGCTGAGCTTTCTGTGCAACATAGACATACAGTATGTGGCAGCCAGCCCATTAACTGAAATGCTGCTTTGCATAACGCAAACACTGAGGTTACACATTGTGCTTGTGTCACCCTTCCAATCTTACCAAAGTCACTTTCTGCATAGACAGGGTGTCAGGAATATGATTTTTTTTGTTTGGTTGGTTTTTGGGGGGGTTTTTTGTTTTGCTTTGTTTTTGGTTTTGCTTGTTAGTGCATTGCAGGTGATCACAGACCAGGTATCACTGCAGAATGGACAAACACCAAGGACACTGGTTCCTGTGCTTAGGATGGAAAGGCACCAATGTGCAACCGGTTCCTGTCTAAAGCCAAGTTGCCATTCGTAGCTTGTAGAAAGCTGCACGACTGCTCCTCTAAACATGAGCCTGATTGCATGTTTATTTACAAGTCTGAACTGCACAGGAAAGTACAGCTGTTCTGGCTGCCGAAGCTCTGTCAGCCCTCCTTTTATGAGACGGTCAAGTTTTTCCAGAGCCATGAAATGCTTTGTATTATTTGCTGCTGTGATTGTCACATCTTCTGTATCTAACAAGGTACCTGGAGACTGTCCTTCTATTTCTAGCAAAGATTTCTACCTGACACTAATAAGAAGACAGCGTCCCAACTCCACCTTTTTGAGGCAGAAAGGGGCACTCCAGTGACCTGGGAAGCCTCATCTGAAATGACTAAACCAAAGCCTGCCATCATCTTACAGACAAGGTACATGCCATCAGCCGGTATCTCCCTCACCTTCCACCTCAACGCTGATTAATTTCTCCAAGCCTCATCCCAAGAAATGCTGAATGACAGAAAAAGATATATTTCTGTGGCTCACAGGCCATTTTTTGCAGTGCATCTTTATCTGCTTTGCCTGATTGATCAAAGATACCATTATCTGCTGTACTCTGCAGTCTCATTGACTAGGTTCAGCCTTGCTAACTCCTAGCCTTCAACAATCACAAAGCTTGCTAAAAATAAAGTTAAAAAAAAAAAGAAAGGGGCTCTCTTTTTTGACATCTGGATTCTGGATCTTTATAGAGGTCAAATTTCCTTCTCACCCTTGGGAGAAGTTACTTTCTTTCTAATGACAGCGGATGGTCTCTTGCAAAGAATGAGACATCTGCCTAATTATTTGTCTTTGTTTTGTCATATTTACCTTTGCTCTGTGATTTTCTTCCCAGAATGATCTTCCTTGTCATATAAGTAAAAGACCACACTATGAGGATCTACTTCATGCAACTCTGCCTCAGAAGAGACAAGCAGACAGACTAGACAGCTGGATACCTCCAGCTCCCCTGGCCAGTGTGATGGTAAACAGCCCTTGGAGTCCTCTCCATTCTGTTTCCTGTCACTATTTCCAATTCTTTGTCTTTGCAGCAGCTCCATCCCACCAAACAAAAAGAGCCCTTAGAACCCATGGCCAGCCATCTCCATTTACATCTACATGTATCCTCCATATTTCCTCTTTTGGGGAAGCCCCAGGCAGTACTGTTTAAAGGCAAAATTTCAGATGCAATAAACACACTTGAGCAAAGGAGATCAGAAATTGCTTGCCTCATTGTTGAAACCCATCATCCTTGATGCACAGCTGCCACCAAAGCACAGCCATGCCTCGGTGATGGCAAGGGCTGAGCTGCAGACCTCCTGGGAGGCCTGCTAAAGAAACTGCTTCTGAGATTTAGGTGAGTGGTAATGCCAAGCGAAACTCTTATCCTTCTGTGGGATACCCGTTTTCATACGGAAAACATAGCACTGGAAGTACAGGCACTCGCAGAAATCTGAAGCAGCATTCCTTCCATATTGTGCATATGAAACATCAATACCTGAGAAGTAACATCCCACAACCTTTTCTTTTTCTTCTTTCCCCCCAGACAACAGAATCACTGCAAAACTTCCTGAGTAAAGAAAAGCAGATATGGGTAACAAAAGAACTAAAATCCGGTCAGAACAAGAAGTTTATTAAAAAGAGAGTTGTTTTAAACGCCTTGTCATTTGCAAATACATTTAAAATAAATGATAGAGATAGCAGCTCTTCATTACACTGCCATCTTTTGTACTGTGTCTGAGAAATCGCAGGTACAAGTTCACATACATGTCACTGCACGACGTGCTCATGGTAATCATTTTTATGGGGGAAAATAAGCACTTGAAGGATCATATATTTTATGTCATGAATTCGGTTAATGCACACATCAATCAGATTGTCAAAGCTGTTTACAGCCCATGACTGGATAGTTCCAGCTTTTGACATATTATATCAAAGAGAACCAGAATCCTTGAAACATAATTTTATTGCCCGCTCTCTCTCTACTCACAGCTTTCCTCCCATTTTCAATTTTTTCTGGTAAACTCTTTATATCCTTTGCAGCTGCTTCAGAATCCCACAGTCACCAGCTTATTAGCAACATCAAGATCATGTTATTCCTCTTCTGAAAGCCTGCCCTGGGTTTCCCCCAAAACTTACAAGGACTAAGATTTGGAATATTTAGATGGGTTCAACTACCGTATCCTTCTAAATTAAGTTGCTGTGGTGTTCCTTCATGCATTTGCACATCACTATCCAGTTTCTTCCATCCAATTTCAAAAATGTGCTGTTATTCTTTCTTCTCCATGTTCTCCGTTTTCTTTTCACTTTTGTACTTAATGACTTTATGTCTGGCTGTTGATTACAAGCTGTGTCTCCTCTGGGGTTCGTTCAAAGTTTAGAACTAGTCTAAGATATATTAGTCGCAAAAGAGGGTGTGAGAAGGAAGAAAGGTTGGAGGATCTATATTTTTTCTTCTGAAAATTGAAAACCCTGGAATTAGAAGTGATCCTTTCTTCTGTATTTTTTCCCCAGATTAAAATCGTGAAGAAATACCAAGTTTTCTCTCCTTGTATACCACATGTAACGAAACAGGGATTTTGGAGTCAAGTATTTCAAGCCGTGAAGACACAACACTCACTGACTTAGTGAGTATCAGCACAGGAAATTTCTAGCAACGTGCACTGGAAAGATAAAAGCTCAGATGTGCTTTACGCCATCACCAAAAGAGATCAGCTCTCCTTGATGGACTGTCCTTAAGAGACAGACACTGGACTTGACAACCAGCCTGTGAAAAATGAAGAGGTGTGATTTATTCAAAGGACCAAATATCTCACAGAAGTGGGCAGGGGAAGGGAGGAAAATGCAGGAGGAGAGAGGGGTCAGAAGCAGTCCAAAACTTGTGCAGGCAATTGCAGCATGAAAACAACCAAACCAGTACTACTCCAAGAACTTTGTCATAAAGTTTAACGGCTTGCTATCTATACAAAGCCCTCAGCGACACAGTAAGAAGGGCTTGTTTTCCCTCACTTCACATCTTCACCGTTGAATGCCTTCTTTTCTCTCGCTCTGTCTCTCCATTTTAATCTAAACAATATATCTGGTTTGAGTGCAACTATAAAGCAGACTCTTAGCAGGGACAGAGGTGTGTGCCAACTGGAGACGGCCCCGCTCTCATTCTTTCCCAAGGTTGTTCCCCACTAGCCACACCTGAGGACAGCAAGCCTGCAGTGCTGTGATCAGCCAAGAAAGTGCTGCAAGGGCAGCAGAGAGACAGCATGCCCCAGCAGCTTGATGGGTTGTGCTTGCATGCGGCAGGATTTCAAGTCTTTGAGGTGTTGTCAAACACTGGTTTACTTCAAGGCACTTATAAAACACTAGATTATAGAGTGCCCTGATAGGTTTGCATGAAGGGCATTGTGAGACTGACTGACAGACTGATGGGATAAAGATGTCAGGAAAACATTCAAACTTTACTTTTGGCAAAAGTCAAGAAAAAGAAGTGGAAAGCATTCCAAATCTTGCTGCAAATAGGCTTTCCCACGGATTAAATGGGGAAAATAAATGTGCAAATTCCGAGACCCTACTTTGAATCACATTAGTGATTTGAGATGCTTCATCATTCTCCACATCATACGAACTGCAGACTTTTGATTTCCCAGACTCTGCTAATAACGAGCCCTATAATTAGGTATGTGTCCTTTGCAATCAGCACTACAGCTTTCTGTTCGCAGGAGAAAAATTGTAGGGTGAGAGAACCACTCAAGAGCATAGGAAAGCTGTCACTGGTGTAGTGTGGCTGGCTAATGGTTTCAAAAACGTTATTAGGTATGTAGCATGCTAATAAAAATGTTCTTGCTCATTTGTCTGTCTGATTGAACCCACACAAGTTTTGGGTGCGAGTTCATTTTCTCAGCCTCCAGTAGTTAAGCAACAGATTTCTTCTGATTTCCTCCTCCTCTGTACCCATGAGCCATTTGCTTGGATGACTGGCCACAGACTGTTCCTGCTCATTAGGCAAGATTTGCTTTTGAAGTTTGATACAGCAAGATGATGTAGAAAGGCATGATGGAGAGATGCTGCCTAGGGATTTACCCTCCTATTTTACACTGTTTTTTACTTTGCCCATGCAGTTTGCTGGTTTCTGTTCTTTGACTTGAAAAGAAGAGCCCAAGCATGTCAGCAGGCAAAAATCAGACTGTTATTTGACTATCTTGGAAAGCTTTGAGAGGCAGCAACAAGGAGGCTTCGGTGTAAAACCTCGGCCTATTGAAGTCACGACGACATCGAGTGCGTGAGGGATTTTACATCCAAAGGTAGACACATTTTGCCAGTCTTATCACAGCCATTAGAAGCAAAAAAGCAAAAGATCTGATTACACTGCCTACAGTCAGGCAAAAGCCTGCTGCTCACTGCATTGCACGGTTGAGATCACAGCAACTCCACAAGCCACTCTGGTGGAGCTCTCTGGACCCCATTTGATGTCTGGAGAAGTAAATTTCCCCTCCAAGTTGTCTCTGACTACATTTAAAAAATTAATTTAATGCCAGTGCATCCCATTCTTCACTCCAGCAAAACTGCCTTTGGAGAAAGCAATGACAGCTCTCAGACATAATTTTCCGCCCAGTACTTACCCGAGAGTCTCTTCATCTCTGAGGTTTCCAAAGCCAGGAGGGTTACTTTCAGGGACACACGTATTAAAATTAATGCTAAATCCAAAGGACTGCATGCTGCGGGGCTTGATTGGATTTGGACAAAGAATGTCGCTTTCTGAAGTCAACCTGCATGTAGATCATTTTTTTTCACCACCTAATCATGATTGTGAGAACGTAAATCATGCGAATTACAATGAGCGGAGCTGATGAATGTGCGCCACAGGAACTCCAACTTCAATCCCCTTCGAGGTCACCACTGGAGAAAGTCCCTTCCCTAGGGCTTGATTTCTACTGCCTGGCACATTCCCTCCTTAGCCACACTCTTTGGAGGGAGATGAGAAGTACACCACCTTTGCTTCTGTTTTGCCTATAACCTGTCTCTCCTTTTAACTGGAAAACGAAGCCCAGTAAGTGCCTATAAAGGCTTTGTGTATTTTTTTTTTTTTACATTCACTTACAACCAGGCTCTTAATAATTGGATATAAAGTGAAAATCCTCAGGAGCGCAAGAGTGAAGTCTGCAAGTGCACGGGAATTCAGTCCTCTCAATATTTATGTTTAGCATTAAATACTTCATGCAAAAACAATGACTTTGACTCCCGAGGCCTTCCCTCTCTTATCTCAAAAACTGTTCATACACCTGCTGCGGGATCCCTATGCAAATATAAAAAGGGGATTAAGTTGTATGTGTAGTAAATCCTGTTTTTACATTAAATAGGTAAGAGCTAACAGAGGGCCTTTGGATTAAAAATAGGCCCCTGCTTGCTGAGCAGACTAAAGTATTCTTTCCTCTGGCTTCCCTGCCATGTAGGAATTGACTTTTTCCTGGTGAGAAATTAAAGGGAATTATAAAATCTATAGTATATTAGAGGTATGTTCTGCACAGTAAACGATTTTGATTTAAATAACTGTATATTAGGGAATGTCCCCAGCCTCCACAAATCCACTCCTTGTTTTGCAATGGGAATCTGTGCCCCAGCCCGTGTATGACAGCGCCATTGCACAAGAAACTTCCATGCTCTTAGGGAAATATTGAGGCACAAGATGAAAGTTGATATCACAACTGTCCGAGTAGGAGGCGAGCCCTGGCCCCAGACATCATCTTTGACCATCATCTGGTGTTTTCTCTCCACCCTTTGCAGCAGGATCCAGGAGGAGGAAAACTTCTCCAGACCCACCAGATCAATTGTTACTTCCAGGACCACATATCAAACACACTGGCATTTCGGTTCAATTTTTATGGCTTGTCCCACGATGAGGAAAATCGGGCTGAAGGACACATAAAGCAGAGGGCTCTGCAGGCAGCCCAGCTGCGTGACCACTGACCTGGTCATGTGGGTTTTTTTGTTTCACCCATTCTCATTTGCTCCCTTAAAATATTTTTAAAAACACTGAAACACTGCCGAGCACAAGGCAAATTCCTCTCTCTGAGCCTTGTAAGACCAATCCCCGGGTCCACAATGAACACAGTTGCCAGAGTGGAAAACTTCCCACAGAGTCTGATGGAGGAACTTAAAGGAACTGACTGCAGAGGGTAAAGCACAGCTGGAGGCAGCAGAGATGGAGCCACAACTTCCTGACAGCACCAGTACATCTCACAGCTGGACTCAGGAAAGCGTTCCCTTTAAGCCTGGCTCTCCTTTCAAGAAATCTCTGAGTGAAATGTAGAAGCAGCTTTTGCCCAAGTCATTAGCCTTTGCAACTTCCCCAAGCCCTTTCAGCTCAGACACTCAGCTGCCAGAATAAGCAGCAACCTTATTTCACCTCTGGATGGTAGGAAAAAAAAGGCACATATACAAAAGACCTAAACCCAACAAGCTGGAGAGCCCTTTTTGAGGACAGCAGGGGTTACTAACCCTATGCTCCAGCACCGGCAGATGGATGGGGTGAGGATGTTGGTGTGCTGTGGCCGTGGGGGCGGCTCATGCCAGAGAAGGCTGAAGATGCAGCACACAGCAAAAAAGAACAGCAAGGAGCACTTGGGTGGAACCTGTCCACCACGACTTAGATGATGAGATGCCCAGGCTCTCCTTTAGGAGAAGCACAGAAGGGCAATTCACCCACCTCCCCTCAGGGCTTGCCGGGGCAGGGTGCCTCAGGTGCCAGCAGTACGATCCTTCCTCGGGACAAGCTCACAGGCTGGTGTCCCACTTCCAGCATGCCAGGCAGGCCTGACATCTCTGGACATGATCTCACACATCCTCCACCACAGCAAGTCCCTGTCCCCTCCATCCCCCAGCCCTGGCCAATCTCCCACAGCCCCACCAAAATGTCCAAGAAGGGCTGCAAGCTGGCAGGAGCCCCCACCTCCCTGACTGAGCACACGTGGCGCGGCAATGTGGGAACTATGGCAACAGAACCCCAATGGACCCCCAACAGATCACCAATGGAATGGGGGGAGGGGGGGCAACAGCCCAGCAGAACAGTGAGAAGAAGAGTCCCAGCAACACCCAGGGACACTGAGGACAAAGAGGGTGTCCCAGGCACCTCCCAGCCAGCAGATCTCTGCCTGCTCCTTGTGGTGGGAAGTCTCCTGGATATTCCTGCCCAAAGAGGTAAGGCTGTTCTGGGACACCTGTGCAGAGCTTTAGGGGGATGAAGCTTTTTTTGTGGTTATCGGATGCTGCTTTACCATTTATCCCCATGTATCCTGATTGAACCCAATTTTGCTGTTCTCCTTCCTGTTTTCCCTGAGAAAACCAAAACCAGGACGGAAAAAATGGTTCCAGGAGATGAAAACCAAACCCCTGATGGAAAAAACCCACCCTGTATGGGAGCTAGGAAGGAAGGAGGAGGAGGAAGCTGCAGGATGCCCTAAGGGCCATCGCTTTCTCTGCAGCAGGCAGGGGTAGAGACAAAAGAGTGAGTGATGGGAAGTGGAGAGATACAGAACCAACCTCCTCCCTCAGCCCCCCTGAGATCAGAATTTCCTGAGATGTAGGAGCAACAGTTGACCAGATCATACCACAGCATACCTTAATAAAAATTAAAAATAGAAAGGGGAAATTAAGAAAAACATTCTCAAATATATGTTGAGCCAATTCTTGGGAGAGCTACGGTTAGTGCACCCTCTGCCCACTCCTCTCCGACTGCAGATACTGCCACAGACCCTCAGGTTGGCAGACCCTAAGAATGGCACATGGGGACAGCACATCCTGGCAGGCAGCTTCTTGCCAAGGTGCCTATGGACAGGGAGCAGGCAAGAGGTTTTTAAGGCATCTGGTAGGACTGTGCCTCAGCAGGGTCAGTGCTGACAGCATTGCCCCTTGGCTTCTTTCTCATTCTCTGTGTTCTCTTCATAAACAATATTCACATTCCTTTATCTCTTTATTTTCTTCACCATAAATTTCTACTTCAGAGGAACTTGTAGTTTTAATAGACAGTTCTGTGGGTATATGTATGTTTGCCTTTGACTTACCATAACACTTACGTTTCTAGATGTGCAGCATAAATAAGAGGCTCAGTGGAATAGCATAAGGATAGTTTACTCCGTCAGGGTAAGGAGGAGACACCAGAGAGCTTCTCAGCTCTCTCTCAGCAGCACTGGCTCAGTACAGCTAAGATTTGTTCTGCTCTAAACCTGCAGCAGTTGTAGGTACTCGGTATCACTGCAAATTTACACCACTGGTGTTTGGGTGCGCTGTGACTATGACCTTTAGCTCTATGTTTAGGGGCCAGTGGATTAGTGATGCATTATTTGCCACTTCTAAGAAATGCTGTTTCCATCTCTACTAAAATATTTGGCTGCTGCAGAGGACAGGACAAAAGGCAGAGGAGCCTGGGCTCCCTTTTTGCACTGCAGGACGTGAAGCAGGAGAGACTGTCCTGCCAAAAGGCCTTTGTGTGGATGAGAGAATCAGGTCTCGCTAGCCAAAATGAGGAAAAATGTTTCTACCTGCAGTTTGCTGCAGTGCTAGAAATCAAAACCGCAGTCAGCAGTAACTTCAGCTCTGTGTTACCCAGAGCCAAACTCGATAAATCCCTGGCGTTGCTGTCAGAAGAGTCCTGAGCAGGAAAGAGACGGAACCACTGGCAGTTAATCGGGGATTTCTGTGCTGTCAGACAGTCTAACTTCAGACCACTTCTCGTGCTCACGCCACAAGTCCCAGTACACACACTAAGAGCCATGATTTATGGCTGGAGCCGCTTTGCTGCACTGTGCGGTGTAATTGTGGCGCTCTCGTAGTGCCAGGCTTTCCGAAGAGCATTCATGCGCCGTAGCTCCTCAGCTGTGTGTCCTGTCTGCCCCGTGGCCCAGGCAGTGGCATCTGCCAAAGTCAGGTTTTAAATCCCAACAGTAGAAGCTGGTAGTCTGATTCTGCATACCCCTCTTAATCTGTTTATGCTTACATATTACAAATGCAATTTTTCCTGTCTTACCAGGAGAAATGGATTCCATTCTTAATTGTGGGTGTTACTGGTTGCAAGCAGAGGCAGCTGGTTCTCATCCCTGCACCTGTAGAACTGGCATGATCTTTATAACCTCGAGACTGAGTGAATTCCCTGGGTCCTGGATCGTCACATATTTGCCCTATATTTCTATATTTGTATAAGCCTACTAATGGCCACTGCTTGTGGCAGAGAGGTAATCAGCCACTCAGCTGGAGCCAATGTCACTTCTATGGTGAGATCCAGGCTTTTGGATGCAGCCCTTCAAATGGAAAGACACTGCTGAGATGAGTATTGCTGGCTCTGCTGGTGCTTACAGGACTGGTAGGATGCAACAGGCACAAGAGCTGCACAACAGGAGACCACTCAAGAGTCTTCTGTGGGATTTACAGCGATCAATTGCTTTCCAAACGTCTTTCAAAGTGCAAAGTACAGAAACAGAGTTATTTTAGGAGATTTTCTCTCTACAAGAGTAGTGGTTGTAACTCAGAATTTGGAGACCTACTCTGGACACAGCTGCAATGGCAGAAACAGATGAAACAACCTGCTTGCTTTTAATAGGCTTGTTTGGCAATTAAATCCCATAAATGTGTTGGGGTTTTTTAGAGAGATATATATTTTATTGCGTTATGTTAAGTATTTGAATGTGTATAATGTGTATAATAATAACAGTACTGTGTGTATAATGTGCACATTACTCTCCTTGAGTCCATAAATATAAGCACACCTATACGTGTATATATACACAAACATATCTGCCTCCTTAGCATTGTAGGAAGCGCAGAGCCCACCACCCCAACCTGCCCTTGGTGGGTGGTGGTAGGCTGTAGCTCTGAGCACCACAGCACCCATGGTGCCAGCAGGTCCTTCTGCCACACAAAAATGGGGAGACTGCAGTGATGCTTTATTGGAGCCCCCAGTCCCTGCTGGGCTGTGGGTCTGACAGCTCCTGACATTGCATTGGAAAGTCCTGCCAGAAAGTCACATCTAAACAAAGCCGAGGCACCGTCAGATGCCTTTCACTGCAGTGAACTATAAACTAGGAGATTATAAATCCTATAGGATCAAGCAGGCATGGCTTAGAGGGAAAGATTCCCTCTACAAGCACAAATATCTTGAAGATAGCAATGGAAAGCAGAGGCTGACTAAATTCATACTTACATAGTATTCTCTCCAGACCTGCTGTGGTGCAGAAATTCCACTGCAATGTCTGTGTGTGGAAGTCTCTCTAGTCTTGTGTACATAGCACTCCTCCACCTGTTGGGATATGTGTAGGGAGCTTACAATTGGAATTAATTTAGCTGACATTTTGCAGTGTGACACAGAGTTTAATTCTCATTTGATGGCATTGCACTCTCTGTCTTCTGCCTCTGCCTGGGGAGTTACAGATGTGCAAATAAAACCATTTCCCCTGAGATGATCCTACAGGGAAGGTGTCATCTCTTTTGCAGCACCCAGCAGAGCTGCCTGAGATTCTGGGTCCCACCAGCTGATGTCAGTGAAAAATCTTGACAATGTTTTCCTGGCCATCCTTGCCCCCAGTAGGGGACCCCAACCCAAGGGATGTGGTCATAGAGAGGGTGAAGTCAGCTTGATTCTTAATGAGGGATGATGGGAGAGTTCAGAGTAAGGAAAACAAAGCTTTGATGGCGAGGCTGGCAGTTGTGATGGGAACACCCACGTGGGGCTGGGCAGCTCGGTTTGCCAGCCTCACTTTGCTCAGGGAGGTGCCACAGGACGAGGATGGCAGGAGGTGCTGCTGTGGCCTCCCCTGGACATATCCAGCCTGGCTGTGTCTGAGAGCACAGCAGTGGGGGGCTGTGAGAGGGGGCATGACAGCAAGAGCTACAGAAATATCGGGGTAACGGCACCAGGGAGGCAATTCCACTGTTATTAACACAAACACAGCCATCGCTCTGCCTTTGTCTCCTGATGAATCAGAGGAAATTGCCTCCCGAGCCCTTTGCCTTCCAGCTACTTCAGCTGTGTTTTGTTTCTCTAAGATTCAAATATTCTGACTGGATTTCAGCATATTGTTATGAGAACAGAAGAGCTATAGAGAAAGTGAAGCTTCGCAGAGGAAATAGCAACATAGTAAATGTTGCTTTGAATTCTCTTGCTTTTTATGGCAAACTCTGATGTCAGGGACAGATACGGCTGTGGAGGAGATGCGTTGCAGGGCTGCAGATGTGTTTGTGAATACTTAGTGACGATCCCCTGTGACATTACAATGGGCAGCTTACCATCATCTATGAGATTTTTAAGCCTGACATTTTGATGCAACTGATTCTTCTATTTAATACCAGTGCCCATGAACTCTGAGCTTACAAAGCAAGAGCACTCTTCTTTGTGTGGCGATCCTCTCTGGCCAGATTAGCAAAATGTTCTATTTGCATTTTGCAAAAATATTGGACTTTGTAACGAAATCATGCATCAGGTCAAGTGAAAGATGTGATGGTTTGATATCAAAATCCCAGAATGGCTCATGATGGAGAGAGTGAGGCAAACTTCCAAAGCAGGAATATTTAATTCTGGCACTTTCAAAATGTGGCATTCCATCCCTCTAATTTGCCAGGGGCTTTTTGTTTCAAACATTTCTTCTGATGAAAAGAAGCATGCAAACAACAAAAAAAACCCCCTCCATATTTAGAATTCAATAAAATACTTCATTTGATCCTCTTCAGTTTCTTTGAAAAGTTCAACATGAACGCTCAAGTGCTGCGTTCCTTCAAACTGTGCGGAAACTGCTGATCCGGGAGTTGTGCAGCTTTGATGTGCCAAGTGCCAAGAGAGGGTACTCTAAAAGCTGCTGCAATTCAGATTATTCAGTGGGACCATCCTGATGGGCACGAAACCTCAGTCTGGCAGGGACAGTACCAGCACAGAGACAGACACGGTTTGTCCTGAAGGCTTTACCCTCCTGATCTATGATTCCCATAGGGTCAGATATATGTTTTTGTGTGCAGTGACACAGAGAGAATTGGATAATCCATTCAAAACATTTTTTCACCACTGGAGTTCTCCACACTTCTTGCATGAGGTGATTTTTCTCTTTTGTTTTGGAGAAAGTCAGGACAGGAAGGGTGACAAGGCAACACAGACAATCTGTACATGAAGGGTGAGATCTGTCCTTGGGCACTGCTGCTGCGTGGGGCCAGGCAGGGACCTAAGCCCACAGGCTCATGGCTTGTGCTCTTCCACTGGGTTTGAGAAATTCTCAGCTCAGTTGTGCTTTTGTTTATTCCAATTCCCCATCTTCAAGGTTGCAAGAGAAAATATTTTAAAAGCCTCACTAATAACACATTGTAAAACATCCTCTAAAGCATTCATGAAAGAGGAAGAGTTCAAGGAGAGCAGTCAGTGCTAAGCGACGGTGGTGTGCAGGGACACACGGGGGTGAAGCACCGTGCACAGACACAGGGCCAGGACAGCCCTTGCCATGCAGACATTGTGAAAGTGGCACCAGCTTGCCCCAGAGCAGTCTCTGAGCTTGCCAAGATCCACGCATTGCAATCCCAGGCAAATGGCAAATACAGGGCACTGCAGCAGGGACGCAGGTGGTCCTGATTTAGAGGAAGATGCAGCCAAAACAGCCGGGTTAGGCTTGACTTCCAAACACAAGGTGGAGAAACACGATTATTACCCTCTGCTTGGCACTAATGAGGCACATCTGGAATGCTGTATCTTGTTTGGGGCTCCCCAGCATGAGAGACAAGGTACTGGAGCAAAAGGTCACCGAGACATGTAGAGGCTGGAACTTATGTGCACAAGAGGAGGTTGAGAGAAATGGGTCTGTTCAGCTTGGAGGAGAAAATACTCAAGTACCTCTCATTGCTGCCTGAAGCTGCCAAATGAGGGTGAGGATTAGACAGACTTCTCAGAGCTGCGCTGTGGTGGGATAAGGAGCAACAGACACACACCCTGGAGTATGGGAAATTCCAATTAAATATTAGCAAAAATATTTTCAGCATAAAGGTGGTTAAATATGGGAGTTGGAAAGGTTGTAGAATCTTAGCTTTTGAAAATACCTAAAATTTGCCCAGGCAAAAACCAAAGGACTCTGATCTAGTTGGCTTGCTTTGAGGAGAGTCCTGGCCCCTGGTGACCTCCAGAGGCACCTTCTAGCCCTGCTTTTTCTGCAGGTCTGTGACCACGAAAACTTGACAGAGAAAGTAGAATGACAGCAGTACAAAGATCAGCAAAGCTAATGACACAGAGATGTCTTAAAGTATGATTAAGAAGCAAAGGAATCTTAAAAATCTGTTGCAAGAGGAATGGCAGAATTATTCATGAAAGGCAGAAATGACAGACTTTTCCAAAACTAGCTCCCTAAGGAGATTAAAATTAAGCAACATAATTAGATCACATGATGATAAGATGCTTTGTGTCCCAGCAGTATACGAAGGATGCAGTGTAAAGCTGGGTTCTTTACAATCAGGTGTTGACAGCTAATCTAGACCAAACAGTAGTAAGAGAAATCTTTGAGGGTCTTTCTGGGTCATTTGCATCAGTTTTCACAAATACCTGGATCAGACAGAAAGTTCCAGAAAACTGAAAAAAAAATTACCTTAAGAGAAGAAGAAGAGGAGAATTAAAGGTCATCCTTAATGTGAATTCAACACAGAGTTCGGGAATATGGCTTTTGCCAGACCAACTCAGTGATTTCTTTTAATGAGATATGTAAGTTTGATCGACAAAGGTGAAAATACTGAGACCCTCTGCATGTGCTTCTCTGCAGCACTTGAGTTCCTTGTCTCAGGCCCTTATATTACACAAGTAAACCAGTTCAGCCTTGTGGATTCAAGCATCCTGACCACCGTGTCTCAGACTTATAAGGTCTTCAGTAGGCAAGAAATGGTAACAGAGGACCATTGCCGGAGCACCTCAGAAACAGCCCTGGCTGGGACCTTGCCTGGGCAGCACCTTCACCTTGGACAATGCTGTGCTGGTCCTGCTTGGCCTCTGCCTACTCCCTTCTCAGAAATTACTCCACCGGGGAAGCCCGGCCGAGGAGCGAGGAGCGTGTTCCATTGAGCCATCCCAGGGGCACCTGCAGTGCCTGGGTGCGAGTGTGGCCGTGGGCTCCCACGGTGCCGGCAGAGACCCCTCTGCCCAGGGCAATGCAAGGTTTTGGGTCTCCTGCACTGAGAAAACACCTGGAAACAGCCATCTCAGTTTGTAGTCAGACAGAGCAGAGGAGCATTATGCCCAATGGGAATTGACAGGGAGGGGCAGGCCAGGAAAGAGGAGGTTGCAAAGCACTAGTTCTGCCAAACTAACCTTATTATTTTTCCCTCCTTTATCTTTTGACATTAAACAGACTGAGTGGGTGAACGGAAGATGCAGACACAATTAAGCAGATATTGCAAACAGGAGGGTGAGTTGCTTTTTATGGCTAGTTTATGTTTCAGACACACAACTATACAAAATAATGTAATAAGAAAAACCATGCAGTATTTACCCTGGGTTTATTCACTGCAGGTCCTCTGAGAGCTGCTTCTGTTTGTCTTTATTTAATTGGCATGGTCGGATGGCCACCAGCAGGTCCAATTAAACAGATTCAATAGATTCCACCGTACATTTTTGTTTTTTTCTCCATCAGCGTGTAGCAAAAAACTGTCCAAAATAATTTGTCTGAGTACTAGTAATGAATATAAAGTGCACTCTATTCCAGCCTGCACACAGTAAGTTTCAGCCGTACAGCACTTTACAGCCAAAGCACACTGGGTTAATAACGAAATCACTGATGCAATCTTCAGTACAGCCTTACTGGGGAAGAGGGTAACACAGTTTGTTATGATGTGAGATGTTTGTTGGCTCAACTTCGGGCATACCTGGAACACAGATAGGCATTATGTCATCCTTTGTAGCTATCTTAAGCTTTGGCCATAAGTGTTAGGTGGGAACTATTTAAGAAAATCCCACCAATAGGACCTGAGCATGACCTTAATATCAGGTATTTGTTTAAGTGCTTTGTTGAATTGGAGCCTAGTAGATCCTCTTGAAAAGAAAGTGATTTTCAATCTAATAAGGTTATCTTAGTGTGAACATTTTAACTACATCAATCAATATGCCCATCAGGAGTAAGTGACTAATGGGATTTCTCTTTTCTTTCTTTCTTTGTTACAAGAATGATGAATTGACTTTGCCTGTTGCTAAAGATTCTCATCTCCTTAATGCATTGCAGATATGTTTAATGGACACAAGCTGTCAGGGTCTTGCAGTAACCAGTCCCAACCGAAAGTATTTCCCCTTCGGATTTGGTCATCATATTCCAGATCTGCTCTCACAGTGGAAAATTTGAAAAGGCTGGAAGAGGAATATGCAGCTTCTAAAGAAGCCTTCAAAATGCAGAGAATGCAAGATTATATTGAGCAGACTAATTTTGCTCTCTTCAACAACGAGACAACTAAGAGAACCAGCAGAGATTTTGTCTGTGATGCTGCAGAGCCTGAAGAAACCTCCTTATCCCTTCCTGCAAAAAAAGCAAAAATTGCAACTGAGTCTCCTGAAAGACCTCTGAAGGAAGAAGAGATATCTACAGGTATTTTTTAGCATCTGTTACAGGGAAGGAGAGAGAATAAGTCAGCGGTTCTGGAGCTTTCCTACATTTCTGTCTGCATATCATAGAATCATAGAATGAACCATCATAGAATGGTTTGGGTTGGAAGGGACCTTAAAGGTCATCTATTTCCAACCTCCCTGCCATGGGCAGGGACACCTTCCACTAGACCAGGCTGCTCAGGGCCCCATCCAGCCTGGCTTTGAACACTGCCAGGGATGGGGCATCCACAACTTCTCTGGACAACCTGTGCCAGTGCCTCACCACCCTTACAATAAAGAATTTCCTCCTAACACCTAATATAAATCTCCCCTCTTTCAATTTAAAACCATTTCCCCTTGTCCCGTCACTATCTGACCATGTAAAAAGTCACTCTCCCACGTCTTTATAAGCCTCCTTTAAGAACTGAAAGGCCTCTAGTGTAGTCTCCCTGGAGCCTTCTTTTTTCCACACTGAACGACCACAACTCTCCCAGCATGTCTTCATAGGAGAGGGGCTCCACCATTCTGATCATCTTCATGGCTCTCCTCTGGCCTCAATCCAGCAAGTCCATGTCTTTCTTGTGTTAAGGTCCCCAGAGCTGGACACAGTACTCCAGGTGGGGTCTCACAAGGTCAGAGGGTCAAAGCCACCTCCCTCAGCCTGCTGGTCCCACACCTTTTGGTGCAGCCCAGGATGCGGTTGGCTTTCTGGGCAGCAGGAGTACATCACCAGGTCACGTCCGGCTTTGCATCCACCAGAACCTCCAAGTTCTCCTCCATATGGGCCGCTCTCAGTGAGTTCTTCCTTCAGTCTGTACTCATGACTGGGCTTGCCCCAACCCAGCTGGATCACCTTGCACTTGGACTTGAACTTCAGGAAGCTCTCATGGACCCACTTCTCAAGCTTGTCTGGGTTCTTCCGGATGGTATCCCACCCTTCTGTTTGTGTCGACTGCACTGCTCAGATTTGTTTCCACCTGCAAACTCGCTGAGGGTGCACTCGATCTCACCGTGTCATCGATGAAGATACTAAAGAGCACCGGTCCCAAGACAGAGCCCTGGGGGACACCACTCATCATCAGCCTCCACCTGGACTTGCAGCCATTTACCACAACTCTGGCTGCGTCATCCAGCCTATTCCTTATCCACTGAACTGTTCCCCCTTCAAATCCATGTTTCTCCAAACTGGAGAGAAGAATGTTACCTGTGACCGTGTAAAAGGCCTCAGTCAGTCTGCCCTTGTTGAGTGTCGCAGTCATTCCATCATAGGGTTAAATAAGAGTGCCACGCATGGATACCTAACGTGGTGATGGATTGTGAGGAGCAATACATGCCTGCCCTTCCCTGCCTGTGAGTGAGGCCTGCATTTCTCTGGACTGCTGGGCTGGTTTGTACCGTGCTTTGAGCAAAAAACCATCGAGCTGTGAGAGCGTGGTAAGGAGCATCAGCATCCAGACCTTAATCCCAGCTATCATCACAAATGTAAAGTACTAATCTGGAAAGACAGGAAAATCAGAATTAAACCAAGAAGGAGTTTAAACAGAAAACTCACCCATCCATTTTAGGAGCATCCATTTTCATTTTGTCTGGATCAGAGCTGCTCTGTTGCCTGTAAATGCCAGCAACAGGACTCCTCAAGCTCTGTTTACTTCAGATAGATAGATAAATAAATAGATAGACAGGTAGATAGATATAGAGAGATACATACATCCTGCTTTTAATAACATTTTACAGCTCGTTAAGTAATCCAGGATAGGGTCACAGCTGTCCCCTGCAAGTGGGTGAGGAAGGGACAAGTGGCTCCATCGAGAGCCACTGGAAGGGAACAACACAGCAGCCCTGGGGAACAGCAGCTTGTTGCCTACACAGGGAGAGTCAGGCTTTCTGCAACACAGACTGGATCACAAACTGGGGTCCAAGTGGGACCACCTGGCCTTATTCTAAGTCTAAACCATTTTTTGGGAGGAAAAATTGGACTTTTTTCATTAATTCTTCTTTGAACATGGTATGAGCAGGGATTCCACTCGCTATAGGAGAGCCCCTGGCACAGCCTGCTTTGGCACAGTCAGAAATGCACAGCCAGCATGAAAAAGCCAGGCTATTCCTTGAAGTAAAGGGTTACCTATTTCCTAAGGAATTCATGCATTGGTCCTCCTTGGGGGTTATCAACAGAAGTGTTTTCTGCTCACTTTTGCATTTTTTCTCAATGCAAATTTGCCAGCTCCTAAGAATGAGAAAAATAAACTGTTCACACACGTAAGGTTAATTTTTCAAGAGCTTTCCGTGTGGAAATCAAGTATTCTTATCAGGGATACATGTGAGCTGCATCCTTGAGGACAAATCTACCCTGGCAAGAGGCTGAGAGTCTGAAACCGCCACAAAAGACAAGGAAGCAAATGCATGCAGAAACCTCTCTCAGGGCTATCCTAGGCAGTCATTTCTTGGATTTGCACATCACAATTAAAATTCAGGTGATATATGAAGTTTGTTTCAGCCTGCTCCAGTAGAGAGCTAGTGTGTAGACACAGAAAGATTTACCAAGGAAAACCAAATATGGGAATGCCTCATTAGGGACCCAGTGTCAACATTCAATATGTCTTCGAGAATTTGCACACTGCAGTCGTTCACAGGGCTTTTTTGGCTTCTTTTGATCTCTTTTCATTGTTTTTTGTCTTTCATAAGAGTGGCTTATGTAATCTGAGCGGTAACCTGCATTTCAATGCTTTTTCTGGCTCCCTGTCATAGCTATACCTCTCTTTTTTACCATGTGTCTTACTCCTCTACATTTCCTTTTCTAC
Source organism: Mohoua ochrocephala (assembly GCA_013398855.1). Taxonomy (NCBI): domain Eukaryota; kingdom Metazoa; phylum Chordata; class Aves; order Passeriformes; family Acanthizidae; genus Mohoua; species Mohoua ochrocephala. Next base: position 786,813 of record VZTA01016392.1, on the reverse strand, counting down.
CATCTCCTCTGCCACCCTACTGCCCTTCCCAAATGCCTCCTTGTCCACCCCCTTTCCCCAGACCCCTGTGCGTCCACAGGCACCTCTCCTCTCTCCCACCTCCTTCTGCGTATGCCTGCCCTAAATCTCTTCCCTCTGTCCTCTCTGATTTTTTGGAAACAAGACCACTTGGTATGGAGACCCTGAGGTAGGTTGCATAGGAGCTGTATTACCTGACAGAGCATGTGAGACAAGCCAAGATGCACAGCTGACCCAGCAGATTTGGGCTGTAACAGACCCCAGGTCCGCTGTGCTCAGCACAAAGAGGGAAATGTGCAGCCTGTGGCCACTGAGTTAAGGCAAACCTGGAAGAGAAGGGAGCTGTTCTGGCAGCAAACCTCTCAGGGCACCATACCTGCCTGTAAGATGTGTTTGGGCCAAAATCACCATTTTGGGTTCACTCCCCATTCTTGTAGCAGCACGACCTTCCCACAGAGGGGCACCCCCAATCCTCTTTGCCCCATCGCCCCTGTGCAGCCACCGGGAAGGTGAAAAACCCATGGGAATACACCCTTCCAAAGAGTCTCTAAAATAAGGAGAACCACGCTGTTTACAGATGAAACCTGAACAGAAAGGCAAAGTAAATTAGCTTGTAACTCTTCTCTCTCCCCCTGCAAAGCCTGCTCTCGGTCTCCAGCAACTTTTTTACGGTTCATTTTCAGGAGCTTTTTCTTTGCTCTCCCTCAATTTATTGTACCATTAAAACCGATGGGGAAAAATGTTCCTCGTTAAGGTGAGGTGGTTTTATCTGAAATACAAAATAATGAAATGGCAAGAAATCTCAAGGCAGGAGAAAAACCAGCCAACCCTCTGTTCTGCACAAAAAAGAGGATCTTTCTTTATTTTTAAAGAAAGCTTTTTCTCTCCCCTTCAGCACCAGCAACATATTCTCCGTCAGCTCAGCCCACAGTATCTGTGCCGAAGGAACCCAGGTAAGCAGAGTAACTGGCAACATTTTTCTATCTAATTCAGTCACGTTAGGCTGTATTTATGCCATACACAGGCAAGCAGCAGGAACGTCGAACAACTGGAAATTTACAGTGTGCCTGAGACATTCTCAGCCTGGCAGCCTCTGCTGTGCCCCTGCTATTAATAAACTGGAAGTTATGTCTGTCCAAGGGGTTGTCTTTGGGCCCCTCAACATCAGCTGTATTAAAAGGGATGCTGCCAGCCTCTGCAGAGGGGTTTTTTAATTTTTTTATTTTATTTTGTTAGACAGATAAATCCTACACAGCATCTCTCAAATCAACTGAGATGTGTGATTTTTATTTTACAGGCTGCTCTTCCAGCTGGGGAAAAAAAATAGGTCTGATTCCCCAGCCACAGTAAATCAGCATAATGCCACCCTTCCCACCACCAGCGCTGCTGCAGCAACACGGATTTACACCATCTGGAGATGTGGCTCCCTCCTCCCGTCGGCCCGACGCAAACATACAGACGTACCTAATCTTGCTGGCAGAGAGGAGGCAGAGGAAGGAAATTGAATAGACACTCTCGTTAAGAGGCAAACAAAGACCAAATTCTTCTTCAGTGTACTTCAAACAGCACTCAGTTCATTAAGAACAATCTTTATAGGAATATCCAAATGATTTTTTAAAAAACTTTTTCTTTAAAATATGTTATCACGTGCTTGGCACCAAGGGAAGTGGATATAAGCAGCTGTTTTAGGGAAAGCTGTTACACTGCCCCATGAACACTCTGCAAGGTATTTTTTTGATTACATTTTATAAATTACATTCATATAAATTGTAAATATGTTATAAATGTCCAATATATAAATTTAATTGTCCAACATTTATATAAATAACTGTAATAAATTCCTAACTTTCACCCTGAAAGAGTACAAACTCTATTTCTTCCCCAAATTTTGAAAATGTTATGGACTGAAGTAAAACCTCTGATGACAAATCAAGGGAAATCAGTCTTAAAAGTTTCCTGGCTAAAGTCATTGCACAAAAGCAAAGAAAAAAGAGATTTCCCCCCATGTGAAGGTTTGTGAGAGGGCACCCTGCAGTCCAGCTCCTCGCAGGGCTGGCCTGAGTTGTCCTTGAGGGCCTGGCTGTGATTTGGGGGGCATGCAGCCAGCTGCCCATGCATTGCTGGGCTGCACTCTGGCCCCTCATGGGCAGGCAGGTTGGTCAGTCTGAGCACATCTCATTCTCAAGCAAACACCAGCTTGATCCATGGAGCATCCCAAGTTGCCCACATACCCCCTGGTCGCAGGAACAGGGGTTCCCATAAGATTTGGGCTTGATACTGGTCCCAGTTAACCTGCACATAGCCCTTTACTGGGCTCTGCTCCTCATGTGCAAGGCAGGAATGATGGCATTTTACAGTCTCCGGAGAGCTGGCAGAGCAAACACACAACAGAGGCACCAGAACAGCACTACTCCCCCTATTCCTCATCAGTTTTCATCCACAGATGCATTAATTTGTGTGTGCTCTCTCCAGAATCCTTTACAATTCATAGGTAACTAATAAGAAAGCAGTGATGTGTAAAGGCCTTGTTGAATTACTAATGGATATAAATAAATTTTTAAAAATTTAAAAACACCTTTTGCTCCTTACCTTGAATCAGATCCCAGTCAAAGCCCAAACACAGTTTGTTCAGTATCTTATTGTCATGATTTTGTAGTTTGCTTTTTTCATTTTCCAAGGCCACAGGTATCTTTAAATTAGTATATCACAGGGGCTGTAAAAAAATATCCCTACATTATACAGATAGTAGTGGCTGGGCACCTTGAGAGTACTGTGTTGTAGGCTCAGAATGATCTTGTACCCTGACTGACAACTGCAGGTGAAAGCAGAGAGTGGAAGGGTGCATGGAAAGCCTCAGTTGCTGCTGGACATGCTGTGGTAAAAGAGGAGTGTCCCAGCAGAGTCCCAGGCCGTGTGTGTGCCCAGGGATACCTCATTGTCAGCAGAATGGGGATGACCTAATGCCATTTGCAGAAGCTGAGATCAGCGGGAGGGTGAATTTAGGGCTGATCCAATTTTGTTTTGTCCAGTGGCAAGGAAAGCAGCAAGACCACTGAAGACTCTGCACAACTGCTACCAATACTCCTTGTCCATTCTTGCGTGCTGGCAGTTACCCTTCTCCTCTGTGCTGTCCTTAGCTTTGTGAGGGCAATTCTCTCCTCTGCTTGCTGCAGAGCTAAGTTCACGAGGATAAATGCCTTTCATGACCTGTGTCCTGAGTTCTGTTCCTCTCCTCTTAAGTAGGGTGCCCTCCTGGTAAGCCAGGGCAATGCTAAGCCCCTCACCTGATAGCCCAGCAGCTGAAGGGCATCCTCAAGAGTGCTCTGAGGAAATGTGACCCCGGTCCACTCCGTCAAAGAGCAGAGATTAGCTGATTTTACTGTGAGATGCCCCTGGAAGGCAGGTCTCCATCACCACCCTAAGCCATGAGGCCACAGCTGAGGGATGACACCTGCTGAGGTGGGAGGATGCCTAGAGGTGCTCAGCATCTCCAGCCTGTGTGTGTCAGCGTGGGCTGTCTCACCAGCAGAGATGGTCATGGCACAGAATGGAGGAATATTCCAGTCTTCAGCTTCTTGATTTTAACAGGCCTCCTCAGGCTGATGGTTCCCTCTCTTTTTGCCTGAAGAGAGGAAGTTAATTCACTTGAAATTGACTAGCAGTTCAGTCTACCATCAATGTGCAAAAACTCTTCCTCCCCTCTCTGCCTCATGCAGTCCTCAGGTTGTGCCTCCTCCTTGCCACCAGTAAGATGGGCTTCAAGGCCAGCATCTCCTTTTTGGCTAGCACAACTCCTCCATCTCCAGACATCCAGGTTTCAAAGGACATTTGAGGGCCTTCTGAGCCATTCACAAATGTGATTCAAATCAATCACATTGATTTCCAGGGGCTCGTTAGACACCTCAGTGTTTTAGGGGACCCGGGCCTAAGGGTTTCTCCATGAGTGAAGCACAACACTGTCACCAGGCTGTCTCAGCCCACGAGGGTTTATGAAATGCTTAGCTGGCAAAACAAAAAGCATTAACTTCTTGGCTACAGCTTTCTGCCAAAAGATAGGCAGGTCGTGCTTCAATGCAGATGTCTCAGGGAAAAGATGTGCAGTGCATTAGAGAGCTGTGACTCATAGAATAATTATCCTTGTTTCTCATAGTTTATTAATAATTTAAACCCAATCTTGATGTTATTGATCTATCATTGAATTGGAGATTTATTTCAGATCTGTAGTCACTGAAGCAGTAAATTTAATCCCCCTTTCCTCCCGCCCTTCCATCCACTAAACTCACTTTATAACTAAAACATGATGTTTAGGCTGTTTCAGTAATAGCGCAGGAGAATAAGAGCTCAGAGGCGGTGGGTGGCAGGAGCAGCCTTAAGCCCACATAATACCAAGGGGGGCCATGTAAGGGTCTGGTTTTAATTCATCCTTTTGACCAAACCGTCCCTTTCACACGGTCTCGGGGGTGCCTAAAGGACCAGAAGCTACTCGTTGGCACACGTATCATAAGCAGATCCTGGACCAATTTTGCCTGTTTCCATCTAGATTTGATTATCCGTGCCCACGGTTAACCATCAGTTTCGCGCGCATCATCCCAGCTGTGTATCCCAGTCCTACTCTTTGTCACAGATACGAGCTCACCGAGGTAAAAGTGCCTGCAGCACGTGGGCTGTTGCAGGGCACACAAGCTCTTGGGCCCGATACTGATCTTACTTAAACTGGCAAAAACCTGAAGCAGCTGCCTGGGTGTCCCAGGAGCACCATGAGTGTAAAATCCATTTATGTGCGTGAAGGAGCAAGCCTAGAGACCTGTAATGTGAAGACTCCTACAGCAGTGCTCACTGGGCTGTACCATGTGTCTGGTGAATTCAATAACACAGCAGCAAGGCTTGGCCTTTTAAAAGAAGCCAGGAATAGAAAACAGCATCCTTTACGGCTGTAATGTGCCCAGAAGAGTGATTCTTGTAGGCAAATGAAATACATTTTTATTAGACCAATTGTAGTGTGCAGTTGGGTAGGCAAATGTGTTCTTGGCTGTACCAACTCTTTCTCAGGTCTGGAAGAAAACAAACGTGTCTAAATGCTCGTCTGTTCTTTCCCATCTATATTAATGGATAAATTACATGTATTTCCATTCGCTGCTGGCCTATCCTTGCTGCTGACCTTAGACCCTGCAGCTGGAATCACAAGGGGGGTCTCTTGGCCACTATCGCACTATAGTCCATGCAGCTATGGAAATGTGTGACAGGGCCAAGCTGTCAGCCCTGCTCTAAAAAGCAAACCAGATGGGTGTCACGAAACAGAGAGGATGTGCTGGTGTGGTAAGTGCTGCAGGCACCCACAAGTGTGTGCTCTCAGTGTGTCTGGTGTTTCTTGCCCAAGCAGGAGACATTCCTAGAGAACAGCAGGACAGCAAAGCACAGCAAACTCAGCGTAGTTTATGTTTTCCAGAGGTATCATTCTTAATGAAATTGTCATGAAGCTCAGCTTTCCTTGGTTTGGATTTGGGGAAGTTTTGGGTTTCAGTTCATGTTAGCTAAACCTGGAATAAGACCAGGGGAAAGCTGCTATTTCTGCAGTCCTGCAGGACAAGGGATGGTGCCAGCAGTAACACATCAGGGCGCAGGTGCTGGGTGTTGCAGGGCTGTTGGGAGGGGAACAAGCCCAGGGAAATAAATCCATATCTGGAAATGCTGCTGCATGGCTGGGTCTCTGTGTCACTGGGTCCCACCTGTACTGATGGGACCATTGTCATCAGCAGGTAACAGCTCCTGCAAGGCCCAGGCTCGGTGGCATCAGACCTTTCCCTTCTTTGAGGCCTGAAAGACTTCTTTGGTGAGTTTTCACCTGAAGGCATGAATTCCTGGGAACTGGGGCTTTCCTGCAGCTGGAAAGGAGTGACCTCCCTTCCTCCCTCTCCTTGGTGAAACAAGTGGGGTCAGCAATCGTGGGCACAGGTGCCCATCACCAGTGCAAGCCTGTTCTGTCCCACCTGTGAGGGCAGCAGATTTGGTGCCTCTCTAAATACACAACCCCAGCTCCCAGTTTGGTCCTGCACCAGGCAGGTGGGAGGGTGTTTTCAGTACTGGGCAGCCAAGTAGAGAAGCTGAGCACCCCTTCAGGCTTGGTCCCCCCAGAATATGTCATTTAACATGTTTAGGCCTCACTGCACGCTGGTGAGGTGAGGAAATGCCTTTCACTGCCCTTTTAGGGTGGGTAACCAGAGAGCTGTGTCCCCATCTCTTTCCCCCCAGGCTGGGTGCCTCCTACTCCAACTTGCTTGCTGGAGGTGTCTGTTCCTGGCTGTTGACAATATTAAGCTCCTAACTCAGGTTAAGCTTCACTTGGGGTGCTGACCTTGGGCCCTGGTTCAGCTCACACTGGACAGGTTCAGCTCTCTGGGCTGTGAGCACACACCGCTGGGTCATGGTGAGCTTCTCCTCTCAACCAACACCCCAAGTCCTTCTCCTCAGGGCTGCTCTCAGTCCACTCTCTGCCCAGCCTGTGTTTGTCCTTAGGGCTGCCCTGACCCATGGGGGGACCTTGTGCAGCCTTGCTGAACTCCATGAGTTTCACACGGACCCACGTCTCAAGCCTGTCAGGGACCCTCTGGATGGCATTTGTCAGGTAGAGAGTGGTTGCCCAAAGCAGAGGATGTGCCCTGTGCTGAAGTCTGCTCCAGCATATTCCAGAATAAATAGCAGGCAGCAGGAGTGACACAACTGTAGAGTCACTGCCTGTGCTGCTTCTCTCTGCCCATCCCAAACCTCTCAGTCTCCCATCACTGGGGTGCAGCAGCTTGGAATCTGCAGAAGGAGAATTCCTGGAAATCTGGCTCTGTGCCATCCCCTGCCCTGCAGCTTGTCCCAGCAACCCTACTTTTGCTTGCCAGGCATTTGTATAAATAGGATTAACATCCACAGTTACACTTAGCTGGGTTGCAAATTACACAGGCTATCAAGGCTCGTGCTTCAGGGCATACACTGATTACCATCAGAGGGGCAAAAATGAGTTTTTCCAATAACAGAACATTGTGTGATTGACTGGGAACATTACAGGGCCGAGTGGATTAGCCTTGGCCATCAGTATCAGTTATATGTCATTACCACATCAAAGCACCAGACCGCTCCCATTGAGGCAGCGCGGAAGGCAGCTGGGTCTCGAGGAGCAGGGCTGGTTGTTAAAACCCACACAGATTTTGAAGCTGCTTATAAAGTCTGCCTCCAGCACGCCGTGCTCCCTGCTCCTGCTTGCCTGCCTCCTGGGCTGCATACCTTCAGCTGGTCAGAGGAGCCTGCCTGCCTCTCCTTTGCCTCCTGGGCTTTCCTGGCTCTGGTGGGATCAAGGGGTATCGAGGATCTGGGACTCACTGCAACAGGAGGCTGGAAGGCCCCTTTACTTTTAGGTCTGCTGACCCCATCCCTATGGGTCCTTCAGAGGCTTGCAAGAGGAGCTGAGGTCCCTGTTAGCTTTCTACTATGGATGAACAGCTTTGCCCACTTTCAGGTCATCTCATTTCCTTCATCTTGGCAGCAAAAGATTGGCTCATTTGAATGGAAGAGCTAGAACTGACAGAAAATCTAAAATAAGAAACATAATTAGCAGCGAAACTTTAAATGCTCCTTTCTAAGCCATTTCTAAATGTGTTAGTGCTTATTTATTGAACCTGGCTTGGCATTTAGACAGTTCCTTTTAGTGCTAATAGGGTTGATTACCAGGTTGAATACTACAGCTTTGAGGAAATGGCTGCTCAGTATTCAGAGATGCCAAGTTCCCTCACACAGAAATACCCACCTTTCTTTACAGGAAATGTGTATTATTCAGCACAAATACATTAAAATAAGGCTGTCACAGGAGCCACGGGAGCTACAGATGCCTCACCAGCAGCCCATGCACGAGGTGTGTGGGTGTGGGATGCAGGGCTCGGCCCTTCTGGGGCTGAAACTCCCTCCAGCACGGGCAGGACAGTGCCAGCCTCTGTGATGGGAACTGGGCTGGGGTTTGCTCCCAGATCAGTGGCTTGGCTCTGGTGCCAGGGGGCACCCTGGGCGTGGCAGGACCCCAGACTGCGATCCATGGGGAGATCTGAAGAGGAGGATTAGGGGAGAAGGACATCTGCAGCAGGAGAAGAGGAGGAAGAGGAGGAGGAAGAGGAAGCTACCTGGTTTCCCCTGGTTACAGTCAAGAGCTGGGGTTTCCTACCATTGCCCACTTGCAGTTCACACTGAAATCTAAGACTCTCGTCTTCCTTCCAGAGCCAAACAGAGCAGGGTCTCCTTCCTAATAGAAATCTAGGGGCAAGAAATGTGGGTGGGGATTTTTTTTTCCATTACTGTCATTATCAGAGTATTTGCTTCAGTGTGTGTAATGGACCTTTTTGTGTTCCCTCTCCTGCAGATCAATCAACAGGACAGATGTCTGATTGTCCTCCTGTTTCAATGTATATCATCATTACTCCTTTGGAGCTGCTGCGAAATAGCACAGGTGTCAATAAAAATAGAATTTGGACTTTCATTTACTTTCATTTAGGCTGTATAGGCGAAAATGGTAGGTTTTCAGAAAATAAGCCTCACCTTCACGTTACTGAGCGTGTGATGTCAACACAAGGCTGCCTGGGTGATGCAGCAGCCTCCCGAAATAGGGCAGGCTCCTGAAAGCTGGGAGTGTCAAGCCAGCCTGGCTTCACAAGCTTTGCCAATGGCTAGCCAAGTGCAATGAGATTACCCTGATCTGGGGAGCAGAGACACTTGAGCTGGGGAATTTCTCCCTGGGTGTGATTATCTTGTAACAGCCACTATCCCTCGTTCTCATTTCCAGCTGGGAAGGAGGTGCAGAGTGAGTTTACTGGTGTGTGTCCACCAGCTTGTAAACTGCCAAGGCATGGCTTTTAAGGCAACCTTGGAAAATGCACAGGAACACAAATGCCTCTGTCATTAAGGTGCTGAGGTGTCAATCAGAAGAATCACTCGCATATTGTGTCAGTGCCGTGTCCGTGTTTGTTTTTAATTTACTGGGGGAAAATTTAGCGAACCATTTAGATTTGGATCGACCGTTAGAGCCACTGTTGCACTTCTTTTTCCCTCGATCTCTTGGTGCTCACACCCAGACATTCTCTTTCAATGATGCCTTGGAACAATAAACCCAGGGTGACCCAGGACAGGCAAAGTGAGAAGCACATGAAAGGTCTGCATGAAGAACGAGACTGATTCCTTGGTTATTTGTTGCATTCCAGAACAAGTTGCCTCCATCTGAGAAGCCATGTCCACGCAGGTGAAGACTTCTGCTTTGGGAGCTATAGGGAAATGGGATGCACTTGCCTGTGGGTCTTGGTGGAAGACTTTTTAAAGTGAAAATTGTGCCTGATGTGGGAACAGAGACAGGCAAGAGCACCAGACACCGCAGGCTACATTTCAGCCACTTCGCCTCAGTGGGCTACACGGCCTGGTGTGAAACGCAGGACAGAGGGATGTCTGAAAGGGGTCAGCCCCCAAAACACACCTGGCCCAGTATTCTGCCCTGGATGAGACCCAGCAGATGCTCAGGAAGTGATACAAAAATAGAGCAAACATTTGTTTATACTTCCCAGAACACTTTCCATTTCCCCAGCGGTCTGTGACTCAGGAACCTGCTGAACTGTAGATGCCATCTCTGCATTTAATAGCCCTTGATGGATTCCTCTTCTATCGATCAGCTTGCACCCTATTGAACCAACACAAACTTTAAACATCCACTGCACCCTATGGCAAGGAGTGCCACAGCTAAAAATCTCCTTTGTTTATTTTGAACTTGTCACTTGATAGTTTTCTTTGATGTTCACTCTCTTCCTTTGAAGAGCACTGAATAATATGAACAGCTGTTCCCCAGTCACATCACTCTTCCTTTCACAAAACTCGGTCATATTTCTTCTTCAGTCATTTTTTCCTCCAAGATAAAAAGTCTTAATCTATTCAGTCATTCCCTGAATGGAGGCCCTTTTGTGCTTTTGATCATCTTCAATTGCCTTCCTCTGTAACTTTTCTATTTCTTCTGTATCATATTTGAGATCAGTGAATCAGGACTGCACAATGGCATTCAAGAGAAGGGAGTCCATGGATTTATACAGCAGCATAATGATTTCCCCTGTTTTGCTCTCTCCTCCTTTTCTAATAATTCCGAGATTTCTGTTTGCTTTTTTGATTGCTACTGAGTCTTGAGCTGACATTTGCATAGAGTTATCTATTGTAACCTGAGGATTTTGCTCCCAAGTGGAAATAGCCAGCTTGGAGCCCATTATTTTGTATGTAAAGCTAGGATTGTCTGTTCCCATGCGCATCACTTTACATTTATCTACATCAGATTTTATCTGTGATTTTATTACCCTTTCATTCAGGGCCACGAGGGTCTTTCTGCAACTATTCACAGTCAGCCCTTTGCCTCAACCACCCTTAATATCATCAGCAAACTTCTCCTCTTCCTGCTTGATGCTATTTTGAGATTATTTACGAATATTTTGAAAGCATGGGACAATGTTTTGGCTAATTTAACAGCTTCCTCTCTCAAATTTGAAGTGCCATCTCCCAGGGAGAGGGGAGAAATGACGCTTCCCAAGCTCTTGGAGTGTCACTGGAGAGCAGCTGGTATTTCTGGGAATAGATGGCTGGTCGTTTGGTGAGAAAAAACCAGAAATGACCAGTGAGGAGCACTTTCCCAGTGGTATGTTTTCCTCGGGACGCAGCATCATGCAGCAGTGCCCAGAAGGGGATCTGTGCTGGGTAGCAACAACAGGGGCTCTTCTTTCTGCTGGGAGCGTCCTTGTTCGGGGGAAGAGGCTGGAGAGTTGCTGCTGCTGTTTGTAGGCAAAAGGAGCCAGACTGAGCATCGCTCCAGCACCGCAGGGGAGCGGGAAATTAGTTCACCCAGAGAAAAAACAGGAAAGGGTTCCTCATCCCTGTCCAGTGGCACAACTCAGAGCCACAGGTCACACAGAACATGTTTCCTTCTCCTCTCTGGCCCCAGTAACTTCTTGTTCCAGCCTCTAGAGACAGGCAGTGCAGGATTTGCCAGCTCTTTGGTGAGATGCCTTTCAGAAAAGGCACATGGCTTCCATAAAACTGCTCTGTGGAAGTGATTTGATGCTCCTGCACCTGCGAGGGGAAAAATAAATTGTCTCCTCTCTGATGATGGAGCAAAAATTGCTTCAAAGGACAGAGGCTCTCCCCTTTAAAGAGACTTAAGCTTGACCATCAGAAAACCAGAACCCTTCTGATGACAAAAGGAAAGAGCAGGCATCAGCGACTTAAGCACGAGGTGTTTCTTGAGCTGTGGGAACGCTTTTGTCTCCTGGCAAAAAGATGTGTGTGCACATGAAAAAAGACCGGCTGGTTTCACAGATCCAGGGAGCAAAAGAGAAGCTCAAGAGAAGGCCAGGGGCAGACCCACTGATACTGCAGCCATCAACCCCCTCCTCATCCGAGCGGGGAAGGCGCTCACCCACCCAGGCAGAAGTCCTTATTTCCACCCCGGCCTTTCGGCTGCTGGCCGTGCCACTGCCCGCTCTGGGGACTGAAGCTGAGCACTGGCAAGTGACCAGGGCTCCTGCAGTGTGGCTGAGGATTTCAGCAGTGCCTTCAGCTGCTGTTTAAGGGTGAGCTTTGGGGCTGGAGCTGTGTGGTGTGCCCAGTGCCAGCTCAGCACTGGTGAACCACACCAGCATGGCTCACACATCTGCACAGCCCTGCTGCATTGACAATGGGTATAAAACCAGCCCCTTTGGTTCCTGTCACAAACTCTGCATTTCATTCAGGTCAGAGCCGGAGGGTCTTTGCCTTGCTCCCTCGATGGGAGGCTTTTGGGAGGAATGAGTAACAAATAAGCACTCTTCTCACCACCAGAAAGGCAGACGTGGACTGTAGGCAGAGCACAGCTTTTGTACAAGCAGCAGTGGCAGCAGCCTGTGTAACTCAGCCAGCACGAACCCACAATGCCCTCAAATAAAGCCGGATAAGATGCAAAATGCACAGGTGCCATTCATTGGCCCTGGTGGCACCAGGGTTTGTGCTGTCAGCCAGCCCACCCAGCCCTGGACCACAGCTGGTTGATGGATAAGGAAAACCCACCAGGAAAGAAACCTGGGGAAAGATGGGCTGGATTTAGGTGACTGGACTGATCACAGCAGAAAGCACCAGAATGGCTACTAGAAATACGACAGAGAGAAAAAAGGCCCTTAAAGCTAAACCAGACTTACACTGCTTTTGAGCCATTATCACAGAATCACAGAATGGCAGCATGGTTTGGGTTGGAAGGGACATTAATGATCATCCAGTTCCAATCATCTAGTTCCAGTGCAGGCTATTTTACTTTCCAAAATGCAAATTTTCTCATTTCCCTTGAAGATTCTTCATATTAACATTGTCTTAAAAACTGAGTGTGTCTTGATTTTTAATGTAGTTTCTCAGGGTTTTCTTTTTAAAGAAGAGACAGGAGCTGCTTTTCAAAAAAATTGTTTTAAAAGTTTTAAGCCTTCTAAAAAGGCATAAAGCCTTTTTTTTCCCACTTCCTCAGTGCTTCACAGGATGTTGAAAGAAGGCCAAATTCCCAAGTTGTCCACATTTTCATATGAAAAACAACTACAACTTTCCATTGAGCTCCTAAGAAGGAAGTGTAAACATGCCACATGCCATGTGTTTGTGGGAGCACAGATAATTAAACATAACCTACATTTCCTGACATTTTTTATATATATATGCCATTATGAGAACTGTCTAGATCTAACTCCAATTTAGTTTTTTAAAATTAACGGCACTGATGCCGATTTCCCTTTGTCCTCTGAGGAGACCACCTGGATAGAAGGCTCTGCAAAGTGCACCTTTTGCAGTGCCCCTGTAAAGCTGATCCCAGCAGTGGTTGATCAGAAGGAACAGCCCCAGGAAAACGTCAGTCTACCAGCTCTGTGTGAGCACGGCTGTAGCACAAGCTTCCTCCTGGCAAAGAGGGAGTGACTACCCCATGGCAGGGACAGGGAAACAGACTCTACCCACTTCCATACCATTCACCTCTCTTACCCTCCAAACCAGGCTGCTCCATGCAAACTACCCAGCGGGGTCAGATCCAGGCTCCTCAGCTAGGAATCACAAGGGGAAGTGCTCCTGGTCCCAGGCCAACAATTTAACAGCACAGGAAAAAGCTTTACAGGGTCCAGGCAGCCTTGAATTCATGAGTAAGGACATCACCACTATGTCCAGCAAGGAATGGGGTATCCTGGGACATCCCCTCCAACCCAACTGCCAAGAGAAGCAGCGCCCCAGGGCCCGTTGTCCCAGCTTCTGTGACCCTGGGAGGGCGAGCAAGGACTGGAGTTCTGCCCCATCAGCCAGGGGCTGGAAGGGATCTCCCTGACAGCTCAGGCCCCTGCAGCATGGCTCCTCTCTTCCCTGCCTGCTTCTCCTCTCCCTTCCCCAGCCAGACAGCATTGCAGTTTCTGCCAGCATGCAAGAAAATTACCTGTGATTTATCACACAATCAGTGATTTTGTTGGCTTTTTTATTTTGGACAGAGAAGCACATTATACTGCTCTCCCACACTGAAATATAGGGGTAGCAAATCCTCCTGCCTGGGACTGTCTGTCTTTTTAGCCTCATAAAAAGCCCGAAAATGAAAGCAGGAACAAAATCGTCAGTTTGTTGCTTTTTTGTTCTATCCCTTGCAAGCAGGAAGGAATTCTTAGCTGATCTGCAGAGCCAAAGCCTGCACCTTCGGGTTGTTAAATTGGTGCCAGAGCTATGGCTGGTGTCACCCACTTCAAGTGTACAAAACCTGGGAGCTGCTGTGGGTGAGTTCCTCAAGTCCCTGCCACAGACACAGCCCGAGCACAGTCCCTTTCTGCACGTGGGAATTGGCTGCTGCTTTAACAATGATCTCTCTGCTTCCCCCTCTCCTAGTTGCTCTGCATTCTTCCCAGAGAAGCAGGTGGTAATGCTGCTTATTTCCATCAGAAAGTATTAAACCCTGCTCCCTTGTAATGCTGGGAGCTAAGCCCTTAGCTGAGAAATGTTTCTGTGTTGCTTGTCAGTACCTTGCAGGATAAATTACTTGTGTGTCTGATGAAAAGAGGGCCCTTAGCAAATTATATCATCAGAGAGCAGCTAATAACATAGAATAAAAGGAGTTATCTGTGTAAATGAAATGTGGAAACACAGAAGTGAAGGATGAGTTTTCCTCAGTTATTCGAAAGGGTTTAATTAAACAGTAAGCAAACAAACAAAAATACCCAAGGCGAGGTGGAAAGCGCAGATTGTGATGGTCTCGTAGTGCTCTGGGGTTGGTGCCAGTGGAGGGGGGAAGGAGGCCTGGGGCAGCACATCCCCATCCCCTCTCTCCAGGCAGGCACCCCCACCACACTTCCACATGGAGCCCCAGGTGGCCACAATGGAAAAATGTGGGCTAGTTCCTGCACCTGTGAGGGGAAGCCACAATAGAGTTGGTTAGCTTTAGGTCAACATTGCTTCTGGTTTGTTTCTCATCTCCAGCGAGTGTTCCTCACTAAAGAATGACTTAGGGGACCAATTTCTTGCAGTCTAAGTTGTTATATGAGGTGAGTGATGGCTTTAGTAAAAGCTGCAAGCATCTGAGCCCTCAAATAATAATTTTTGACATCCCATTCCCAGTCTCCAAAGTTTCCCTTCAGAAAGCTAGTATCTAGGGGAATCATTAAATCCCATCTCAATTTTACAAGTCCTCCCCGTGCTGGGGCTAATTAATGGACGTCTTAAATGTCTAACCAGCTATTACAAATCATTTTAAATAGCTTTTGCAATAACGCTTCCATCGGACCCGTGCAGCCCTGCCGTTTGCCTGCAGACATGTGGGTGTTTCATCCATCACGCAGCAGCCAGGTTTTACAGCCGTGCACCGAGGGGATCCCGAGCAGCGCTGAACCATCGCTGACGTGCCACGGCTCTCTCCCGGCCTCGCAGGACCGCACACTTCCCCATCAGTGTCAGCCCGCTGCCGGCTCATCCCCCCGAGCCAGAGCTGGCTGCTGCAACCCGCTCAGCCTCCCCCAGCACCTGCAAATTAAGGGCAATGCTGAGTGACCACTCTGGTATTCGTGAATAGAGTGTGATGGTTCTGATGGGAGGAAAAGGAAAACTGGCAGCTTGTCCTGCTTATGGACAGGCTCGGGCTTGCCCACGGCTGGTGCTGTAACGCGTCACAGATGCGAAGTTGGATTTTTATTTTTCTCCTGTTGTTTTTTCCCAAGCTGCAGCACCAGGTAACACTGAGGGAGGCCAAGCCACTCTTGCAGCCCCGTGAGAGCCCACTTCTCCATGCTTGGGCAGGAAAGACTCAATGCAACATATGCTGCGAATGACAAAAACTCCCCGTGTGCCATAGCTGGGGGATGCTCCAGCGCCCAGAGCCGTCTACCCAGGATGACATAAGATGGATCAATTTGTATTTGTATGTGTGAATATGGACTGTTTTCCCTCACACGCTGCCTTTCCCTCTCCTCTGTAGTTTGGCAGGGCCATTTTCCCCACCCAGCCACACACATCCATACATACCTGCATGGAAGACCTCTTTTTAGGGACTTTCAGATGTAGATGTGCAATAGGAAGAGAGGGACTATGGAAAGATGACCAGGGTAAAAAAGAGAACAGTGTGGAAATGGCTGGGGAAAATAGAATGGATGGAACTCCCTGGATGGAACACGGGCAGCATATCCGACCTCCCACACGCAACACGGCACAATCTAAGGGGGATTAAAGGGAGGGTGGAGTGGAGACACCACAGCCAGTGGAACTCGGTGGTACTTTCCAGCTGATAAGCCCCACAGCAGCTGAAAACCAAGGGAGATAAAGGAAGATGTCCTGCTGTTGAATCAGCAACCGTGGTGAAATCACTCCCCTTGGACTGGCGAGTGTCTCCATCACAAGGGTCCCAGCTTTCTGAGAGTGTTGGCAGAACAAACACAAAGGGTTTGAGTTAATCTCCCCTCTTCACGTGACAAGGACACACACAGACACAGCTGACACTCCACCCAAGGGGTTTTTCTGCCTTTAAGGGACTCGTGGCTCTCCAAGGGGCCATCCAATTTCTGTGGAGTGCCTTTTCCAAAGGACAAAGATTTACCAAAAAGCAGCCCCTGACTTGATGCATCAGGTCCTAGAAGCGACTCTTGAATGGAAAAATGGAAGTTTGGTCCAACTGCAGACAAAATGAGGTATTTGGGACCAGGAGGCTGTTGGGTCTAAATTCACCCAGCTGTATGGTTCTCCCCAGGGCCACCCTGGACCCCTGCACTGGGATCTACTTGGGCTGGGAAGGGGCCAACCAAAAGCACTGGAAGTGGCCTGACTTCAGCCACCACTCCCACAGCCCTCCTTTCCAGTCCATCACCATGGAACGGAAAGGCCACATCACCATTAAATCCCAGGTTTAGGATCAAACTGACTTACTGTTCCCCCGGCACAACAATGCTGTCTGTTTCAATGTGGGATCCCAGCTCCTGGTGAGCACTTGCTGTGACATCCCTGCCTGCCAGCTCCTTGGAGAGCAGCAAAGAAGCCACCCAGTGGAGATAAACCTGGGACTGGTCACAAATTTTTATGCAGAAAAATCATTGTTTCATTCAAAACCAAATTTCCTGCCTGTGTGACTCTTAATGAAATTCCCTTCTGGGAAAGCATTAAGATGAGTTGAAATGCTGTCGCTGAAGGGTAAGAACAAGACTCACAAAGTCATTTTGAAACACTCTTTCTTTTCAAAACATTAATATTAAATGTCAATATAAGCACAAAGCTTCTGATTTTATCTAAACAGCATTTCACTTAACATGAAACAAGCAAGTGGGGAGAGCAACACCAAAATCCTTTGGTATTTGTTGTTACTCACCGAGGTTTCCCACCTCTGACCCTTCCTCGGAGGTGGAAATGCTGTTCTGGCCAGGGCTGAGCCCTGCTCGGTGTCAGTGGGATTGTCCCAGCCTGCTGGTGTGTAACCCTGTCCCTTATTAGAGGCAAACACAACTGGTCAGCACTGAAATCACATGTTGCTCCTTCTGGGTTGGGGGCTGAGGCCTCAGGGGGAAGGATTCAAGTTATCTTCCCTGGTACAGTTGCCAAGTGTTGCCAGCCCTCACAGCAATGCTCTGTACATGGGCACATCTTCACAGGCACATGGCTAAAGGAAACAACCTCTGCAGCGGCTGTTCAGGAGGGTGGCAGTGAGCCAAGGCCCCAGGCATGCAGAACCATAAAGCACTGGATACTGCTCTTTGGCCCCCAAAATTCAGACTTCTTCTCAGGATCATCTGCTCTGTTAGATAAGGAAGTCATCTTCCTTGTCCCACTGCTTCTGGGCAGCCAAACCCATCCGACCTGGCTCCAGTCGTGAGTTTAGTTCTTTGCTCCTCAGTCTCCTTGTACACGAGCTGGAAGAGGATCAGCTCCCAGGGGGAGCTGCAGGGTTAGTGTGCTCCACGGGCATGAAGGGAAAGGGCACCCATGGCACGTTGCATGGTAAAAGGTTGGGTTACAAGAGATGCAGGACGCTCTCCCACTCGGCCCCCCCTCAGAGAGTTTAGCATTAACACCCTTCACTCTGCACTCTTTGCAGCTGAAAGATCCAGAGAAAAGTCACCCACTTAGGTGGCCAGAAAGCAAAGAGGAGCTCCTCCTTCAGTCCAAAAACATTCAGCTCAGGAGCTTGCTCTCCAACAATCAGTGTTGCAATAGTTTTGGCAATCTCCTCAGTGATACCACTCCTTGCATTTCATTATCTTCTACCTGCATGAAACACTGAAATGCAAGAAATTAGTGCTCACAGCAAGCAGTCGCATCAGCATTTCAGACCAATTTTTCCCTTATCAGGGTGGTGACAGTCACTTTGCAATGAAAATAAAGCTCCTTTCTTCAAGCTCACGACGCCCATCTGCACACCACATCCCTGTAACACCAGGTTTGCCTCAGCTGGCAGCACGTGGTGGATCACAGTCTGATCAGCAGGGCTGCACAACCTCAAAGCACACGGCTTCCATCCTGCAGCTGAGGAACTGCGGATTTGGGAACTGGTTGTGCCAAGTGTGACTGACCAGCTTGCTTTGGCTCTCAGCCAGAGACACCCGGGCTGGTGCAGAGGGGATTGCAAAGAGCAGCTTGGGCACAGGGACCGGGGGCAATCCAAAAGAGGGAACACGAGGTATATCTTGTGTTTCTGGGCTCCGGCTGATGGCAATTCCCATGGCTTAGTGGCATGGTTGGCCACCACTGAAAGGGACCAACTGATTCTTTTTTCTTTTTGCTCTATTTAGAGGTCTTTATATCAAAGATCTGATTTGCTCCACAGTATTGGCTTGGTTTTAGGGCTCAAGGAGGATGAAAATGCCCAGGAGTAGGAGAAAACAGCGTTTGTGGACAGAGCTGGATCTACCTGCAGTCACCAGGATTTGCTTCAGCAGCACAGGCTTTTTCCCCTTTTGATACCCACATCACTTTGTCAATACCACATAAGCAGCTTGAGAAAAGGACTACTAAGTTTTCCTAGAAAAACACATGGCACAGCAGATTTTGCTGCAGGCATCACTGTTGTCCAAAAGCTGGCCAGGCATTCGCCTCATTTACAAGATACAACCCAAAGGGCCAGACCCCTAGAGGAGGCTCCAGGTGACGAGGAAGCTCCAGCCACACATCACTGCCCCACACCTCTCAGACAGAAGCCAAATTCCACAGGGAAGGAGAGCTTTTACTTTGATAGCTCATTCAAATGACATCCTGAAAGCCAGAGGGTGAAGGGAAGCTTCATGCTGACATTACAGGGGACAAGCCACGAGCTACTGGATGATGTGTTTTACAACACCAAGGGCCAGAAGAGCGCTACAGGGTAATGAGAAACTCTGGGCAGATGAGTCTGTGAATGACCAGGCACGAACAGCCATCAAATACAGTAACACTTGTGTTTTCTGCCACCACCTCCCAAGCTCTCTTAGTGAAAGCCAACTTAGTTAAAATACGTTCTTGTATTACAGCTGAGGTTCACAGTTGTGGTTTCTTCCTCCTAACAAAACTGCAAGGAAAGAGACCATTTAGTCACACAAGATTGCTTGTCAGTAAAGAAAATACAAATTTACTTTTATTATCACCATAAAGAGGCATTAATTTAACAATTAGCTGTACATTCAGCACTCAGGTATATATCTGTGCCAAATAAACTCAATTCTCTTACTGCTAAAAAAAGAACACTTCTCAGCAATGCACTGCCTGTGCTTACAGGATGTTTATTGTCTCTGTATTACAGTTATCTTGACAGACAAGCCTCAGGATACAGAATAAAGCTTTACTCTTGGACCAAAATAGTAGGCAACATTTTTATTTAAAAAAATTAAAAACAGCAAGTTTCTAGTCAGATAATATAAAGCATCTTAAATTAATCTTTTGAAAGTATTTACACTATTTGTAAACGTAAATATCTGAAACTGTACATGTTTAAACAAATGTTCATTTAGCAAACAGGCTGTATAAACTGATTGCTCTTCTAATCTTTCCACCAGCCGTCCTAAAGCTGTCTGGGTACTCTAAGAGAGAAAAAGGTCCCAAGCACAAGAGTGACTACTGCCATGGTTTACCCTTCACATCTCTTCTGTACAATGTCTGTATTAAGTCAGTCACAACTCTGTACAGTGACCATGCAGTCCTTCTGAAAAACTTTATAAAAAACAAATATACATATATTACAACACACTGGACATTATTTTACAGCCTGTATTTCTACAAAAGTAAAGGGAGAGGGCAAGCTTTTCTCCTTGTTAGTTCCTTTAGTTAATTTTTAAGGAGTCATGTAAGGTCCTATGAGTACCATTTATGTACCTCAGCACCACTGCTGCAACACTTCTCGTGGTAGCTTTCAATCCTACCATCTTATCCTCCAGCCTTGTTATTTAGAATAGGAAAATTATTAAATCAAAATACCATCCATGTGCAAGGAAATTTCTTCCTATTCAAAAGTACAGGCTTTATAAGCAAGTTAAAAATCTGCCACGTCACCCACTCCATTTTCATTTTGCAGCACTGCACAATGGAGATTTAAACACTGAGACACCCTGAAGTGTTCATTCCATTAAGGGCCAGGCATTTAGCATCCAGCTTTCCACACTAATGTCCAATTAATGCTCACTCAACAGCGTGCACTGTTTACCAGTTACCGAGTACTTATCCTCTCTTTACAATGCAGATTTGACAGCCTGGCACATCGAGTTTCAGGCATCCTCACACCCCTGATTAGCACCTATTCCACGGCACAAAGGCTGTGCAAGTTCCAGACCAGTTCCCACTTTAAACCATGTGACACCACCATCTGATCTTGAGAAAGGCAAAAAAACCAACTCTGCCCTAAAACTAAGTACCTGAAAACCTCAATGCCAGGCATTGCTGGAAAGCATCTGAAAACATGGGTTCCCTCAGAAACAACAGAAATTACACTGCACGGCTTTCCATTGCAAATCTCAAGGATCTGAGACTCTTTACATGGAGAAAAGCTAGAGTAACAAACTTCAGGTCAGACCTCACAGCTTCCAATCACAACAGTGTAAGAAAAACAGCCCATCCAGTGTTTCAAGAAACACTTCACACGTGGGAAATTAAGTTTTCCCAAAGAACCTCTGAATTATTTTCAAGCACGTGGTGGATTACCAGGATTTTCAGGGAAGTTAAAGAAAAACTCAGAGCATGCCTGTTTAAGTCAAGTTGTCATACCAATGTGCTGATCTCCCAAGTCTCACAAATATCTATTGCTGCTCTCATTTGATTCCTTGCACTATATTTCCAGCGTGTCTTTGAAAGTGTGACTTTCCATTGCATATATAAGCTCATTAAGGGAAAGCAAGAATGGTTTTTACATTAAAAAAAAACAAACAAAAAAGGTTTTCAATTTTGAAAATATCTGGAAAAGGCAGTAATTGAGCTTCCATAAGAGTGATCAGCAAAGAGGTTTTTGTTTCATTTTCTTCTGCCCACTTCTCAAGCCAATGAACAGGAAGACCTTTAACAAATCGACAAACCCGTTTGTTTTGGTTTTTTTCCCTAAAACAGGGTTAAAGCAGCCTGGACAGTTTTGATGCAGACTGGACTGCACAGTGGGATCCTTCGTTTACTTCAAGCAAATGTCTTTGCATTCCCTTCACCGTCTGGCATTCAGCTGAAGCTTATTCCACGCAGCCTCACTCTTGGGCTACTTGGACATCGACAGCAGTAAGTTCACCTGAAAGACAAAATGAAAGCCTAAGTTAGACGGAGCAACCAAGTTTCAGAACTGATGTGTCATATTTTAACCTTTAAACAGGATTCCTGGGAAGCACGTTAATCAGAAGAAAATTACAAAACAACAGCCAAAACTCCCATTTAAATGCCTACTCACAGGTTTTTTAAAATGCAACTGTTGACGAAGCTGACCACTCATTTCAGCAGTCAAAACTACTGTGACAAACTTCCTAAGATAACTTCATGTGTTGTCAAGAAATTCCAAAGAACAGGCACACTGGCAAAAAATGTTACCATTCATCTCAAATATCTGAAACACATTTGGGATCCTTCACAATATTTGTTTCCCATAGATTACAATACGGTTTCCCGTACGCTTCAGTTTGTAGGATAAGAGATCCTAGGGTCCATCAGATAAACAATTAGAGGAAGCCATCTCCTCTAGGATAACCCCACCTCCTTATGGTGCATCACTCCCACTCAGTGCTCCAGGACAGGTATCACACCTTCCTGTGGCCACACGCACTGCAGGCAACATCCTCTAATCCATAAACTAGATTACCTGTTTAAATACTGTCATCCTGTGATAATCAAGATTCTACCCACATTCCCTAGACTACTAAGGTCAAAGTGACATTTTTAAAAGCCTACTTGGTTTCTGACAGAGAATCCTAACACAGAAAATTCTTAACCCAAATCGTCTCTGAGACTAAAGACTTTACCGTGTAGGGTTACACTTCCATAAACATCTGCACACTTTCTCAATACAGTTCACTTCAAATGCACTCCAGTAATTCATTCTCATGCTTCCTAAATGTACAAGTTGCTGCTTTTTGTATTTGTCAAAAGCAAGATGCCTTCAAATGCAGAGGTTTTTTAAAGGCATATTCACTGGCTTTGATACCTTTCCAAGAAGACAATGCCAGGAAATGGCAAGACTCCTCTACAGTGCTGTACAACTCAATCCCCAGCAACATCAATCACCACCTTGGTTTCAGAAAATCTACTAGATATTCATTAAAAAACCCAACTGAACAAAGCCCCCTCGTAGCTGAGAGCCTAAAGATGAGATAAAGCCCAAAGTTTAATCATCCAGGATTAAGTGGGATAATAAATAAATAAGGACTCTGAACACTGGAAATACGAAAAATGAAAAAAAATCAATGTTTAAAAAAGCCAGTCACATGAAAGAGCAACTGATAAAATAGGGAGCTTCAATATATACCTGTTCCATTGAAGGACAAGCTATGATCTGGAGGTCTTCATTACTAAATTCTTCCTTTAACAGAGCATGGAGTTTCTGGAACATTTGCTGAATGTTATTCTTTTAAAGGAAAGAAGAAAAATATCTATATTAAGAAACATAACACCCATCTTAAACATGAACCAGAACAAGCACAATGTACATGGAATAGCTACTGAAGTGTCCCGGTATGGACAAGCAGTCAAGCTTTAAGAACTTTTCTAAAACAAGCCCCAAAACAGCTACAAGGAATCCACGTTAGCTGCGAGATGAAAACTTCAGCTAAGATGTGCTAAAGTGAAACACTGAGCCCTAAAGACTTAATCTGGAAGCTTAAAACTCAAGCTTGGTTCTTCTGGTGGTTTACAGTAGGTTTTACACTGAATCTGTACCATCCTCTCTGCCTCTGGTGTTTCTGCCCATGCATAACTGACCAAAATCTAATGGTTTGGTGTGAGACAGAGTTAATTTTCTTTACGGTAGCTCATTTGGTGTCAAGTAGAAGATGTACAGAATAAAGAGCAGCAGTTACCTCCCTGTAATATGTGTGTGTTGCGTAGTACAAGCGAGAGCAGTACAGCTGTTTGGATTTGGCTTTTTTAAGGTACAGATATCACCATGACACATCTACAGGAAAACATGGCAGCAACACTCACCCTGACCGGCTTAAACAGAATTAACTCCGTATCTTTATTGGACAAGTATAAGGACATGCTCCGTAAAGTTGATGGCAACTTTGTTTTTATTGTCTTGTAAGTGGAAGAGACCAGATCGTTGATCTTTGCTGAAAGTAAAAGAAAATATGTTTAACAGGCTAAAATGGAGTTCTGCTCGCTGAAACCTACGCTCCAGAAAATCACCTCTGCTCTTCTGGGGCAGATCATTACCACAGGTTTGAGTGGAAGGGAGAGAGGGGGTGGCTGGGCTGTGCAGTACCAAACCCAGCACGAGACCACAGCGTGCCAGACACTGCTTCCTTTCCCTGCAGAAAATGCATCCACCCCATTTCTGAAAGCTACCACGTCCTCCTGAGGTTTCTGAAATCACAGCCCTCCAATAGCAACAAAGTTCTAGATAGGCTCCCTCCCAGAAAACTTACCTGGAAAAGAAACTGCTGGGAAATAAACAGTGCTAGTAGTAAAGAGAACAGAATATTACAAATTCTCCTTACTGCTCACAGGCCACGTCTGTGAGAGGAAAGGCTGCACAGAAATCTGGATTTTGAATCAATCAGACCGGAATCCTCTGTCAGACAAGACCTTCTTTCTTTATTGCTAGGAATTTTAATGATTTTACAAGATCATTGCTTAGAGGCCAGGGGAAAAACACATTCTGTAGCTTTAAAGTACTGAAGTTAATATCCTATGTGGCTTTTTCCCCCCCTCCACTTCTGCCACATCTAAATTTTCTGCCTAGTCCTGCTTCCCAGACAAATGACTCCAAGAAACAGCAGAAGCTCTACTTCGATCTGCCTCTACACACATAATTATCTCCAAACAAACATTAAAAATACTCCTGAAGAAGCGGGAGATGTTAAGTAGAAGCTCAAGTTAGCCCTTGAGAGTGTCTGACCCATAGAGCAGCACTGAATTATGTATGAACATGGCTGGCTTTGCATCTTAAGAATATGATGCAACAGAAGGTTCCAATGTATGAATTGGAATAATCAGATTTTTTCACCCAGAAGCACAACTTTGTAATGAGAAGAGCAAAACAACCTAGGAACATCTAAAACTGCTCCAAATGTTCCTACGAAGCACTGACATTTGAATTTTCAAAAAGAGGGAAACCAACCCGGCTTCCATTTTTGCATAATGACAGGAAAACTGAAAAGAAAGTAAATACCAAATGTACAGACAGTAAGGGCTTCAATGAGGATTCATTCTTTCCTACAAAAGCAAAAGCTTTATCATAACGTAATCAATTAATTCCTTAAGCACATTCTGTATGCAGTTGCAGAAATGCTGTTTACATGCAAGAACAATCACAGCTTGAGAAATACTCAAGGCATTCATCTACTGCACCAATTAAATACATATTCTGAAGTTTGTCAGGTTTTTAGAGCTGGCTTAAGACATTTCAAATAGCACACAAGCAAAAATGGAAGCCAGGATTTGCAAGAAAAAGGCAGACAGTTCTTATATGTAGAATTTTTCAAAATCAATCACAGTCTCTCAGTCCAAGTTATTCTGACCACCTCTTCAGATTCCTAATAGCAACATGAATATAAACCCAAGTAAATACCTGGTTGTGCCCAAGGTTGCTGTGAAAGGCTGTAATTGGGACCTCCTTGAGTGGCCATTGTTTTTAAAGCGGCTACCTAAAACAAGTAAAATCAACAAAATCATGTTTCTTTCAGTTGAGTTCACAACAAAGTGACCAAGTAAAAATTGCACAACCCTCTTAGATACCACAGTGTATGGAATCTCCACTGCTCTCTCTCTTCTATGACCTTACTTAACAACACACAGGGGAAGCAGCTTGACAGAAATGCAATTCAAAATTATAACCGTGAGCAATTCTTGAAAGTAAAATTCAAAATGGGATTAAATTTACAAAGATGCTTAGGCACCTAAGGATACAAAACCTCAAAAGAGATTTATCCTTAAGCAGCTTAGTTAAACTCCCCAGATTCCCAATGAATCACTGAGATCACTCAGACAATCTATCAATCTCACCAGTTACCCATCTATATTTTAGGCTTGCCACTGACCTCTACCCCAGAGTGACAGGCATGAGTAAATTTAATACTGTAATCTTCTAAATTCTCAAAAATCAGCAGCTGGGATATCTGCAGTCCATGCAATGCTGTAGCCCCAGTTTCTGAGAGGTCATGTCACTCATTCTCAGCACCTAAGGTTCGGAACAGATCCTTTTGCAAGGTTTTCTCAAGATACCTAGAAATCCTGACCTCTAGAGCAGGTTCTAGAAAGAAATGTACTGTAACAAGACATCTAATACTCTAAGATCTCCCTCAAGAACACACATGACCCAAGGCTGTTTCTGAAGGCTTACAAATGCAGTCAAAGTAGCTCCTGCAAAAAGAAAAGCTCCTGCCAACCTTCACACACCTGTTTCAGTTCAATGAAAAATTAAAGCTTCTTGATCAAAGAACACAAGGGTTAGGGCTGCTTTTAAAAACAAACTATGTCATGTTCCCTTAACCCATTAATCTCAAAAATGCCTGGAAAATTGCTGTTGGAACTTTAAGGAAAGCACGTTATCTTCAGCTACTCACACAGCACTAGCAGCTTGTCCTACCCAATTTAAATACCAATTCCCTTGTCCTACCAGTACTTCAGTTAAGTTAACAAACACACAACACATTTGTACCTTTGTCATGAACTCCTCCAGCTGTTCTATAAACTGTTTGGTTTGCTGCTGAATAAACTGCTCACAAGCTGATTTCAGATGACGATCTACGTCTTTCTTGGAGTCGATATAATGTTCTCTGATTTCTGGAGTACCCTTGAACAGAGAACGACAATTCTCTTCTTTTTATTTGCCAGACATCACCACACACTTAAATGACTCAATTTTTCTTAATGCAATAAGACTCTGCATTACCTCCAGTAAGAACTGTATCAAGGCGTTGTTGCTGTTTAGTCTAAAAAATCTTGAAACTGTCTTAGGATTCAGGATTTTAAATGCTGCATCTGTGAATCAGAAAGTCACTCACACTGTAAGTCAATGCCATTCAGCTCCAGGAACTACAAACTCCAATCATTCATTTATGCATAAAAAATGCCCCAGCACGAATGATTATGACTGTAACATTAACGATTCTAGCACTGCTTGGAGTGGATGCACAAGTGCACACACACACAAGCACACAAAGCTTAATTCACTACTTTTCAATGGCACCTAGGATACACCTGAACCTAACAGTTGCACAGTCGAAACAGATAAAATACATTACAAGAAACTAACATGTTATTGATATTAATTGCAGTGCTATGAGCAGGAAAATTGTGTGAACTCTCCTCTTCCTGTTACTGTCTCCAAGTGGAAGACTTTTACATAAGCTATTTAAGCATTTACAAACAACATGCAGAATTTTGCACACATTGCTTGGGAAAACCAAGTACAGTTGCATGAAATAAGTTAGAATTGACACTTTTCTCCTCTGTGCTTAATTGTTTTAGTTAGGACTACACAACAAAACATCAAGGTTGATAAACATTCATGATTATGTTCTCTACAGAAATCCCAAGAAGGAAAAACAACAATGCCTGTAATTAAGACAAGATACTGAAATCACATCTATAGTCTTAATAGGATGTTGTCAAGCTGAAAACTAGTCAAATTGGGGAAAAGAAAATTATCAACAGTTGCAGTATAGCTTATTACCCTACTGTCAGCCATTTAACATCCTACACATCCATCTGCTTTTTTTTTCATTTCGAAAGGAATTCTGCACTCTGTATAAAACAGGGAGAGGGAAACAAGACGTAAAAGAAGTGCTCTCTGCGGCATTAAATAAAGAGGGAATACCAAATGCATAGGTTTGTAGGTTTTGCACTGAACTAAGAATCTGCACTCCTACACAGTGAAAAGTGACCACAGAGAAAGATTAATTTTGTTCTCTGAATTTTTTACCAGAAATATCAGAAATTCCAAGCACTTCCCAAATTCCTGATTAGAAGCCTATGAGGTAGTCCTTTTTCTCACTGCATATTTCAGTTACATGAACCTTAACATTATACTACTTCAAAAACTTGGGCAAAAGCATGACTCTTACAGTAAGCAGTACCCCTTCGTCTGTAAATACCAAATTAAATCTTAAACCTGTGTGCAGGAAGTTTGGCTAGAACACAGTAAAACTATTAGCCATGCTATTTTCCTTCTACTACTCAGCCCAAGTATAAAAGCCCTGCTGGCCTATTCTACATCACAGAAAGAATTAAGCACAACATACATCTTTTCAACACCACCGCCTCCACCACCCAATATGAAGAAAGTGTTTTCCATTACTTACCACTAGCACCTGCAAAGTACTGGCTGGCACAAAAATTTATTCCATTACATGAAGATGGAGAACAAATTTGTGTGTCAGCCAGGACAAGACACCAAAAGGATGTATTTGCCCTTTAACCTCCAGTCAACTAGAAACCACTCAACAGGCAGGAGGTTTCATTGATGTTCAAAT
This sequence comes from Mohoua ochrocephala, assembly GCA_013398855.1. Lineage (NCBI taxonomy): Eukaryota > Metazoa > Chordata > Aves > Passeriformes > Acanthizidae > Mohoua > Mohoua ochrocephala. Next base: position 759,178 of record VZTA01016392.1, on the reverse strand, counting down.
GCAACAAGTGAAATGGTTAGTGTAGGAAATGCTTGCTTCAGAGTTAAGACTGCAGCATATTAGACAGCAGGAAAGAGAAGTTATTTCTCCAGCTTTCTCTTCTGGAATGGAAGGAGAGAAATTTGACATGCTTTCAATAATTTTTTCCCATTATCCTTTCAGCTTGGAAAGTGCATGACAGTTCAGTTTTATATTGAGAGCTTTTTTCCTGAATTTTACAAGGGAACAATAGTACAATTCCAAAAACCATGGCCATGGCCACTACTTCTATTTTCACTTCCCACAAGAGACACACTTGGTACATAATACCATCCAACAATACTATTTATTGAACTCGCAAAATAAGAAATCCTTCCCAAAACAAAAACCTCACAGAAAGGTCCAGGAAATCTTAGTTTGCTCTAGGTAAGTTGACTGTGGATTGTTAAATTCACCTGCTAAGCAGCAGTAAGAAAAGATACTCCTTTAACGGGTCAGAGAAGGGGAAAGACACCTCTGTGCAATAGAAATGCAGATTACTTAGCTGTTCTTGAAAAAGACTGGATAAATAAGTTAGGTCAGCAGCGAAAGCAGGCAAACGCATTTCATACAACAATAAAGAATTTGTTAGATACATCTTGAATTGCCCTCAGTAGGAGAACGGTTTTGGTTTTTTTCAGAGAAGCTAGGAACAAAGCAAGAGATTAGAAAAAGCATACAGCTGCTGGACAGTGAACATAAAATAAACCCAAAACTTTTGCTGGCACATTAAGGGAGGACAATCGCATCCCATTTTGTAGCCAGCAACTGTTTAGTACCTCTAGTTTTCTTAAGGTCCAGGGAAATTTCCTTAATGGTGAAATCAGTGTGGAAAGGAGCAATTTGTTCACGAAGAATCAAAAGGTGTTTTATTAAGAAAAGCTGTCCATCAACCTGGGTCTACAGCACAAGAGAAAGAACATGCATTATACGTGAAAAAAAACCCCAAACAATTAAATGAAGAGCAAAGTTTCAACATTTCCACTTTTGTTAGTTAACAAGCTTTTTCCATTAGTCTGTAGTGCCATTAACTACACTCTGGGATCAACAAATCCCACTTCTGTACTATTCCTAATACACTGCACTACAGAAGCAGACTTTATTCCCATTTCTTAGAAGAATTAGATTACACAGCCATATTACTAAATGTCCTCATTAAGTACAGGTATCCACTATTTGAAAGATACAAATTTATTCCTCTTGAGAGAGAGGAATTATTTCATGTAATTCATATAATTTATAGTTGAAAAACATGAGGTTCTAAATTTGTTTTCATCATTACAATGACTAAAAAAAGTTAATGTTCCTGTAATAATCTTGATTAACTGTGCTGCTCTGCAAAGGTCTTACAGCGCATTTTTCTCATGTCATTAAACACAAGGCTTAGTTAATTTCTAAACAGTACAGCAAAGACACAAAGAATAAAAGAAGGCCAAGTTCACACCACCGAGATGATCAGTTTTGCACTGCCTGTTATTTTAGCTACGTGCTTTATACTGCGTGCTGGTTTTAATCTTTAAAGTTCATGGCTCATTGAGGTGAAAGGAGAAGGACTCAAGAATTCGAATTTGCTTTTGCAAGCTGGAGAACTTTCCTTGATATAATGTTAAATAAAACAGAAAAGAAGAATTCAGATTTAAACCTGTAGTTTCAACAAATAGAAATTTCACTAAAAATGAGTGGTGGAAAGGGCTTCTTGAGTTGTTTGGGTTTGGCTTTTTTTAAAATTCTTATATGCATCATTTCACCAGATAATGTTAAATTAACATGCATCAAGAACAAAGTGGTAGAGATCCTAGTTCTGAGCCAACCCATTTAGGAGTCATTGCAGGATGAGTTTCATTCTCTGCAATACTTTTAAGTCAATGTTGGCCAGGTACACAGTGCTGGAATGGATATTTAACTGTAGAATTCTGAATCAGTTACACAGAAAATAGTTATCTGCTCATGCTAAAGGGAAGTGTAGCTTGAATTTCTTTTTAAAGATACTATGTTTAACAGACATTTTTCAAAGGACACTCAAAAGAAATACTTCACAACAGATCACTTCCAATCAGAACTAAAACTTCTTTCATTACTAAATAATTACTGCTTCTAAAAATCCAACAATTTTAGCCTACTAAGACTTTTTTTTTTTTAAAATTCATTTACTGGCTGTTACGAAGTAGCAAATTACTACAGGATTTAAAGGAACTGTGACAGGAAAAAAGAAAGTTTACTCCAACTACTTAAACTAACAGTTAAAGTTTAAATGACTTGATGAATCTGCACTGAATTCTGAGCAACACATGAGATCAAACCTTTTGATAGTACAGTTCTGAACAGAGAATACTTAAAACTTCTTCCCAGTGAATGTAACAGTTAGAAAGATTTTTGAAAATTCAAACAATGGAGGCAGAGAAAAGAGTAACAGGCAGTGAAAATAAATACAGGGAGCAAAGTCCTCTAGCAGAAACTTTTCTTTAGGCATCACTTCACTGAATCCCCATGAGTTAGAGCAGCCTGTAAACATGATTGCTACGATCTGTATTCCACCTTTTCAGAGACAGCCTAGCATGTGAATCATTATCTTTGCCCTGCAACACATTAACCATAACCAAGAACTGGCAAATCCATCAAGTCTCTAGAGGCAGAGCAACATGCCTTGACTAAGATTTTAACAGAATTCGGAACTGCTTCTTCATGACTTTAGATACACAAGGGGCTGGGGGCTGTGGAAATCATACCCAAAACACAGATTCTGACCTTGTTTTTGCTGATGGAATCAGCAGCTCCCAGCAGCGACTGGATGCAGGCAGATAAGGCCTCTTGCGATAATCCCTGAAACACTGCCCTCTGCAGGGAAGAGGAAATCAGACCAACAAAAAAGGTGTTAGCAAAGCTTAGGCAGAATTTTAAAAGGGTTGCAGTTTGTGAACGATGCGATTACCACCTTACAAAACTCCAGATTAACTAGCTACAAACACGTTGGCTAAATGCAGTGAGACAGGACGGAGCATTCACCTACAAAAGCTCGCTACAAGCACTCGGGCTGGACGCAGGTACCCACACAAGCAAGCCCTGCTCACCCTGCAGCTCTGAACTGGCACCTGGGTAGTGACATGGTCAGTGACACCTCGCACATTCAGAGCCAACAGCATGAACGGCGTTTGCTGGGTAACCTGACCAGACACTTCTTCGTGTGTCAGGGCAGCTACCTGTGCGTGCAAGCGACATCTGCAACAGACGGGAGATCATTCGGGTGAGCTTAACCTTAGGCAGGCTCCAATTACCTCACGATTGTGACAGCTTAGTAAACAAACATGACAGCTGCCATGGCCCAGGGGACATGGAGCAAGGCCTTAAGTGGCAGCGACACGATCCTACGGCTGAGCCAGCCACAGGAACATAGCCTTGACTGCCCCAAGATTTGCCAGCACCACTTCATTCGTGTCTTCCCTACCTACAGGGTGCAGGCAAGGGGTACCAGTTCTGCTACAGCATCTCAGAATTAACCTCTGTGCAGACGCACTGTAAACGAGCCTTGCGAATAACGCAGAAATCACCTCATTTACAAAGGTCTAGCTGAAAATAAGGGCAAATATTCATCCATCTTTAATGGGATTGATATTTTAAGCAATAAAGCATTAGTATTTTCCAGCTTCTTTTTTAGCAAGAGCATCTTGGCAGGAGTTTCATATACACCCATCAAAGATATTTTGAAAACCATTAAATGTATCTAATAAAGAAACAACACATGCAGAAAAGCAAAACCACTTGCATCAGTTTCTGCAGAGACTTATCAGCCTTATATGCTGTTAAGTGAGCAACATAAAACAGATTCTAATGGGAGAGTCTTAAAATATGTGTTAAGTAAACACTGCTTCTGTTTCTGCTAGACATGAAGATTTCTACTGTCTTAAATTTTGGAAATGTCTCCTACATTTTGAAACATGAAGAAATGTGCCACAAAAAACATTTTCACAACATTTCCAAAATGTAGAAGCAGTAGAGTCACCATTTTTAACACCAGAGACCTCACACAAACACATTTCACCCAGTAATTTCAGCAATAAAATCATTCCCTGTAATTGACCCAGAACTTTCTACTTTTTCTTGTCCTATTCACGCCTCGACTTTGGTGAGACCAGTATCTTGAACATCAGACACTAAATTATTTCTCTAACAGCAAAAGCAACACATGCACAAATCAGTGCCATTTTTCTAATTCTACAAGTATAAAACTGTCTTGCAAATGATGACCTAAATTTGTCAGTTCACTTGTTTTACATAAAGATAGCAGCAGAAAGACTAAGAGGTTAGAGGCCAGTAATTGCCCATTCCTAGTTCGCATTAAAATATTTAGACATGGTGCTATACACACTTTATAACTTCACCTAAAAAATTAGATAAAGAAATTTTTGCATACATCTATACATCTGTACAGTTTGGAGAGACACACTAGAGTCCTTCTGACAGTAGGATACCACATTCCATGCAAATCTGCTGGTGAAATCGTGGTCTGATGCCTGGGATTAAGGGATTCAGCTGAACCTGTTTAAAAGCAAAATACACACATGAAAAACTTGCCCATCTGTCCTTTCAACCAAAGGAGACTGCAATACCGACTGCATTTTATACTCTCTACACAGAAATAAGACGTTGTATTTTACTCTAACAGAATAATTTTTTTTTCCTTCTGAGCAGGTCAGTACTAGATTTCGATGTGAATAGAGCACAAGCCTGTGAAAGACATGAATTTGCTCTCAGGGGTGGCCCAGCTCGACCTTTTCTAATGAGTTCATTTTACAGGCATGTCTCCAATGACACACACCTCCCACTCAGCCAAACAGCTGAAATGATCAGTTTCCGAAAAAAAAAAAAGCACAGGAGAAAAGAGGAAAAAGAAATGGTAAGAAATCAAGGAACTACAAGAAATGCTTAGGGAAAAAAAAAAAAAGAAAAAAAACCATTCTATTAATTTTATTTCTTCATGCTTTTCTTTCTGCTGGGGATAATCCTACATGGATTAAACAGTTGCAGAAAATACAGGGTTTAAACATCATTCTAATAACTGTAAAAATAACAGCAAAACCAATTTTGTCAAGAGGTTGTTGCAAACACAAAAAAGTGCTCCTCCTGGGTAACTTTCATAATAACTCTGTATGCTCGAAATGGATTTTCACAACACCTGACAGACAGAAGTCTGAAACAGCTGAGCCAATAGCATCAGAACTCTGATTTCAAATACCAACCATTTAAAAAAAGTAAATTTTTTGTAGTTTCACCTGCTGACGGAAAATGCACTTGTGTTTATGCGATCAGTGCAGAAATCATCTGAAATAATCCAGAAATATCTTTCTAACTTTTGCAACTATGAATTTGTTGTCACAGTAATTAGAAAGCCTGTAAAATCTAAAGCTATCAGTTTGAGGTTCCTAGGCCATTTATCAGTCACTTCAGCTACTCCTGCAGGCACTGAAATGGGAGAGAGGCACCTCTGAAGGGCAAATAATCCGAATTATCTCAGACACATATCTTCAAATTATACCATATAGGTTCCTTCCATTTCCTGAGTGCAGGTGAGATTTACATCACTCGCAAATTCCATACACCTGGGGTGAAGTACCATGAACCCTATTCTCAGTGGGATTTGTGGAGTCCAGCTAGAAACACCTCTGCAGACCTTCCAACCCAAAAGCAAGAAACTACCATGTAATCAAAAAGAATGCAAGAAACAACTGACAAAGAGCTGAGAAAGATGCTGCTGGGGAAATAATGCTGTACCATGCCGAACAATTATAAAACAAAAGGAGAAATTCGTCATGGATCTTCGACAATAATTTAAAAATTCGTAACACTCAAATGACTGGCATCAGAACAGCCACATTTTGATGAAATTTTATTCCAGTTTGCTGTAATTTGCAGACACATGGGTCACATGTTTAAAATGTCAAGGACTAAATTACGAATTATTGTAAATACCTACAATTTGAGAGATGTGCCTGACACACCAAATCACCTTTCTCATCTTAGCACAGCTAACAAACAAAAGCGTCCTCAAGTACATTTATTGATGGCAGGGCTACTTTTCAGTGGAGAATACAAAAGCTCAGCTTTATACAATAGATGCTGTTGGCTGCAAAAGTAGTTGCTTCACATAATGGACTGCACTGGAAGCACAAAGAAATGCCACCAAAAGAACAAGATTAGGCTGTTTCTCATAAAAAAATACAAAACTAAGAACTTTGAGACAAAGTTCACCTCTCCAAATTGCTTATGAATTTCTCTAGGAAAATAACCCTTTAAGATACATGTAAGTTTCTTGCAGATGGTTCAATTTAACGCTCACATCCCATGAGCTTTATGCATTAATCTGACAATGTGAGATGTATTTCATACCAGATTTAACTAAGCTGCAGGACTCGGGATCTTCTAGCCGGACATCTGAAAATGAAGCTTCAGACGGCAGCTTCTTCTGCTCCTCTTTTAAACTCTGTGCAATTTGCTGCAAAGAAAGATACACAATAATATTTTAACATCACATAACGCTGCTTTGGTTACAACAGAGAAAAGCACGCTGAATTGCAAAAGGAATCAGCTGCACTCAGCTCCCAGTGTTTCAAAGACATTTAGAAGAAATAGGCAGATGTTTCCAAAACAGTAGCAGAAATATTGCAATACAATAAAGATTCACAAATACATATCTGTGTAAAACACTGTTCTTTCCATTTTGCCTGTTTTTACTGATCTCTAAATAATGACCTATAAAGCCACCTAGAAAGAAAAGCTCGAAATAGGGTAACTCAGTTCAACACTTACTTGGATTTTAAACAGATCATTTTTGTGATGGCTTCTTTTCCATAAATGATATGTGCAGATGGCCTGAAAGTACTCTCTAGTTTATTCCCTGCAGGAGTTCAACCAAAAGCTTTCCCCTAACATTACTCAACATTTCCACACTTCAACCTTTTCCACTACTTGGTCTGCTTCAAAGCAACAAGAGGCAGCAAGAACGGGCAAAGAACTGCATTAATATTTGAGCAGAACAGCACAAGAAACATTTCTGCCCTGTGCTTTTAGCATTTTAATAATTCATTTACTAAGACAGAAGGTCTCTCTAAATAGCAAGGTTTTGAGGTTTAAAAGCAATCAAGTAGCAAAACGAATCTCAAACCAGGCAAAAACTGGAGTCTTATGAGGACATGTGAAGAGCAGCATCATTTCTCAATTTGGAATGAACTTTCTCTTCTTAACTGAATGGCCACAGGACCCTTGTTAGAAAATAAGGCTTCATACAGACCAAGTAGCAGCATCACTTGCCTAAAGATGCTTATTAGTCCTTAAACTTTCAGTACAAAGAGCATGTACTCAGCAAACTCACTGGCTTCAGGGTTTAAAACCCTATGGATGTCCCACATAATTGCCAAAGTACAAACTGTAGCACAGAAGAAGCTTTAGGTGTGTATAAAGACAATATCACAGCGACATGAGTTCACTAGTGATAAGTTTCTTACAGTGTTTTGTCTGTTTGCAGGCAAGAATTGAGCACAATAAGGCACAGTTATGTTAATTTCTTTCAGCCCACAGTAAAATATATATATATTTCAGGTAGGTAGACAGACAGACAGACACAGATAGCGACAGAGAGAGAGAGAGAGAGAGAGAGAGAGAGAGAGAGATAGCCAGCCAGCCTCTGTGGTTTATATAAGTAATGTTCTGATTCTGAAGTCAAACAGCAGCTTCTCTACCAACTGGTCAGCTGGAAGTCCTACAATTTTCTAAGCACCACCAGCTATTCTGACAGCTAGATGGAAAGCAGAATACAGCAATAAAATTTGGATCTTGCCAGTCCATGTTGGAAAGGCCATTCTCAGTCACCTCAGTCCTTTAAGAGCTTGAGTCTCCCATTATAAAGTGAATGGCAATAGCTACTTGGAGGGGAGACTTTTACTAAGCTTTACTGCTTCCATGCAGAGTTCATGCACTTGCATATCAAATGCATATCAAATACAGCTTGTTCTAATCAAAAGCTCATTTCAGGTTTCTCATTGGCCATTTATTTATTTCTGTGAGTTGTTTCATTCTGAAACTCTCATCAATATAGTATTAACCTTTTAAAATAAGTAGAATTAGTTTGAACCATTTCAACAGGAACATTGACTCAAAGGGTTTGGAAGGACTTTAAAAATGGCTAATACTGATAAGAACTTGAAAAAAGCTAGTGGAAGCCATTACTAACATGTTAAACTATCTAAAGCAAGTCTCCTGTCACACTGCCTGAGCATAGGGTACACACATACCTACCAAGAGCTAGTTGAACACTTATTCTGAAAACAAACTTGCAGCTAACTGGGGCTATCTAAAGCTTCTCTTCAATTCCAGCTCCACTAAAAAATATACCGGGTAATACCTACTACTAAAATAAAATAAAGATTCAGAAGCTTCAAGTTTTGATAAAACTGTTAACTGTGAGAACTATTGCCAATACCACTAAGTTTGACATAAAGAGCTCTTTGACATCTAGTTCAGGGTCATAATTTAACCAGCAGGTGTCAATTTGAAAATGCCAGTAACACTAAATACACCCAAGAACTGGAAAACCCAAGCTGCAAAGCACTGTACTGCACAATTGCATACACCGCATGTACAAAGTCAAGGACAATAAAGAAGCTGAGGTTGTACCTCCATCATTTCCAGCTTGTCAGGATAGGCGAGGTCGCCGGGCGCAGGCTTGTAGCCGGTGATGTCAGTCTGAATGTAAATGTGCGTCCTGTAGACAAGGCGCTCCTGCACATCTTCCAACATCTGCTTGACACCAGCTGCAAACGCGCCCAGTTGTTCAGCTGGCAAAGGTAAGAAAAGGCACAAACTTGTTAATTACAAAACAAGCTCACAGAAATACAAGTTTGAAGTATCACGTATAGAACCATAAAAAACCTGGCTCGCTGCAGATGGAGTCAGGCTATTTTTGGAACAGCGGCACTCAGACAAATTTGTGACAAACAAGGAATTACTGAACTCCATGCTGCAGTTGCTTTGGCTCCCCAGATTTTCATTAGACTATGAAAATGCAACCTCACACCGATGACATCAGATGCCTTGTTATAATTAAGTGTTCTAATTATTTCAGACTTGGGTACATTAAGTGGAATTTCGGTGGGAACAACAAAGCAAGGTGGCTTTGGCTCTATCACAGCCAATACCCGTGGTGTGACTGTTGGGAGTTGATGAAAACAGATGAACCAAAGCAGCTCGCATCAAACTTGAGAATTATTGCATCAGCCCAAATTTAAGTAGTAAGAAGACACTTCTTATGATAAGCCAAAAGATTAAGTCAGAAAGTTTTTGCTCATTCCCAACAGTGTTACAATTATACTTCCAGGAAAGTGAACAATTGTTCATGATTACTGGCACAGCTTCAGCGACAAAGAGCTACACTGGGTGATGTACCAGCTCCCGAGTTTGATTTCTGTTTATTGCCTGGTGCAGTAAAGACTGTGAAAGGATTCCATTATGCACTGGTCATTCTAAGGAAATGAGACACCAGGTCAGCTCACTCCTATGAGACTTTGAGCTCTGCATACTTACAAAACTCCAAAATCTACACTGCTACTTAACTCCTCTGCTGAAGTTACAATTTCTAGTCTGGGAAACATGACATTGAGGAGAATTGAAAAAAAAAATCAGTTTGCATTCCTTTGTTTTATCATCATTATGCAGAAAGCTCTACATGGATGATGCATTAGCAGGGCCAAGTGAAGCCATTCACTCATTTGAAAAGGTAATTTAAATCAATCCTGGTGCCTGCATATGCACTGGGTGGATGCTTCCTTGCATTTCTACAATCTAGAGAAAACATGACTAACAACAGTACATTAAATGAAGCTATGCGCAGACGCATAAATACAGACCTTCACTACAAATGAAAAAGTGTAATTAATTTTACACAAACATGTCAAAGATGAGGTTAAGATCCACTAGAAAGAAAGAAGCATCTAGAATTTTTGACTATGCAATTAAATAATTTTATCAGTAAGAAGACACTTAAAAACAATCATCTTCCATCTCTGAGTTACCATTGTTCTGTACATGATCCTCAAGCATCTCATTTTTGAGAATCCCACAGAGTTCAGAAAGCGTCTCTAAGTGAATGACATGGATGATCATCGGCCTCAGGACATCATACAATGAAAGACACAACTTCTCCAAGAGTTCACTATGAAGTAAAAATAAAACAAAGCAAAATACTTTCAGGATCCCCCAAAAGCAGAAGAAAACTTTATCACAAACATAGATTATTTTGTGGCAAAGATTTTTGAAAGGAGGGTGAGAAAACAAGTGTCATAGAAGACTTTAGACAAGACAGTTTAAAACATAAACCCATTACTTCCTACAAAGTAGGAAAAGTTTTCCTTTTAAAAGATGTGGCATACCAACTGCTTAAAAACGGTGTTACAGTTTTTAACTCATTTTAAAACAAAATTTTAAAAACCCAAATAAACAAACAAAAAACCTGCACACACCAACCAACAACTCATCCTGTCACAAAGGGAAGATGCTGCAAACTGGTTTACTTGGCTTCTGTGTAAAAAAATGCTCCTGCTGAGCTCAGAATCATAACCCCAATTTCCCCTCAAGAAAAGGCTCATCTGATTCCAAGTACTCAACAGTGTGTTAGAACCAGGAGCACACAAAGAGGGACGCAGGAAGAGAAGCTTGGTAATGTTTTCTGTAACAGCTACCAACATCTCAGAGCACACTTTCCAATCTAACTGAAGTTTTGATATCAATGCAGTGGCACACCAGAAATCCCACTTCAATTTATTTTTTTCTTTCATGTTCAAAGTGATGCTTATCTTGGTTGAGACACCAACAGCATTCACTCTAGTCCTTTTTGCCGTTCTCAGTGCTCCCTTCACTAATCACAGATTAGGCACTAATGCTATTGCCAGTAGCTGAAAATTCAAGTAATTCTCCAGTTAGACTTGGAAATATAAACATCAGGAACACTGAAGTAATCACAGTGTGATAAAGATGTTGAGTTTATTGCACTATTTTTTTTCCTAATTCACGAAGAATGTCCGTCAATAGGACAAGGACACTTCAGTTCCTCAGAGAGGGAACAAAAATGCTCATGAAAGAGTAGTCAGAAGAAACATTTTGAATGCCTCTCCTTTTGCATCCTATAGCATTATAAGCAACTTGATTAAACAATAACTCTCCAGGTTAGAAGCAGAAACAAAAGAGAAAGTTTCACCAGCCTTATTATTAAATACAATACTCAAGCTCAGGTCTCTACTCTCAGGTAAATTTTTGCAAACTCTTTTATCTGTACATAGACACCTGGCTGTAATGTCTTCAGAGCACCTTAGCATCGCAGAAAAGAAAATGAGGCTATGTATTATGCTAAGAGAAATCTAATAAAGTAGTTACTATTTGAAACATTTGTCTTAAAATATTTTATTCAGACGTAGGCAAAAAAAAAAAGGGGAAAAAAGTTCTTAGGAAATGAGGTAACTACCTTCCATCAAAATTCAAAAATAATCAGAAGTCTGTTCTCATTCTTGGTGTGAATAGCACTAGTGACAAAATTTCTGGCTGACCAACATTTTACACTGATTTCAATTAGAGATGTTTACTCCAGGATCTGGACTGAGATAGCTAAACTGATTCTTAAACAAATTTAGTTAGGTCACCTCAAATTCTGAGCATGCCCCACAAGAGGCAATTTCTCAGAAAAGACTGGGACTACTCTGGCACTGTGGCTTATCTCTAGTGAGGCTTTATGCAGTTATGGTTTTCCTTTAGCTTTGGAGGATATGGAGGGTAGTGGGCAGTCTTTTTTTTCAGGTTACACACTTGTTTGACTCAAGCTGCACTCGGTTTAAGACATTACAACACTCAAAACCAATGTCTTGGTCATATTAATAGGAATACACTTTAGTTAGGAACTTCATAGCAAGGGAACATGACCTATCCAAATTTCAAAATTAAGTATCATTACTAAAACATACCAGAAAACTGGAGAAGGGGCATAATCTATTCAATTGCTTTACTATTACAGGTAAAAAACTGTTGTAAAAAACTTAACAATACTTCTACAATGCAATTACTGTGTGAAGCAACAACCTGTCCCTCTTTTAGATTTAGGCAGAGGAGGTAAGAGACACTGTTTTTGTCAGGCATCCACGACCCTGCCTTCTGTTCAGCCCAAATACAGGCAACATGCAAATATTCCTTGACAGTAAGGGCAGCTCATGAAATCCTTCAGGAAAAACAGCTGGAGTTCATCAGCCTAATTTCAGACTGAAGAAAATGAAAGCACTTGTGCAACAGGCTGTGCGAAAGAGGCTGTACAAAAACAGACGAGACCTGTAGACTTCTATAGCTACTTTCAAAGTACCTGAGTATCTTTATCTCTTTCAGACTATCTACACAGCATTTGCAAAGATTATTTATGGCAAACAGGAGCTATCAGCTTTGCTTGAAGAAAAGGAAACACAAGAACATGAAATTCTGATGCCTAAAGTGATTAAGTTGGTTTTTCATCTTGCTAGTTCTTACCAAACCACTTGAACACAGCCCTATTTGCCATATAATCTGCTACATCACGACACACTGAATACAACATGGAGTAAAACAAAACCAGCATGTACCACCTACTCCAGTTTTGGTGTTGGCTTTGTGAAGAACTCATTGTAAAGCTGGTGTTCATCCTGGCATACATGGACCATGAAGGCACAACCACTTCGTACCTGTATTCACAGAAATACAAATATTTGATTATTAAATTCTTTTCCTTGCATCAGTATCACAAGAGATATTACAGGTAATATTACTATATATTATATATTGTGCTGTGATTATTACAGCTATGACTAAACTGAAACTTTGTAAAATTCAAAATTAATGAGATGAACTCTAAGACTATGGACTGAAAAGATGTTACTAGCCAAATAAAAGCTCACTGTTCAACTTCTGCCCCTTTTTTGTTTCTGAAATTTAAGTAACCACATTTTATGCTTCTTTTTTATCCTCCCCCCTCTGTGAGGTTTGTAACAGGGTGGAGTTTTTACAGAAACAAAACATGTATGGCTTGAAAATATTAGTAAAATGTTAATGATTCAAACCTACAGACAACAATAACAATTCTGCATGTAAATGACTGAATTAAGTAAGTTGATTTTACCTGGGGGAGAGGGGATTAAAACATAACAAAACCCACACAACACATGACTACTTCACCTACCAGAGCACAATGATCTCTGTTATTCTGACTGGTTAATTCTGTAACAGTGCTAGCGATGCTTGGACCGAGCAAAAGCTCCCGCTGGTCGAGGTAACATTGATGGATTTCATTGAGAACTTGCTGATACCTAGCCAAGAAATTAAAACAGTAACTGCATCCTGAAGAATGATTTTCTGGCACACATAAAATGCATTCTAATACCCTCTTTAGGTCTATGTACTTTCAGTTTTTAAAACTTTCTTTTAAACAAATAATGTGTTTAACAGTACTTAAACAAAAGTAAATATTTTCAAAACTTAAAACTGTTGAAGATAAATTATGCAGACATACTCACTCTGGCATTTTTTCAGATCTTTGCTCTACTTGTTCAATAAGAGTCTACTCAAAAAAATAAAAAAGAGAGAAAAAAGTATTATCAGTAAATTACTTTTTTGTAATAATTGGAAAATAATTTGTAGTATTTTTCCATGGATACAATATGCAATCTTTGGACATTCACACTTGCACAATACGCAATCCTTGCATTCACACTAATAAATTCAAGCCTCATTTTCCTAACTTCCTTTTTAAAAGTTAGTTACCAGCCTACTTACCCTGACTTTGGGAGCAGCTGCTCTGAATTTCACATAAAACAGCGTGAAGGCATTGTCAGAATTTGGCACAGCTGAAGGATCCTGAAAGAAGAGACGAGTAATTGGTTAAAAAGCAAAATACTATATTTGGCTTCCAGTATACAATGGCTGAGATAATTAGGCTCTAAAAGAGGCTATTGGTTCTTTATGCTTATGCTTCCAGTGGAACAGCTCTTTGCCACTTCCCAACTAGAAAGGCATGCTGGTTTCAGAACTCAAAAGTCAGATGTAAGAACAAAACCCAACCCAAAAGTTTCATCCAACAGCCTCTACAGAAAAAGGAATATTTTCAGTAATTATGACATTCTCCATTAGAGACAACAATTTTCTCTGGACCTGTCACGGTAGTACTGATTGCTGGTCCTTAATCTGTAGTACTAAAATTGAACACATTTCCCTTTTATCTGCCAGTCCCAAGGCAGAGAAGCTACGTTTCAGCTCGGATTCAAGCTCCAACTGGAATATCAAGTCTTGAGGCAGCTCCCCAGCCCAGCTGGGCAGACAACTTGAACTTAGACAAATTCTAGCACTAACAAAGCAGAGCAGAGCCCCAATTTATGCACCAAGGTTTCTTCCCCTTATCCCACCTGAAGAGAGAGACAAGAGATGGCCTTCTTTAGAAACATGATGGGGACAGGAAAACTCCACCATACCCACCTCCTGCTTTCATCCCTGCAAGCAACCTGATCATCCTTCTACAAACATACATCAAAACCTCCACTCACATGTGTGCATCATCAAAGAACATCCAGATCTCAGTCCCTTTCCAGTCCTGACAGTCTTGTTCTGTTGCAATAGGAAAACTCAACACTTGATCACAACTAAAAAACACTGGTCCAGTACTGCACTTCTAACAGAAGGAGCCACTTGATGTTTCAAAGTACACAAAATATCCGCAAAACCCGCACGCACGTGGGAAGGAAAAGGTCATCCGACTCCTCAAAGACGTATCCTTCCTGACTTAAAAACTCCTAAGCAGCAATTCAAATCCAGAAATTAGGTTACACACTTCTTTCTGTAGACATGCTTATTATCAGAGGTGTCCGATTCTGTTTAAATTCAGCTCAGTCAGGCAATCCATTGGCATAAAACCAAGCTACGATTTTTTTTTTAATAAAACCTAGTTTTGTACCAAACACAAAAAATGTTCAATGCCACTTAAACCAAGATCTTGACTCCAGGAGTACCCTTTCACAAGTTTCCACGAACACTGTCTAAAATTCCCTTCTTTTAGGTGTGTCAATTCTCAATCCTAGCATCTTTCAGTTTCACTGGTTATCCCTCGGGACACCAAGTTTGCCTGCAATAAAACTGAGCACAAGGTACACAACAATTATTTAGAGAAAGAATCGAAGTGCATAGAAAGAGACATTCCCATCTCCCTTCTGCTCCGCCAAAATATTGCAGGATGAGACTATCCACGTTTTAATGAGACCAAAACACCTCCCTGCTTATGTTTATGCCTAAATCTACTGGAGCGAGTGGGAGTAAACACCTAACTCTTCCCTGAGACACTCTAGCATTGCTGTCAACATTTTAAAATGAAACAAAAACTACCGGCAAAAGCAATAGGAACCTGGCACAGTTGTTATCTGCAGCTACACAAACCACTGCAGAATAAATGAAATATTTACATGACCAGGAGCACCCAAGAATACTTACTGGAATGTAATACTGAAATGGTCATGGCATGAACTCAGAGTTGTGCTTTACAATTACCATCCTATAATAATACCCAGCTCCTATGGACTTTTTTCAAGTATTCCCTGCAATCTCTCTCTGTCTCCAAAGCAATCCATCTCCAAAACAAAACATCATAGTACCTCTATTCCTCTTGTGTACCCTCCCCATTTGGCAACAGACCAACAGCCAGTTCAGAGCTCCAGTGCACACTCTGGCTCAGGAAAGCAAACTGTCTGGCCATCTGGTGTCTCTAACACAGCTCTTCACCCATCCCTGGCCTTCACGAGCTTACTGCTCACCTACTTCAATTCACTGACTTCACCTTCTTCAACTGCCATGATTTTTAAATTATTACTACTTTTAAATCTTTCGGGTCACCAGGTCTCTGTCGTATTTGGCTGAGAATTGGACAACCTACACAAACACTGTAGCACCGACCTATTTTCACAAAAAACTGCTGACACATCCCACCCTCAAAAAAATAAAAAGAGAACTGTTAGATGCTATAACAGACATTTCAGAACAGCTCCACTTCCCACTTACTGATTCACCTTACCCTTTTCATTAACTGGCTTGTGAGGTTCTGTAGTGTATTCACAGTGTATGTCTTGATAAGGTGCATAGCTTTAGAAAGGCATTGTTTAAACTTAGTCAAATATACAGGATAGTCTTTAAAATTTGGCTGAAAGAAAGAAAAAAAATCCATTTATATAGAAACAGTAAGAGTCAAGAATTTATCAAAACTTAAAATACTCATATAACTAGCTAGCTTGTACAAACTAAAAGCTGTATTTTATAAAAATTAAGCAAAATAATAAGTGTATTCAATAAAAATTTCCTAAGTTTATAAAGCACCATCCTTAACTTCTTCCTGTATTAGGCAGAGAAAACTTTTTATAGGAAAAAAAAACATTAAAAAGGTATGAACACATAGTTTGGACGATTTAACTAAAACTAATACAGAGTTACTTACATGTGATGAAATATATGCAATACAATCATCAAGCTTAGCCAGCATGGGAATGAATCCTTCACTGTTCACGGACAGCGTAGGGGAATTCAATTTCTTTGGAAAACAAGACAAGGCATCATTGTAAGGCACCTAAGTACATTACTGTTGGTGACTATTTTCCAAAGACCAGTACACTTTGGTTTTCTAAGACTATTAACGACGAAATAATACTTACAGTGTTGATGTTTTCCAGCTCATTAAAGTAAGAAAGCTTCTGCTGGATGTTTTCAGCCAGGTCAACAAGTTCTGACTATTCAAGAAACAATAAATAAAAGAAAATCATCAACCTAGCAAGTAGCTTGAATACATATATATATACATATGTGTATAAAATTATTAAGCCTCCCTTTTAGCCCTCAGCCCACACCATTGTTAAACAGCTCCAAGTAACTTGCAACTAATTAAGTACAACAAAAGATGCAGAACACAGCAGTGCTCTCTTGCTCTCCCTTACCAGAGACTGACACATTACTTTCAGCAGTGTATTTAAAATAATATATTCTACAGGTTTGTCAGTATCCCACAGACAATGCTGCACACAAACAGCAGTACTGCCATCAGTATCATGGAGAACTGCAGAAACCCTGTATTTCAGGATTGGAGTCTTAAAAAGTTCTCCCTTATCCAGTCTGACTAAAAAAAAAAAGTTCATTGTATCACTGTTGCAGCAGCTCATGAGGAAAAAAGAAGTCTCTGGGAAATAAGCTTGCAACTTCAAGGATCTTGCTCAAAATACTTCTGCAAGTGATATGAATTATTAATTTCAATACAGTTTGCACTTGTCAGGCATCAGCTACAAAAGCTGCCCTCAGCTAGCTTTCTTCATTAAAGCACATACTGACACACACTGAACATTTTACTGCACAGCCTGACACCCCAGCTGCAGGTGAAACACACCCAAAATATTAGGTCCAAAAAAAAATGGAGGGATTGTTACCACAGCTCACATCTTTTCCCAGCCCAAGAAAAGTAAACTTTCATTTAAGATGTCTTAGCATCCCAGTAATTCTCCCATCAAAGATTACCTGCTCTTTCAAAAGCTGTTCACAGGCCTCATGCAGTGTTCCTGTCTTTGTGGACACAAAAAGATACTGTTTTTGCAGTGACTCCAGGTGCTGAAGGGCACTATTCACATCGTTCAAGATAGCATCACACTGCTCCTGAAAGCCAGACAAGTAATCCCTCATCTGTCTAGAAAAAGAGAATCAACAGATAACAGAAGTAAAATTTCCCTTTCTGCATTTGCAAATCCAGCTGCCTGCAGGGACACTGCCACCACTTTTCTCTCTCGAGGAATAAGAGATCACTTGCATCAAGAAAGAGTGCACAACAAGCAGATGTTTCACCACCCGAGAAATAACAGGGCTGAAGGGTCTGGAACAGCCACTCCATTTCCCTGACATTCCTACCTAGAGAGCAGCAGCTTGCACCGCAGCTGGTCTGGAGCATGTGAACACTGTCTAAATGAGCAGCACAAACACAGGGACTACTACAAGCAGCCAAATTCTACCTGCCTTGCTCACAACAGGGGTGTTACTTTGGGTCTCTTCTTTACAATTTTCAGTTTCCATTTAGAGATTACTTTTTCTCTCCTAAAGTAGCTAAAATTATCTAGAGGATTCAAAACTTACTGTGAGGACTGAAAGAGGCTTAGATGAAATAGATCCAGTGTCTAATGTCACCAAATTTGTCTAGGGCTCAATGCAGACAAAAACTCTAAATGATAACTAAATGTTACGTCAAGCATTTGGCTTACCTAAAGCATCATTAAAAATTAATTACTCTTGAATGTCAGCTCAAACTTCTGAGTTCTACTTTACCACTGATGAAGCTGCAAGTAAAACAATTCCCTGTATCCATGTGCAATAGGCAAAGAACTCACTTGTTTTCCTCCTGCACCTTGGGCCTCCTGCAGACAGTTGCATATTGGCCACCCTACAAACCACTGTGCATCCACAGCACACTCGAGCACCTGTGTGCACTACTATGAACATGTCAACTGACAAAGGGCAAGCCTGCTACTATTTTTAGGTTCTTCATGATCAGATCACGGGATCAGTATGTGCCTAACCCTCTGCTTTTAAGAAAAGTCACATGTCCTCAAATGTCAGAGCAAAAGAGGAAGAAACAGCCCAAAGAAAAGCAGAGGAAAAACAGAAGAGGGAATACAGCAGCATCTCTTTGTGGCCAAGGGCAAGTTTGTGAAGTGTCAAAACACAAGCCAGTTTCCATAAAAGCCACCAGCAGATCTAGCTAAGCCATTCAGATGTACTTCGGATTCTCAAGGAGTAACTGTTAAAGCCAGTGGGAAGGGGTTCTTCTGAGCCTGACGGGAAAGTCAGACAAAAATAGATGAGAATGGCAAGACTCAAAACTGGAGTTGAGCAGAGTGTCAAGGAATGCAGGGAATGCAGATACAGAATCACAGCCATAGTCACTGGTGAGCCAAAGGGTGACACCAGAAATGACCACCAGCCACATCTGCTCACACAGTCTCACCCTCAGAGGACGCCATTCCAATAGCAGCAGCAATTGAAAAAGCATAGGAAAGCTGTCAGATTGCCTTTGTCTACAGCCCTGTCTATAAGCCAAACTAATTTCCATCTGTCTAAATATACTGGGCACCTCAGAAGGAAATCTGCATCCCCTTTAACTGCTCTGCCACCTGGGCAATGGCCTTTGGGATGGGAGTGAGGCACATGGCCTTGGAAAGCTTCAGCTGCTCCAACACATTCCCCCATTCCCCGCCAGCTGAACGTGAACACGTGCTACCATTAACGGACAGGATGAAGTCCTTCAAGGGTAAAATGGCTTATAGTGAAAGGAACCGAGGAAGAACACGTACCTATACTTGGCACCTTCATCTTGATCCATCTGTGTTTGCACCTGAGCAAACCAGGAGAAGAACTAGAAGAGATTTTATGGTGTGAACAATATAGATATCACATGCAATCAATTAAAAAAAAATCAAATCTATGAGCTAGGAAATGAAGATGAGCTTTTGTTAAAAACAGAGATGTTTCAGAATTCAATTATTAACCTAGGAAACAAATTCCTCACTGTCGGTCCCTTCCAACTGAAATATTCCATTCTATTCCTTCACTAAGTTAAAATGGGAAAGACTGAATTTCATCTGGCTTTATTTGCACAAGAACAAGGGTATCCCATTAGAAAGTGGGGGTTCTTCCACTTTAAGAGCAACACCACTTTACTGAAGGGGGGCCTTATTCTCACATTAGACTCCATCCACTCCAAATGGAAAAAGTACCTGTCACTTAAGAGCTAAGACTTCAGTGATGTTTTTCCCCCAAGTTCCCCCTTATGCCTCTCGAAAACGGCCCAAAAGATTTAGCAAACCCACCAAAAGCTAGGCGAGACACACAGAACCTAATCTCTGAAGATTACTGCATCTTGGAGGTCATTCAGCATCACTTACCTGCTGTGCTGTTTCAATTCTTTCATCCTCCATCCCCAGTGTTGCAAATCCCTTCAAAAGGACATCCTCAGTGGATTCGGGCACCGCAGCCGTCAGCAGAACCGGGAGCGACTGGGACGTCAGGCTGCACAAGTCCTCAATGGGAAGCTGCTCGCAAAACACCACAAACTTTGGTTAGGTAACTCTCTGAGAATCAGTATCTGCAGCTCAACTATAAAGCAATCCAAACCAATAAGGTGAGAAAATTACAGGCATCTACTTTTGAAGAAATAAATGCAATGGACGTTTTATCTATCAGTACAATAACCACAGAATCATTAAGCTTAGGAAAAACCTCTGAGATCACCGAGTCCCACCATTCCACCAACAACTACAACATCTACACACTTAGAAACACCACACAGGAACTGTCAAGATTTCTTTGCCAGATATTCAAGGAAAATTCAAGATTGCTGCCATAATTTATTTGGAAGACAAGGAATAGCTCTGCTGAACAGGAATTATTTTTGAGCCACAATTATTCTGTTTAAGCGACAAAAACATGGAAAAAATTAACTTGAGATAAATTGTATGTAAGTATGACTGGAGACTATTAATTAGCCTATATGGAAGAAATTAATTCAAAAAAACCAATACTGTTATATACACTTAACTGATATAATATCCTCTTTAATTACGCGATGATGGATTGCATGTTGTCTGGGAACATCAGTAGGGCAAAACCAGAAAACACTGCTTAACTGCAAATTGGTATCTCTCTAGAAGACAACTGGCTTAGTAAAATATTCCCTGCCTGGTAATATTAGTCCAGCAAAGAAAGAACCACCAGGATTTCAACTACTTGAGAAAAAAAAGATTGCCACACATTGCTCAACTTCCACACCCCTCTCTGCTCTGCCCCCCAAAAACAGGGCTGACCCTTGCAGGGGAGCCGTGTCTCATGGCCTAGACAGGCTTCTCTCATGTCTAACATGGAGGGGAAGGCAAATCCCTCAGAGCCTGCAGTTTCAGGGCAGCTGAGGCATCACTGTCCCAACTCCCTGAAGAACTCAATGTCTTGGCTTTGCTGTTGTCTTCAAGAAAGCAAATACAGTACATGCCTTCTTGCAAAGCTGGCTCAGATTGTTAAGAACATCCTCTGATAGCAGGACATCCTTCTACAATCATTTTGGACGCCTGCCAATATTTACTTTTTGCATACTGCTTACACAAAAAAAAAAAAAAAGAAACCAGGAAGGATTAAATGAAACAGGTGCATTTGAGGAAAGAATTGCTTTACATTCGCCCTTTTGCAGTTCTGAGCTTTCAGACACTTGCTGAGAGCAAACTTTGTTGATTTTATGGCAGTGTATCTTTAACTACAATCCTGTTTAAACACAAACCCTATCCTGAAAAGTGCAGTTAGGAATGCAAACACTCTGTTCCACCTCCCTTTGCAGACAAGGGAGCACTCATCAATAATCACCTTGTCAGAGTTTGGAACTTTATACAGTGATAATACTGTATACTTATACCATGTCCTCTATGGTCCTGACAAATTATTAAGCTTTTTACCACTATTCCTGGCTTTCTTCAGTTCGCCCGAGTCTGCAAGTCGTACCAGGAAATAACACTGGAGCCAGCAGCTACGCATTGGTAAGGATCAACTTAAGAAGACCAAAAGAATGAACTCCCCGACTAAAGCTCCCAACTTCACGAGGACAGATGCTGGTGGACTGAGGGAAGCAGCGAGGGCAGGCAGAGAAAGCCCATGGATTCTCAAGGGAAAGCTCCCAGCGCTGCCTACAAAGCCCTGCAAGCCAGGGCGGCATGAGGCTCCTCGGGAAGGCTGCAGGAAGAGCGAGCCCTCCCGAGGGAGGGGGGA
>VZTA01016392.1:701795-736615 GCA_013398855.1 Mohoua ochrocephala | reverse complement strand
CCGCTATGGCAACTAGACCATGGAGTGCCACGTCCAGTCTTTCCTCAAACACCTCCAGGGACAGTGACTCCACCACATCCCTGAGCAGCCCATTCCAATCTCTAATGCCCCTTTCTGAGAAATTCCCCCTGATGTCCAACCTAAACCTCCCCTGGTGCGGCTTCAGGCTTTGTCCTCTCATCCTGTCGCTGGTTTCCAGGGAGAAGAGACCGACCCCACCTGGCTGCATCCTCCTTTCAGGCAGTTTTGGAAGAGATAAGGCCCCCCCCGAGCCTCCTTTTCTCCAGGCTGAACAACCCCAGCTCTCCCAGCCCCTCCTCACAGCACCTGTGCTCCAGACTCTTCATCAGATCCACTGCCCTTTCCTGGACACACTCCAGCACCTCAACATCCTTCCCAAAGTGTGGGGCCCAGAACTGGACATAGCACTTGAAGAGCAGCTTCACCAGTGCCAAGTACAGGGGCACAATCCCTGCCCTGGTCCTGCTGGCCACACTGTTGCTGACACAGGCCAGGGTGCCATCGGCCTTCTCGGCCACAGCTGGCTCATGTTCGGCTGCTGTTGCCCAGCACACCCGGGTCCTTTCCCAGCCACTCTGCCTCCAGCCGGTGGCACTGCAGGGGAGCCTTGTGGCCAAAGGGTCGGACCCACAGCTGGTCTGGCTGAACCTCCGGGCAGAGGCAGCCCCGCTGCACTCCCAGGCAGGGACCGCCCCAGCCCCGGCTGTCCCAGGGATAGCAGGAGGCAGTCTGGCAGCTGGCTCATTCTTTCCATTCCGTGGAGCTTTCTTTCCTCAGGCAGCAGAGGCCATTATCTTTGGTTTGTTCGTAGTTTTTGTTGCCTTTGGGGCTTAGCAGTTAACTTCAGTCCATCTTATCCAGCTCTCCCTCTCCAGCTTCCCCGCAGATTAACTGCAACAGTGCAGTTACTGTCACTCCAAAGTGGCAGATTCCTCATCCCCCTCAGAGCTAGTCCATCACATTTGCCCTACTAAACATGATCTCCAGAAACCATTCTGGTTACAAGTGTGATAAACTTACTCTGTTGCTACACAAAACTAACCTGAGTGATCTGCTTCAGACCAAGCAGTTTCCCCCTCTGTTAAAGAAACAGTCTTGCTATTTAAGATATGAGAACAGTGAAAACCTATGGTCAAGTGCATGTTATTCAGCCACAAGTCACAGGAACACAAGCTTTTAACTACAGCGACTTCAGTGTGCCTGAAGGCTAAATAACCAATAACATGGAACAGTTCAATGCCAGCAACAGCTTTCCCTTGTTATTCACCTTGAAGTATTTTAGACTTCCCACCACCCTTTGAAACTTAGAAACTGAAAGCACTTCTAAGTCATCACACTTTACATTTTAATACTTTTAATAGGCTTGAAAATGTAAAACATACACTTTGCTTACATAGTGTACAAAAATACTTACAAAAATTTTTAATAAAGCACAGAAACAGTTGTAAGGGAAAACACTGCACATCAACATACCCCTATATATAGAAAATGTTGTACCTTAAGAAAGAAAGTGCCTTGTGCATTTAAAAAATCCACTTGTGAATTCAAAATCCGTAATTTTAAGTGGCTATGGCAATTGTGAAATAGCAATGAAACATCTTTAAGTGGAATGCATGATTCTATGAAAAATGTGTAAAAGATTAACACAAGGCCACAAAAATCCAAAGCTGTGCATCCTGCTTTGCTGCCCTCTGTAAACACAGAAGATCCATCCTACAACTTGCATCCCACACATTCCTTTTTCCTGGAATTCAACAGCAGCACGTAAGAAGCTTGATGTAACTGTTGAGTTAATGGCCCTGAAGTTTTGATATACCTTTAAGTCTAAAGGTAATGCTTACAGAAGCTGCGGTTGATTTCTATATCAATGTTTCCTTGCATGTAAGAGCAACTTGAGCCTCTTTGGTACATGAAAGTGTTCACTAGTTCTGGATTTGGGTGTCTTTTTAAAGAAGGACAACAGTATTTAGAGTAGATTCACTTTTGGAGGGGTTGGTTCTTGTCACATAGGCACCTACGTGACAGAGCCTGACTGCTCAGTGTGAAACTTGCACCTTTCAGGTGACACCTAACAGCCAGTAACCAGTAGTTCTTCCCAAGGATGGAAGAGGCACGGAAAGTTTCTCTGCAAGATCAGCAGATGGGCATGAACTTGTTTGAACTTCATTCCTACTTGCAATTTACATATGAATACGGTGAAGAATCACTTATGCTGAAATCAAGAATTATACACTGGAAGAAAAAAAAAAAACACAACTTTCTTTAAGCTATGCAAAACTGTCAACTGTAGCAACCACACTTGTTAACGAAGCTGGATTCTTCCCAGCAAATTATGCAGACATCTCAGGACTTAGAACACAGGAAAGCTTCAAAACGAGAAGCAGATTTTATACTGCAGCAGTTATTTTGCCAACCTGAAAGCCGGCAAAGATGTCTTGTGACACCTCCAGTTAACTGGAAGCTTTAAGCTATTACAATCAAATTGTACACATTTCTGAAAGCAGGAAAAGCCCAGCTCCTTGGTTCTGCTTACCTTCCCTTGCAGAAATACTTTTTTCCTTTACAGAAATCTTTTTCCTTTCCTTCCTTTATGAAAGTCTATGGAAATACAGAAGAAAAAACCTGTTCTTTGACTCTTACAAAACACTGTGCTTTGAGACTCAGGTGCAGGCAGTTGCATTACAGATCTTTACATTCAAGAACATCGAAACAGTTGTCAGAAGGTATTCCACCATGTTTGGTTCAGTCTGAAAAACAGTGCACATCATCCACTGCATCATGTGCACAAGCCATGGTTACAGGAGCCAGTTTGCCTTGAAATCACTTCCAGGTTCTTCTCACTCAGTCTTGCAGTGACCTCTTCCTTTGGCCAGCAGCTCAGACACTAATGAGCAAATACTCAAGACGACGACTTGCACATTGCTCTAAACTCAGACAGTACATTAGCAGAACTCTGTGCACAGCTCAGCACGTCAGGCATCCAACTTCTTCAGCTGTTCATATGTCAGAAAGAACTGGCACAGCTGTTAAGGAAAACCGCTTCCTGTTCAAGCAGTGAAAACTGGTCACTTCACTACTGAAGAAGGTCAGCTGCATCCGTGTGAAACTGCATTCCTCTCCTTGTTCCTTCCTATGCCATGCTGCAGCTTGGCCACTTTTTTACACAATACTAGGCAGAACAATGAGACTTGCTTTAAGGCTGGTGATACAAATTACTTTCCTATCCCTTTTCCTCAGGATCTTAAATCCAGGACTGAGGAGGCAGGACAATGCTGCAAAAGCCCTTAAGAGTCTTTACTCACTTAGCTTTGATGGGCTAAAGAATGTTTGTTTATTGTAAAAAAATTACTACCAACCCACTTCCCAGGGCTCTGATCAGCTGGCTCTTGAAACAAAACCAAAATTGTGACACTAAGATAAACAAAAAGATTGCATCAGTAACTGCTTACAGTTTCCCCAGTTCTGGAAAGAGCCCCCATTCCTAAGTCACCTGGTCAATTCTGTTTAAAACTAGGCTCAAAACAAAGGAAATGGGCAGGTTTGAAATTGGAAGAACAGAAAATTATTTTGCAAGATCATAGTTTTTAATTCACTCTGTGTGAATCACAAATTCAATCTGACTGGAAGCAGTTGACTAAAAAAAAAACAAAAACAAAACAAACCTGTCAACTGCACAATTTTCCATTCACAAAAAAAGGGAGCATCTGTGCTGATATGACACTTTCCACACTGAGTAACTCTGTAAAAAACAATACTTGCTGTTGTATGGCAACCTTAGTAGTTTTGCACACCTGTGGAAAGGATACAATGATATTCCAAGGACCAAGTCTTAACCAGTTTGGCCAAAACCCTTTATACAGAGCAAAAAAGCCTTCATTCTTCCATGTCTAGGAAAAAAAAAATCATAACAAGAACACACTTAAGTAATTCTTTTTTAGTGAGAAATTCAGACAGCATCTCAGCTAACAAGAGAAGGGGGGTGGCTTAGTCCTGTAACCTTAATTTAAACTTATTGTCTGACAAGACAAAAACACATTTCACTAGATAAAACCAAGATTAGCAATGCCTGCAGCATTACTTGGCAGGTAAACTTGCAGTCTATATCACTCAGTACCCAGCACAGATTGATCCAAATTGCATTCCTGGACTTGCACCCAACCCCCCACCAAAAAAAACAAAAAAAACCACACCAAGAAAAACAAACACAACCCTAAAAAAGCCTTGCAAAGTGCTGCCTGTACACCTGCAGTTCACATTTGGCAGCCCCTTAAAATTTGCTGCATGTAAACCTGCAGCTAACATGGGGCAGTCCCTTGAAATATTTCAGTTTGCTTTACGGACCTCCCAATTTCACCAGACACTGTGACTGGGACTGTTCAGTTAACAGCTGGACACCAATAGCTCACTGCCCATTCTTCTCCATGTAAAAGGCCATCATGGTCCCACCTCACACCAAATTTAGAGACTTAAGAAACCAAATCAAAGCAATCAAAATCAGAGGCTGACCTTGCCTCTGGCTGCACTAGGCTTTCCATTATGCAGTAAGCAACATAGAAAACCATCTGTTCCAGAAGATCTTGTTCTTCAAGGACTGACCTATGAAATGATAATTTCCTGCCAGCCTGACACAGTATAAAGCTGAGCAAGAGAGAGTGCTGCTGAGAGCCTTCCTCTCCTCATCCAAGCCCCCAAAGGAAGGAAGGTTCTGCAGCAGGCACCAGCTTTCTTCCTGCCTTTCTGTCAAGACAGTTGATACTTTTCACACCGAGTGCATTACTGACAGCATAGTCCCTTTGAGCATTATGGCAAAAAGCATTTTTAAATGATTAGGGGAAAACAGAACAATTTTGAGCTCTACAGCAAAACCATTGCTTGGTGGGTGCAGTTTCTATTTATGATGATACATGAACTACTTACCTGTAGCAAGCAATCCAAGGTGCCCTTATAGGCTGAGTGCCCCCCGTGTTGTTGGCTCTTCTGATTCATCATGCGTGTTCTTACAACATCAACTGGGTTGGATGCGAGGGCTCCAGCTAACCCACAAAGAAAACTGGAACTAATAAAAGAAGGGTTTAGTGAAATCTGATCTACCTCATAGAGATGCACGAGAATTTCCCCTTCTCAGGAAACACACAATAATAATGACTGTTTAATGCTTTTAGTAAAAAATTAAATCAGCTAATGGATGTGAAAAGTTACTTTTCATTTACTATAAAAGCATAATTTTGAAGATTTGCTATACAGCCCTTTTATATACAGTATGCTTGAAAAGATGTTTGTGCCCCTGGGGATAATATTTGGCTGTAACTTTTGTCTAACCTCAATTTGCACAGTTGAATAATTCAGACCACCCACGAAACAAGCTTCCATATTTCAAAAGAACATTAATCCAAATGCTAAATAAAATTAGCTTCCATGCTACATGATACCAATTTGAGATGCTATTACATTAAAAATTACAAACACATCAGAAATGTATTTACATCTAGACATATTTACATGATAGAAAAATCAAAATACTCATATCCCCTATTGCAAGAACTAACCAATCATGAGCTATACAACCAGTTAAACTTACAGGAAGTGAGTATATACTGTATCTCCCATATATCCAGACATAATTATGTGCTTCTTGGTAAGGTCGTACACTGGCAGTTCCACTCCAACAACAATAGCAGCTCTCTGTGCTGTCAGTGATACTCCCTGGCAAAACAAAGGGTATAGTTCAAGTTTAAAGTCAACCTTTGTGCACTGTTAGAAAAGCCAAACTCTTATAACACAAAGCAAAACACCACAAACGTGTTAAGAGCATTGCAAATTCAAATAAGGCTAATTAGTACAAGTCCTAGATGTATGTGCTCCAAAAACACAAATTTGAAATAACAGATAAATCACTTCTCCACACAGAATGGCAACTTCACATCCTTTAAGTTATTTTCTATCTCTGCTTAACATCTCAATTCTTGCATCAACCGTCAGCTAAAATCTCAAAACCAGTGTTCCTTTGCTGCTAGCTGAAAAACTGACAAAGTAAGGAAGACGAACAGAAAACTGGAGATCAAGAAACTTTGTGAGAAAAGCACACTAATAGAAAAACATTCCTATTTTCCAGCCATTTCAAAACAAGTGTCCATTTTGGGCCTTCAGTTGTTATACAGTCATTGACTATAACTGGCCCAGGAGACAACCTGTAAGACTGAGCATGAGAATTCCTGACTTAGAGGGGATGCTCTTTGGCTCCTCTGCTTCCAAATGTTCTTTAGCATATGTTTTAAAACAGACAGAGCATACAGATAGAGAGGTGTCATGCCATTCAGAGGTTCAACAAAGAGTCACCCTAATTGAAGCCTACATTTATCTTCTCTCTCCTAAGGGGCAGCTAATCCATGCACACAAGGCCGGCTGTAACCCTTCACCAAAAGCACTGAGACACCAGCAGTGAAGCAGTCATGGCAAATAACAGACATCACATCCTCCATATTTCAGCTGAGAACACTGTAGGAATACATGAAATTCTGTGGATCAAGGAAGTGTAGTTGAAGTGTAAGATACAGCTCAAAAAATACTTGCCTTCCATAATCCTTTAGTGCCTTCCTTTTGGTAGATCTGTATGAAGTTGCCCATCATTCCTCCTTGAATCATGTTACCTTGGGCTTGCATTCTGATCTGAGATTCATTTGAAGACACAATTAAAAGATAAATACAACTAATAAAAAAAACAAAACTGTATTAAACTATTAAGTTGCAACTGCAAGTAGTAAAGTCAATTTCTCTTTGAATATAAAGCAAGAGCTGACACTATCACAGCCGTGGTGCAATCTTTTTGCCTTAACTATCCAAATGCAGCTGCTAATTTTGAACAAGTATGCGGTAGAATTCTTAGCTGCATTAAGTCACTTCTATTTCTGTATGGGCACACTCCTCCATTTAGATAAGAATGGCAGATGGATTCTGCAGGATGTCCTCTACGGTGTTCTCACAGGAACACGTTGAAATGAAAGGTTAAAAAGATTAATGTCTCAGCCACTGAGAACCGTGGTCTTCAACCCTGTAGATTTATAAGAACATCCTTAGGAACCTGCAAAGGTAACTTCCAAATACAAGTTGTCAACAAGCTACTTGGTAAGTGGACGTAATTTTAGGAACTAACTAATTGAAGCCACACTTGAAATACAAGCTTATGTTTGAAATGCCACTACATAACCACACTAGCACTATGAAGGATTAAGCTTTTTAGTAGTTTCAGAAGAACAGAGAGTTTTCCTGACTTCCTTTTCATTAGGAGCAGCTGTGTAAGCCACAAGCTCCAGTTCTGTAAGACAAATACCATCAACCCTTCCAAGTAGGCTACTATCATTAAGCTAACAGATTCTTAAGGAGGTGGTTATTTCACTAATTCACTTTAAATGACTGATGCTGGAACACCATTTCCTTGAAACATAGGTTTGCAAAGCCTCTCTACAGTGTTAAAGAATCATACAGTACAAGTAGCATTCACTGGAACTCTTGCCTCTGAAGTGATCTTCACCTATTTTGAGCTCTAGAAACATCCTAGTGTAATAGTGTTACCAAGAAGTACAGATGAAATATGCAGTGTGGCTTCCACATAAACACTACAGCAGGAAAGTTATTCTCTCCCCACACTCAGAAAAATGTGGATCCAACTACCTCCCCAACCTTCACTTTCCTCATGTGCACTTCCAAATAATTAGTATGGACCAGAAGGAGATCCCAAGGATTCAGGATGTTACTGATTTTTTAGAAGTTAAGAGATGAGAATAAATAGGGTTACAAAACAAATCCCATAGTCATCAGGAGACTGTTTTTATTTCAGGAGAGAACAAAAACTAAACAGGGAAGCTCTACATAATTACCTTTAAGACATCTGTAGGGTTGGCAATAGAGGACGAGATTACTCCCGAAAGAACGCCACACAGAACATTCATCATGAGGGTTTCATCTGTTTCACAAACAAAGAGAGTTTAGCTGCAGACTTACAAAGTTTAAGATGCATTAGGACAGGATGATGCCTCCCCTCATTTAACCAGAGGGTGCCAGTTACAGAAGCCATAAAACTTGCTCTGACGAGTTATCTTTGCTGACTCACTTTGCTGTAACTGGTATAAGGAATGTCTTCTCAGTAGACTTGTTCAAATGCTACAGTAAGAAACCAAATGGAAACAATCAGCTTCAATCACTCCTCAATTAAATGGAAAATAACCACTCACCTTCTGGATGCTCAACAAACACTCTTTTTAAGCTCTGGTAAGTGCCTATTTTTATAGTTCCATATGAAGCTTGCCGTAGCATTGCAGGAGCAATCCTGTAAAAACAAGCAGCAATAGTGTTTATGCTCATGATCTCAAAAACTGATCAGAAAATACTTCCTGGTGCAGGAGAGGCAGAGATATCTAGCAGAGAAAGGTTTGTTCATTTAAATGAACAATTTAAACTCACTATAAACAAAACAAGTTTTGGAGCTTTTCAGGTTTTGGGTTTTGTTTTTTTAAATAGAGCCTGCAAGAACATGAATGAACTGTGAAGGGATTACTATTAGACCATGCTTCAACTTGTGATCTATAAAATAGCTGGCAAGCATGTCTGAAATGTAATTCCTCTGCCATCCTGCCTGTTTGGAAGAAAAGCATGCTCATTTATAGACAAAGGTTAATTCAGTTTTAATCCTGAGAGATGCAACAACCATAGCAGCACCGTAGAGAATAACCTTACACTTAGCTATTTTGTTTCAAGTAGGTTTTGTTGTTTGAGGTTTGTTTTATTTTCAAACGTGAAATGCTATTGCAGTGTGTAGCACTGAAGGTATCTAAGCTCGGTCTTCCAACTTCCAGATTAAGGCTAACCAAATACCTTGTAATCCTGAAACCCAAAAATTCACATACAATGGGCTTATACTTATCCATAGGTTGTTCATAAGACATTGCTGCAACTCAGTTAATCTTACCCAGAGTATAAGGCTTTCAGTCCTTCCTCTCTGCATATTCTGACCAGTGCATGCACCATTCCACGGTAGCGGATCTCTTTGTATTTGGCATCGTTAACTTGACCTTGAACCTGGAGACGTGTTTTGGTCAGATCGATGGGGAAAGTACCTTAAAGGAAAATCAGTGAGAAAATAAATGAAGCACCTACCTAACCAAAGACAACAGAGGCCATCATACAAGAACCAGCAACATTCATTATATATCATAATATATAAAAGTACTCCCATGGGAAAGAAGTCTTTCTTACCAAGACTTTCTTTTAAAGAAGCGATTCACATTCTATCACCTTCTTTCCTCTAAAGGCCTGTCAGAGGGCCTGCCTACTTCCCGTGTTTACATTCCACATTCACTATATTTTCAGGCAACACGGCATTGCCTGGTTGTAAGCAGCCACACTGAACAGGACTCTGCAATCCCACTCAAGCACCGAGTCTGCGTGTGTATTTTACCAACACCTTTGAAGGGGACGTCACTGAAGGCAAATAAATTCCATAGGACACAATACACAGATTCTGGCCTAGTATCTGAAAAAGCAGTAGCAGCAGTACTTATTTCTGCTACTGCTTTCCTGTAGCCTACTGCTGTGTTATGTTCAGTTCATGCTTCCCTTATGAAAGGATTCAGAAAGTATATCCATCCAGGAAAAGGACCACCTCAACATTCCGTACTCACCTAAGCACTAACAGCAGTCAGGATTAACTAAATCTGTTCAAATGAGGCTTACCAGACAAGCAGAGCTTTCATGAATTGTTTGTCTTCCTTACAAAGCTTTTGGCATTATTGGCCATATTCAGTCAAGTCAAATAGAGAGGTTTCAAAATCAAGTTTGCACAAGTTTCCTATCTAGAAATCATTTCCATCCCTGGAATCATTCACAGTCGGACTGTACAAGGCTTTGAGCAACCTGATTTAATTAAAGATGTCCCTGCTCAAAGCAGGGGGGTTGGACCAGATGACCTTTCAACCCAAACTACTCTAAGGAAAGAAAACAGTAGTTTTAAGCGTAATTTTATATTGCATCTACTTTACTAGACAGACCTGGCATGCAAGCCCACCACATGCCCAACCATGCTCTGCTTCAGTGAAAATTTCCTTTATTTTCATGTACATGCATTTCAGATACGACTTTGTAAGGATGTTGATATTTTAGGTTTGCCTTTAGAGTAGGCCTAGAACATCAGATGCACTGTCTCACTACAGCAATTATTCTGTGTTGCTCACTATTGAATTTAAGTGTTCAAATCTAAGCAGCCACTTACATTCAAGAAAAGGTAATTTAAACTGCAACATAGATACTCAGGAAAGCCAAGAGAAAAATTTACAAGTTAAGAGCTTAACTTGTCTACTGTAGCAAAGCAGAAGCTCTATCTACTTACGACCACTGTCTAGGAACACATCAAACAAACACCAAATAATAAAACACAAAGGCAAAATATATATAAAAACAAGACTCACCAGGGATGAGAGTTTACAGATACAAGTATTCTGACATTGCAACAGAAAACAGAGCAACTCTTCAGTCAGCATTAAACAAAAAACTCTATGCAGAAGACTGCCATATACTACTGCGTCACTGGCAGCATGGAACCACACTTGTTTTACATAGACACTATCCAAGTCAAGGAAATCATGCCAGCAGTTAAAGCAAATGCTTACCACATTCTGCAGTGATTGATGCTAAACCTCCATAGATAAAGGGCTTCCAGTTCAGTGCTGGCATTATTGGTTCCTCTTTCTGTGAAAGAGGAATATTTAACGCTTATGTAAGTGCATGTCACAAATATACACGCTAACACCCAGTAAAAACTTGGTGCCTGGTCCATTTGAAATGGACCTTTCAAGCATGCTAAGGGTAAAAAAATATTTAATACCTTTGACAGTCAGAAGAAAGACAGGAATACCATAGAAAGGCATCTGGGTTCCAATCAGTGTCTACTATGTATTTAGGCCACCACTCTCCTCACCATGAGAGGTTAAAGCAGTTTAATCTCCCAGGCACAACGTTAAGGAGCACCGCAGTGAAAAGCCTCCAAGGATTTTTACCAAGCTAAACAAGTTTGACCACATCTTGCAGTTGAGTGGAGCTTTTAAGACAGTCATTACAAAACTTCCTTTTTTCCAGTTACCAACATTAATTAGCATGAGCTAAGCTGGTACACTTGGACAGAAAATAGGAGTACATACACCATTTTGCTTCCATTAAGACCTATTTCTGCCACCAGGGTTCACAATATTCATTCTTGTGAATGTTACATGAAAATTGTGTCAATTAAGTGAATTTGATGAAGTGACCACAATTCATAATCAACTATGCCATATGCTTTGCAAGATGTTAAAGTAATCCAATTATATGACAAAAGAGATAAGAACTTCAAAACCAAACTAGTCCAGCCAATACAAGATTGCCCTTCCCAAAGCCAAGCAGGTCTCTCCACAGCTTATTTTTCCCCTTTCCTCACAATATAAATACTTTTCATTCCCCATTTTCTATAACATCCCCCTAAACATTGCATTCTACATTTATTTTTGACAATTAATTTTATGGGAAAATTGTACTTGAAAGTACTTCCCTTGGCACTTACACTCCCTGTTATTCTCCTGTGCTTAATCACCCGTAGTGCCCAACTGGAAAATATCACAAATACACCAGTCACTTAGCCCTGCCTTTTGTACAGCTGAACCTTCTTTAGTCACTCCCTCTAGAAATGCCAATAATCCAGCACCTAAATGAGTTTTCAGAGTTGCAGACACTCAGCAGAGCTGAATAGTTTCTGCAGCCCTAGTTTTTATCATCTTTACTTCATGATAAGCTGCCTGGGTCTTTTGACACACAAGGAAACAAAAGCTAAAATCACACCATTTCATATACTCAACACCTACATGCACAGAAATCCATTTGACTTTTTAGACTGCTGCAAAGAACACCATTGATGGAGAAAAAAAAAGAAAAAAAAATCCAAGGGAAAGGCAACTAAAGACACCTCACTATACTGCCAAAAATAGTGCAGTACAGAGGTCTGGGCACACAGGCTTAGACCATGCCAGCTTTTCCATATGAATGAGGCAGAGCCACATGGATATGACCCTGTATCAGAGGGAGGCCAGTTCCAGCTCCAAGTTCCTCCTAATCCTGTTCTGCCAGGACTAATGACACATGATTTAATTAACAGAGACAAAGCTAAGCTCAGCTTGCCTTCTATCAGCCACAGACCTGATCTTTACTCCTGAGAAACTCATAGAAACTGACAGTTAAGCCTCCCCAACATAATAAAGCAAATTTTCACCTATCATAAATACCATAGCAGTAATAAAACTAAAATACATCCTTTTTCTGTTTGTTTCATATTTCACTCTGCCTAGGCAATGAAGGCTACTCACTTTTTCTATGTAATTCTGAGCATGGCCAAATAAAGTTTTCAATTTGCACACAGATTCACAAATATTAGTTGAAGCTTCCATATATACATAGGATACCCTAATGCAAAAATTTTATGGCACACTCTTTCTTCGACAGAAAGGTGAAGGTCAAGGTCTGTACATCTGCGAGGCTTTGAAGTCTCATCTCCTGCCAGTATGCCAAACTAACCATATGAATCTTTTCACTTCTAACCTCCATCCCTCCTTCTAGATTTCCATACTTTAAGAAGAAGTATGAAGAAGAAGAAAAAAATAGAGCAAAGAGGGAGAGTTTTTCTCAGAAAAAAACCAAAACAATCAAAAAGACACACCAGCCAGTAATTTCGCCCCATGATCTCAGCTGTCTCATTTTCCACTCATATTCTGAATTCTTGGTTCACTTCTTACTCACAACTTCTTCCCTGTATCAATAAAAAACGTTAGTGCCTCCTCAGAAGAATTCTGTATCAGCCGAGTGAGTGGCAAACTAGTTAAAAAGAGAATCCAGCCATCATTATAGAAAAAGATTAAGGTCTCCACTTTTACTAGAAAGATATTGTCTTTATGAAATATACATTGTTGTACCCTGAACATCAATGATGATAGAGGGGATACTTGACCTCAAAGCCCGTTGGGTTTAATTATTACAGAGATTCATCCACGCACTTTCTGCAGAGGTCAGAAGAGAATCTTTTTTCTTTTAACCACAGCGCGACCGGAATAAACCCAAAAGCCCGGGTTCCATAAAAGACCGAATCACTTAAATAGCTCGATATTTCCCTGATGGGGAACAGGCTTGAAAAGTCACACATGGAATTATATATTGGTTGAAAACATCGCTAGCGTATTAAGCTCACAGTATACTCGAGTTTATTGTGGTTTTAACTATTTAAAATGGATTCGGGTCTAGGGAGGCAACGACGACTGTATAAACTACACACGAAAGATGGGCTCCCACCCTCTGAGACCTGAGGGCAGCAGCAGCAGCAGCCGCCACCTCCCCACTCACCACCGAGCCCTGCCCGCGTCCCGCCGCGCCGGTCCCGCCGCTCGCAAATTCCAGCGCCGGTGTGCGCGGCCGCGGCGGCTTTTGGGGAACGCGGGGCTCCGCCCCGGGGCGGGCTGGCCGGGAGCGGGGTGTGGAAGGGGTGGGGGGAAAGCCGCAGTCGGTTCGAAGGGCCCTTCGAGCCGGCTGTAGGAATCAGGGAAAAGATTAACCACGCTGACCTTGGAGTGAGAGGTCTCCCCTCGCCGCTGGGCCTTGGGAGGCTGCTGGGCTGGCGGGGCAGGCTGGCATTTTCCATTAGCACTCCTGCCCCGGGAGAACGGAGCGGCTGTGTCGGGTGTTCCAGCGCTCCCCGGTTAACGAGCAGGTCACTCGCCCCGCAGGGTTTCTCCTCATCATTACCTATAAGGAGATGGATTTTGCCCCTCGGTTTGCGATTCTATGGGCGCCTGTGCTGCCCGCGGCAACTCAGCAAGTACTCGGGCTAAGCTTTCCTGAGGCGGCACAGGAACATTTAGTTACCTGCTGTGTGGAGGAACGGAAAGGGGCAGGGTGGGCTTAAATAGCTACTTTGCTCTTTAAAGTACCCTCTTAAATATTTTTGGCAGAACGGTTGCGCAGGTGAGTCAGTAGCAGTACTGTTACACGGTTCTGTGCCATTCTGTTTCTTTGCATTACCAGTGCAGAAATTATGGATTCAGCACATAAGCTTTACATTGCTTTGTAAGCACATATCCAGTGCCTGTCCAGAAGGGAAGGGGCTATGCAAAAGGGCAGGTCTCAGCCGCTGTACAGGTGGCAGTGAA
Organism: Mohoua ochrocephala; assembly: GCA_013398855.1. NCBI lineage: Eukaryota > Metazoa > Chordata > Aves > Passeriformes > Acanthizidae > Mohoua > Mohoua ochrocephala. The sequence goes on along the minus strand of VZTA01016392.1, from coordinate 722,384 downwards.
GACCGGATGAGAAGGAGAACTTCTCTGGTCCAGAGCCCAGGGCTCCCTGAGAAATAGTTGGAATCAGCTCTTTTGCTGCCCCTAAAGGCAGAATGTTCTGGCAACTCGGTGCTTTCTGTTTCCGACTGAAGAGCTGCCAGGAGTGCTCGTAAGGACCTACCCCCACGGTGCAGCCCTGCTGCCGCTGTCAGTTCGCTGCCTTGCAAGCGAGTGGCATGCCTTACCCCGGAAAGGGCAAGACATCCTGCGGGATTGCTCCCCTCGCTAATCTCAGGGCAAGGCTGGAGGCTGAGAACCTTTATTTAAGGTTACCGGATGGTGGAGGAAGGGGGTAACACCCGTAGCTCTCATTAAGAAGCTGGATGTGGCTTTTCATGCAACCCTCAATAAAGCATAAGGAATCCAAAATTTGGGTTCCAATATGCTGTAAATGCTTCATACAATGAAAATAGTTCTCTAAAGCAATCCAAGTTCATTACAGACTTCCCCAAAATTTTGACATTTCAGTTGTTAAAGGATGGGCAGCCCAAAAAGCTTATGCTCTAATCACAGTGTTGCAAAGTTGTCTTTTCCGGTGGGCCTTACAGAAGGTAGCTACAAGCTCCCACCTCAGAACTGGTATTCATGTTCTGACTCCCTCCTGCAACTCCTAGTAACTGGCTAGTACTTCACAGGTTTTATATCTACAGCAAGTAGTAGTATGAGCTTACTTGAGATAAGCTTTGGTCGGCTCCTTTCTTTTGTTTTGCAGAGATCATTTGGACTGATTCTAACATTGAGTGATTTTGCACTTTGATGCAGCCACTTTGGTTTTCTGACTTCTCAAATTTCTACCTCCTTTTAAGAAGGACTTTAGTTCCGCTCTGACCTTGAGTCGGCCAGCTCCTTCTGCAGGCAGATAGGTTTGATTACCTCTGATGAAAATCAGTTCCTGCTCACTTGTCATATCTTGCACCCAACCACATTTCTAAAGTACCTGCTCGTTCTCAACTGTGTACTTGTGAAAACAGAGGACTTCAGGTTAACTTTTGTTACCGCTGGTGACTTTTCCGTGGGTCCTCTGAGTAATGTCTTCTGTTGTATTCTCGACCCAATTCGTGCTACGTATGAGATACGTAATGCTTTTGTCAGCGGCCAGTGGACTACTTCTGGCAAGCTGCCTCGAGCCCGGCATCTGCGTCATAGCAGCATTGACTCAGGTGCTCAGCATCTCTCCACATGTCTCTGAACAATCCATGTGCTACTGATTACGCAGCCTTACAACAGCTTTGTCCAAGCGCCAGTTCTTTCCCAATGGGCTGGGCAGGGCTACGGTTTAATTAATTAATTCCCAGACCCCTAAACTTACTGCTCCTGAATTTCCGCACACTTTTTTTGTTTCTTTTTTTTTAAGCAAAAGAGGACTGCCCTCAAACCATTTTACCAGGGAGTTCTGCTTTTTGTGCATTCATTCCTGTTTCGCTATTTCCACTGCTGCTTAAAATGGAAAATCATTTCACTTCTGGTCTCTGCAGTGGTGAAGACAGTTTTGCGAAGCCTCCCGCTGCTTAAATGAATGGTTAGTGAAGAGACACAGATGGCTACAGGTATTGTTCAAACTGCCTTGTCGTTTTGTTGCTAGCTGTAACCACTGAAGAGTTACCTTTTTCCCTTGGAAACTTTCACAATTATTAGTTACATAATTGATTTGCATTTTTCATGTTCCGTTGGCTGCGTGCTGAAAGCAAATCTAGGACATGGGAGTCAAGAGCTCCCTGCCCTGGCACAGCCTCCTCACCTTTGGTGTTTGCACTTTCTCTCTGAAGAGTATTGGATCTGACCCTCAATCATACAGCAGATCACTTTGTTGGAAAAACAGACACTCGGTGTGCTATTGGCACGTGTGAAAATGTAAGACATAATAAATAGTACTTCCATTGTGTTTGCCAGGGGCAAAGCCTCAGCCTGGAGCACCACATCCCACTGTGTGTGGTGCATGTCAGGAGGGCTGTAGAGAAGAGTTAGAAAAATAAGGCTAGGAATACAAAGCTGTAAGGAAAAATTGAAAGAAGTAGACTTTTTAAAAAAAAATTTAAATGAGGGTAACATAATCTTCAAGACTGAAAGTTATCCATAAAGAGGAACTTAATTATCTGTTCTCCACCACTTCTATAAGACATAGAACAGACTTTCTAGTGGTGTGGATAGTAGTGGGTGAGACTGACTGTGGACTTTCCAGTACCTTCATCATCACCACAAACTTATAAAAACTGTTAAGCAGCTTAACTGTCAAGAGACATAATTATGATCTGGATTACCCAGCCTAAGCATTGGGATGGACTCTCAAGGATCTTTCCAAGCCTTTTTTCTGTAATTATTCAATAACATTTCCTCTTCCAGCTGCTAGCATATGTCATGTACAATGACAAAACAACTGAAGTTTCTAACTTAGTAACAGACTCTACTGTGCAGAGGTCAAGGAGAAAGGAAAGTGAAATCAGGAGTAACAGTAAATGTTATTTTGTAACCTTTTTAAAAAATATTTTTTAATAATCTGATTTGGGCTCTGGCATTGGCAGGAGTCAAAGGTCTTTACTGTGACATTGTTTTGTGGATATAAAAGGGTCATGTTATTTGTTTTTAATGGGTAAAGGGTGAAGGAACAGAGGGCAGTTCCAGGCTTTGAGTGGATGAGAGTCTCATAGCATAAGGTCCCAGCAAGGCAGTTCTAGTAAATGTAAACTTGTAAACCAAACAAAATTTTCTGAAAGTGTTGCAATCTTCCAGCAGGTCCTGAAAAATTGATTTCTCTTCTTTTCTGAGACTCCATGCAGAGATAATAACTCCTATGGACGTCACAGTGTTGGGTTTGATGTTATTTGAATGAGCAAATGAAAAGCTGCTAAAGTTGCTCAGATAGGAAGGCACTATAGGAGGCTTCTCACTGCTACAAAATACTTTCCAACTTCAACAGGTGGTCTTCCAGATCCCTGCTAAATAAAGATCAGTCACAGCTGCTTCACAGAGGCTTTTGTCCAACATGGCACTGCACTAAACAAGTAGCAACTGGAAGAAACAATGCCAGTTTAAATGCTGGTAGATGCGTGTTGCAAACACGAAGAAAAGCAAACATTTTTCTATGTCCTACTGAAAATGAGACAGAATATGGTATAAGATACAGCCTAACCTTTTCCACAAGGGGGATGATTCAATGTTGAATGAATGACAGAGAGGTTGACATGACACCAAATACCATCTCACATATGGTATGTTTTCTGCCACTTTCAGTACTCCCCTTACTGGCAGTACTCAATATCCAGGGATAGTAGGGAGCATCTGTTGGGGGAAACGTATATTTGTGGAAGCATCTGCTGGGGGAAATACATATTTGCTCTAGACTATCCTGTGAAAGCAGAGCTGCAGTTGAAGTAGTTCTACAGTAACAGAAATGTGACTCCAACAAGACAATGGTCAGGGAGATGTGCTGGCAGGTGACCCCAAGCCATGTCCTTCCCGGCGCGGGATTTAGGCTGATCAGAACACAGAACTGCCTGTGTAGGAAAATTTCAAGCTTTCAGTGCTATTGATTCTTAAAGGAGCCTCACTATTCTTTCCTGATTCTCAAGTTTTGATGATTTTCCTCTAGTGTTTACAGAATGCCTTGCATTAAATCATTACCCAAATAATCCAGCTTTTCTTCTGGTTACCCCAGTCTGGCTTTGGGTAACCTAGATTTCGCTATCGGCATTTGAATACCGTTGCTTTCCTTTAAAATTTAAAAATGTACTTTATAAAATTTTGTAAAATGAAGCATTCAAGTAACTTTTCTTTTTTTTTTTTAAATTAGAAGTTCTGAAAAGGCAGGATGCTTTCTGGAAAAGTATTCTCTTGCTTTGCAGGCCTGCTGATCCACAGGATGACAACACCAGAACTAACACCGTGTTTGGCTGAGATGAGCTGATTGCTGTTAACCTTGAGCTAGACGGGTTATTCTGCACAGCAGGGGAAAACAGCTGCAGGATTTTGTCCTTGTGGTAGTTGTCTGTCACAAAAATCACATCCTGAACAAGTCACTCAGGACCTTTAATGTGCAGTGGGATTCCTTGCTGATGCTGCAAAGCAGCAGTCATGGGTTGGATCACACATCCCCACTGGCTCCTAGTAACAAAGCCTGGCAGAGTGGGAAAACAATTGTCTTCCAGGGGCTAAAGAAGCACAGACTGCAGTGACAGACGTCCTGGGTTTCCACGAAACACGGCAGCTGACATGTTCATGTCCCTCCATTTCCCAGTTATCCTTCCCTACACTTGGTTCGGTGGATGCCAGCTTTTGGACTCGCTCATGCCTCAGGAGGCAGCCCCAGTGAGCAGAGCAATGCGCCTCACAGCTGTAACAAGGGGCTTTGTTCTGCAACAAGGCAGCACTGACATTGCAGCTCACTGCCAAAAAGGCAGATGCTCCCTTACCTTCCCACATTCCCCTCCCATTCCCAGGCACAGTTCTGGCCCTGTGCTCGGGCCAGTGATTGCTCTCATCTGACTCATGGGTGGGTTCAACTCACTAATTACAGAATGCACCCATCAAACCCCAGGCTTCTGCCAGCCGATGGAGCTGAGCTGGCTTCACACTGGCAGCAGCACCAGTGTAACAGAAGCAGCAGGAGTGCATGACTTGAAGTGGGTTCATCCTGTTGGAAGCATTGAAACATTAGAATGTCTCAGCCTCTCAGAGGACTTAGACACAAGCACCTGGCAGAGCAAAAACTCTTGAGGGGTTGCAGTATGCATCCTGCCTTTAACACCCCATCCTAATTCCTCTGGCCTCCTGTCTTGCTCGCAGTAAGAGCAGGAGGAGGTGTTAATGCCTGGACTTCACACAGTGTGCTAACAAGTTTATCTGACCTTCAAGGTCAGAGAACAGAGGCAAGGCAGAGCCACCTTGCAGCCTGCAGGCTGCCAGCTGGATCATGTGTAAAACCTCATTGAAGAACTTTGGATGGACTCCTACAATACAGCTAAAAATGCAGAGTCTAATTCATGCCAAAGAGGGGTTGGCCTTGTTTCAGCTCTAAGGCCGTGGGGAATCCAGTCCTGCCTAATCAAAGAACCAGCCTACAAACTTCCTTGCTTTTTATTTCAAATTCAAAGCCAGCAAGAAGACAGGGAGAAGAGAGACAAAAAAAGCAATTAAGAGTAACAAAGATGAACAAGAGAAGATAGTGCAAATGAAGGCTGAGACAAGAGACTTGAGGAGAACGGGCATGTATAAATTGTGCAGAAGGTTTTACTGGTGCTAGACTGTCTGAAATGATAAGAGGGGTTTTTTATAAGTGAAAAGAATAAGTGATGCTTTGAAAACAGATGGGCTGCCACTTCAGTAATAGTTGCCATGAGGACTAAGGCATCTAGGTAGCTTGTTCCAGAGGAAAGCTCTACAGGTGAAAGCTACTTCTGACACTTTCAGGATTCTGAGAGAAGAAATGTTCCAAGGAAGGTGTCTGGAGATTGAGTGCTTGTCTCCACTTCCTGGAGGAGGTGTTGAGGGATCCTGGAAGATCACAGCATTATGCAGTCACACCTCGGGATACCCAGCATGGCCATCCTTCCAGGCTGCTTGGAGCACAGGACTTAGCAATAGATTATGTACTTCACCCTGGATGCAGTTAAATTTTGTGGGTTTGTAATATCTGTAAATTTTATAGGAAACTAGCCCACCTCTTGTAGTTCTTACACATCCTGGATTTTACGTGATTTCAAAAGATCCACTGTTTTTATTATTTTTCTATCTTAAATCACAGTCCCTACCTGAAAGGCTTCTGCCATGGAGGTAATTGTATGTGCATGAAAATGAGGTAACTGTAGAAGCTACGAAACTTTTTTCCAAATTTATCTCAGCAATATATAAATGACCGCACTTTTTTCTGATGTTGATTTTCACTGCAGACTCCATTGCAACACTGAATTTTGGAGATTATAAACAGGCTGTTCTGTATTTCTAAAACCTTGAAGTGCAAAAGCAGTTCCAGAAATAGGAGAAGCCCAGAAAATGGCTTTTGATCAGTAAGTATACAGCACCTGAAAGCAATGGAAGAGGTGAAAGAGTGAGCAATGAAACATACAGTATAGATGATCTTACTCCACACAATCCAGCACAAGGCAGAGGCCTTTAAATGGTGTGGTTAAAGACTAGATGGGGAAAATAACAGTGGTGTGCAGACTCCTGCAGCTTCATCTGGTTTATCTGAACAGAGCTCATTCAATTAGCTCAGCAAGTCTCTAATCAGCAAAAAAGATCTTCGTCTAACCACTGCCCACGTCACCAGTGCAGAAGGAATTAGCTCCCAAACCAAGCTCACCTGACCATGTTAGCACATAGTTATGTGTCTGTCTTTTCCACGTAAAAGTTAACACACCTGGCTTCACGGGTTTCAAGTATCAGATTAGTTGTGTCCCAAAAGCCCTCTAAACTTAGCCAAACACAGGCTTCTGGATACCAGCCCAGAAACAGTTCTAAGAACTTTCTTAAGCTCTGCATTGTGCTGTAATCCCCTAACAATTGTGATAGGAGACAGAGCTGCAGCAGCAGTGAGACCTTCAAAACTTCCTTTACATGTTGCAGGAGGACAGCCTCAGGAGTGAATTCTCAGCATGCTGTCAGAAGTGCAGGACTTCTTGCAGCAGGAAAATCAGAATCAGGACTCTTACAATCAAAGCTATTCTGCCAATGCCACTGGTTTTTTGTTTTGCTGTTTTGCATTAAAAACAATGAGCAACATTTTTGCATTTTCATAATTAACATTCTTGGTCAAAAAATCATTTTACCCAGAAAGCTCAACTGAATGGCTTTTTGGTTTTTTCTTATTAAAGCTTCTAAATCCACTGCAAAATACATCAGTTCTCTGGAAAACAGTTGTTCAGACAGGCCACAGCATTCTTGCTCCCAGCCACTCTCTCAACAGTTTCAGCAACCCCAGAGTGCATTTGCAAGGTTTGGAGGTATTTTCCATTTGTTGACAAGTGGCAGTGGCATCAGGCCCTGGAGTTTCTCACTGACATTCAGTTCTTTCTCCTTTTTTTCCTTGTTTTGTTTACTTCAAATGCACTGAAACAAATGGCCATATAAATGTTAATGAATTACAGGCTCATTAATCGGACCTATGGTTGCCTCCAAGTTTCGGCTGATCTCTCTTAGCCTTGTGAGCAATGTACTATGAAAATTCTTGAAAAGCCAGAAGTTCAGTTTCAGAGAGTGGTAGTGGGAGGCCAATTATTATTTTTTTATGTTCTCAGGCCATTACTTTTTTGTGGCAAAAATGAGGGGAAAAGCCTTGAATGAAAATCGAGAGCAAAATATTCTTGCAAGGAGACCGACTGCTCATGCTAAACCAAGGGTGTGATCTTCCAGTATTAGGCTAGAGAGAGTAATGTCAAAATACTCCATGTGCACTAGCACTTAAGGTGCTGCTGCAAAAGATGTGGCTGAATTTATGAAGCAGATGATCCTCTCTAGTGTACATTGCACCTAAAGACATCCTGTGACACTGACAGTCAGTATTGCCCTGTAAATACAGAGGTGTGTGTTCCAACAGTGCTCCGAGCTTGCAGAGACGCTGCTCTGCTGATTTGAGTCGACTGTGGCCATTGGAGTGAGGAGTCAGTGGTGCAAGGCAAAGCTGCAGTCACTCTGAATCTTTGATGACTGAGATTGGCTGGTTTTACTCATACATAAACATTGATCCAGCTTGGCTCCAGTATGTCTCCATTTTAAAATCTTCTGGAGCATAGACTGAAATGTTTTCCATCACAGAACACCCACACAAATATAGATACTCTCCACCCCACTCCCAACCTTACTTCATACTCGAAGAGGTGCTTGCAAACATGACCCGTAAAAAGTACAGCCAAAAGGGCAGGAGTTCTGTAGGACAGGTAAAAAGATTATAATGAATCTCCTCTGTCAGAACTGCATCTTAGCTCTCACTGCCTCTGTTTTTAAGCCCAGATTTGAATGCCTGAACTTTCCCCCAAGTAGCACATGACAGAGCCAGTTTGTGCCAGGTTCCAAAACCAGCTCCCAGAGACCTTTCCTGACCACAGGAGCCAGTGCAGGCAGCGTGACCTTACTGTGGGGTCACTCTGTGCCCATGTATTAAAACCCAATCATTTTCTTTTCCGCCTTTCTCTTCTGCAATCACATTAATGTTTCATTTCCTCTTACTATACACTATTAACATAAGAATTGGTGTTTGAACTAAGTCAAAACAAAGCCATGATGTCACTCCCCAGAGCATGGGAAATAAAACATTGCATTGAAAACCGCAGCTCTTGTCTTGCAAACTACATGATTCAAAAATGTAACAACTACAGCCATCTCCAGATTACTACTGTATCACATACCAGGCAAAACGAGATCATGTGTATTCAACAGTCTTTAGCGCTCAGATGTCTGCTGGACATTTGTATTAAAAGACTAAAGTACTTTCTCCATGAGTTCAATATGCAACTCCAGGTGTGCAGTACATACAGTCTGTAGCTTTCATATTTTTCAAATAAAAATTATTTCTTGTATTAGCTAACAGTAGTTAACGTTGTGTGCATTTTTATATAATTTTTAGTCTTTGAGAGATATATATATAGAGATGATAATATATTGTTTAAATGTTGTGGTGATATTACAAGTCTGTCTTTCTCTTCTTTGTGCCTTTCTGGTAAATTCATGGCTATTCCTAGTTACAGTTTTTAAGCTAGTAGGTCCTTCACATTAAAAATACAGAAGAGCAAATAAAGGTCTTCAGAACTCTGAATACGACTGAAATTGCACTGACCCTGAAAAAAGGCTGTAACACTGCCTGATGCTGTTCACATCTTTGCAGCTGGGCTTGAGCAAGGGGGTGCAATTCTTACACGCTTTGTAATGCTCAGCCTTCTTCCTGGAGGCCTTAAAGGGATGTCATCCCATAGGCTGCACTTCTGAGCTGTTAGCAATGACTCTTCAGGGTGTTTCTTTGTGGTCTGTTACTGCCCACATGTACATGTTATGAACAAAGGGACTGAAATCAAAAAATGGAAATCCAAATTGAGTGCCAAGAACAAGACCTGAGCATCTTGGAGGAAGCTCCTGCCTCTGGTGGGAAACAGAAAAGTACTTTGATTCCTAAAAACATACTTACAGGCTTAGCCCTGAACACCCTAGAAAGAGACACGGCTCCAGCAGGGCTGGGACGTGGGACTTCCCCACTGTCAGTCCAAAACCCAGCCCTTTTTCATGCTTCTCTTTCAAGGTTAACATTTTGTAACTTGGGCCAAATGCCACGCTGTGAAAAGAAACCTTGTACCTCTCTGTAGACCAAACTTCAGCATCAGCACTATAGAAATATTATTTTCATGGCAAGATCTCAGGTTCTCACTATCCATCCTGAATATCCATGATCTCCACAGTTTTGTTTCCCTACCTATGGAAATAAGTAATAATTTGTTATGACTGGATTACACCAGAAGAAAAGCTATGAATGAAGAAACACATTTGGTCAATATATCTACCAACTGTCACGGTTGTGTTCAGGCATGGAGAATATAATCAGAAATCAAAAAAATGATGAAAAAGAATTTTCCTGGTCCTTAATTTTCAGTGGGCTACAGAAAGCAGAAGACTCAGCCTTTATGTTTGCACTTTTCATGTGAAATGCTCAAAAAAAATTTTTTTCAAATAAAAATCATGCCCTGAGCCTCTGTCTGCCTAGGTCAGACTCCAGGTAGTAAAGACACCCACAAATGATCAGGTTGTTCCTCTGGAAAAGCTGCCCCTCAGGGAAGCAGCTTGCTTATAAACAGGACTGCATGCAGAAACTGAAATGGTGCCTTTTGTGTTCAGCAGCAGCAGCCCTGTTCAGTGAACTAATGGAGAAATTGCTGGTTTTCTGTCTGTTTCTTGTGTGAAGCATGCGAGTGAGGGCTTTGGATGAAAGCCAAGTCTTTAAATAGCACCGGCCACCAGCAGAAATCCAGAGCAGTGGATAATAAACTCAGATTAACAGAAAGAAAGAAAAATTCTCCCCATTTCCATGGCATTGCTCTTATGTGCCTGGCTGGAGCTCACCCCTTTGCCTCGCCTCAGAGGAGTTTGAAAGCAGAAGCCAATTTCTATCCTGCTGTTTAGGGGCCCAGTACAGCTCTGGGCACCATGAGCACATCACACCCTGCACACTCTCACCCTGTGTCTGCAGCATCCACTCTCCCCAAAAGCGGCTTCCCTCTAGGATGTTCAGCACAAACCCATTCGTGAATAGTGAGAAAATGCACCAAAAAGATGAGCAGAATAATTTGCATATATCTGATGTTCAGCATAGCGCATCTGTTGCATGGTTTCCATATTCATGCTGTTCTCAGAGGAGAATCGTTTGCTTTGTGCTATAAGAGCGACGCCCCCGCGCCTCCCTCATTTCTCCGTGTTCACTTGCTCCCATATGTATTAATTTTTTCAGTGGGATTTCTTCCTGGTTTCCTATCCCCACAGAGCAGTAGTGATTTGTTCTACCAAGCCTTGCAGTAGGTGGATAAACATTACTAGCCTCATTTCGCACATGGAGAATCTGAGACAAGAGGGTTATGCACGGACTGCCATCGCAGAGAGGAGGGGCTGGAAGCACCAGTTTTGACACACAGGAATTTCTCTGTTGCCTCACAGGTGTATTGTGTACTGTGTACAGTGAACTGTGCTCCCACACACGCTCTTGAGCTTCTCAAAACTGAAGGGCAGCATGACCTTTTAGGAAAAACAAGCCCAAACCTAACAGGCACTACGTGCACCACAGCCACAGTGGTTGTTATTTATAGCAGAAAAATATGTGTGCTCAGCTTTGGATGTGCATAAATGTGTTTTCTGTGTCCCGATGCACTTTGCTTGTACACATGTACATGTACAAGTTTGCGGGTGGAGGTGTCCACATATGGCAGGATGTCCCAGACAGGAAATTTGCTGTGATTTAATGCCTGATGAGGCACGGCTGGAGGAACACAGGACTAGACCGCATTGCAGAACAACTCAAAAATGAGACACGCAGAGGGGGCCCGTGGCTGTGCGAGGGAGTGCGGAGGGTGGATGTGATTTCTTGGCACTGCTGAAACAAGGCAGCCTGACCTCACAGCACCTCTGTAATCCTTCGCTTACTCAGGGATATCCAACACTGCCTTGGCTGGGCATTTGAGCACAGTCATTAAACAGTAAGGAAGCTGGTGGCAGCTAAACCACCTGTCACATGTGAGAAGGGTTCTACTTGCTCTTTCAAATGTCAAAACCAGGTCAGAACCGCAAGACGGCAGAATCAGACAAGGAGAAATCCTCAGGGCAGCAGCTAATGTAACTGGCATAGCTGGGAGCCAGTGAAGCAGAATAGGCAACAGTCCTCCCTCACCTCAGCATGGCCCCAAAGTTTGCCAAGGGTTATTTCAGGGCAGAGAAACAGCCAGAGATGATTTCCTAGCCTCCTCACGACTTTCTTTCCCCCATCAATGTTTCTAGAAATGTCCTCCCCTAAGGCTGCATATGATTGACAAGTTAATAAAGGGCATTCAAGGATACAGAGATCTCTTCCAAACGCCTTCCTGAAAAACATACAAATCTATGCAGAGGAAGGCAACATCTCAGTGTTAAATTTCCTGAACTCCAGCAGTCCTTGGCTGTAGGGCTTCTTCCTGAGCCAGAAGTGCTTAGTAGCCCTTTCTGCAATTTTTTCAAATTGCTTTTGCAATAATCTAAACTTTTGGCATTCACAGCATCCTCGAGCAGTGAGTTTCACCGGGTAACTATACATAAGGTGTTAAAAGGAGCCTTCTCTTGACTCTTCTGAACTTGTCGCCTCATCATTTTCTTGATGTTCCCATATTTCCTGTCTGCTGATAGACAGTGAATAGTTGGTCTCTTTTAATTTTCTCAGCTCTGCTGCTGATTTCAAAGATTGCCATCACACCCACCACCCAAGGTATCTCTTTTTAAAGCTGATGTGTCCTATTCCAGATTAATATTTTGTTCCTTGCCTCTCTTCATGGTACTGGTCCTACTTTTATCATACCTTTTTGACACTGGGAGGCCAGGCCTGCACATGGCTTTCAACATTTGGGCATACAGCACTTATATACAAAATGTATCTCTCTGTGTGTGTATATGTGTGTGTGTGTGTGTGTGTGTGTGTGTGTGTGTATTTACTCTGTGTGTGTGTATACAGACATATGGCAGGGATGTTTCTGGTTTTATTCTCTATTTCCTTCTTAAAATTTCATCAACAGTTTAGTCTCGTGATCAGCACTAAGAGCTGCTTATGTTTTCACAGCGGTATCTATTATCACTTCAGGCAACTCTGCCCTGAATTGCATTCATTAGCTAAACTGCTTTTTAAATGTAAAGCTCCTGAAGAAATACATGAGATGAGCTGGTTCTTCCATTTTTCCTCTCTACCTACGGTATCACGGCTGTGGAGAGAGACTTGCATGTGCCCACTGACCCAGTGAAGGAACCAACCAGTGAGGAACACCCTAGTTCATCCTGTGTGAAAGTACTGGCAAAAATATAGTTGGGGTTTTTTAATAAATACAGAAATTGTGTAGCCAGATGTCTGTGTAGAATGGGGCACACTGAGCTCCATAAGGATCTGAGCATCAGACAAACCTCTAAATCCCCATTAATACAGGCTATGATCCATCCTATATTTGCAACACTCACAGGAGAATGGTAGGGCCCAGCCCCCTTCTCAGTAAATGTTCTGCAGAGGATGATGGAAATCTCCAGCATCAGGAAATCTGAAAAACAAGGTAAGCAAACATCTCCCCAGAGAAGTGCATGTCTAACTAATCCCCCTGATGAAAGAAGACTGGCTGACTGAACTCTCAAGGTCCTTTTCTACCCTTATCTTGAAGTGCCTCAGATTATCAGCCACCTCACAGACAAACAGATCAGTCCCTATTTCCTCAGAGCGTATTTGTGGGGAGAATCTGCAAACAGCTGCTTCTCTCATCCTTCTGTTAAAATTCCCCATTTTGGAATGGCTCCTACAGTGCTGCCCTACCTTTCTAAAACAATAGAAACCAGAGCAATTCAAAATCACTCAGAAGCTGGGAGATACCTCCTAAGTGTCCAACATATCCTTTGTCACTCAGGTCTCTTCTTGATTTTCACGGTAGGAAGGAATGTAGTGGACATAAAATTCTTATCAGAAAATAATAAATATCAGTTTTCAGATCTTTGAAAATGACAGCAGCTTTGTATTTCCAGCTGACACGTGTTACGACCTCAAGTTACTAGATTGCCATTTAAGAAGCTGCTTTCCAAAATGGAATCTTTTAGTCCTGTTGCCTACTGTCCCCTACAGTATTTTAAAGGGAAGCTTTGCACAACTGAGAGACCAAAAGGTTCACCTACCATTTCCTTATGAAATAATGGGTATTAAATCCTGCCATTTTCCTGGAGCATCTGCAGCAAAGATTTTGTCTAAACATAACCATGTTACCAGCTGGTAGTGTCAGAATTCTAGGGATAACACCATTAACATGCTGAGTGCCCTGATGATTATTTCCCTGTTGAAAAGACTGTGTAGCAATGACCCAAAAAGCACATAGAGATGGATTAAAATGGCAGAACTCAATTTCAGGCTTCATAACATGTCTGAAGCAAATGCCATTTTGAAAAATGGCAACTGAGTGAGTTTAGCATGGCAGCATCAGCCCCTGTAATGGTTAAGAACTCAACAGAGCTCAGCTCATCACACGTGGATGCTAATTATCTGGAGTGAATGGTATCTGTGTGCAGCATCCAGCTGGCCAGGAGCCCAGAGCGGCTGTATCACTTACAGGCCCAAGATCGAATTTTACTTGCGCTGGTCCTGGGGCATTTCAGGTGACACGGGAACGGTGCCAAGGGCAGTGGAAAGAGCTCTGGCCTCCTACCAAGGTGAGCAGAGCCCTGCTTGCCATCCACCGGCTCCTGTCCCGCCATCTAGCGGGGTGTCTCCACATGGCACAGGCGTTCAGAAAGCCTTAAGTCTGGCACGAAAACAGAGAGCGCGTGGGAGGATGTCTTCTTTGAGTCACCTCGACAGGGATCGCTAAGTTAACTGAAGATGTCTTCGGGGGGAAGAGTTGGTCAGAGACTTTGGCCTTAGAAACACTGGCTAACTTTGAGGAGGTGCCTGTGGATAGAAGTTGTAACCTTGGCTCACGTTGCAGTAAAACCAGCTGCAGCGTGGGATGGAGCCGTGAGCTGGGACCCTCTTCCCCAGGGCTCAGCAGCTGTTTGTGCTCAGGCCCGTCCCTCGCTCCCTGCCTGTGCTGTGCTGTGCTGCAGCCACGCTGGGTCCGGCCCCATGCCTGGCTCATCCCAGCCCTGCTGTGGCTTTGGACATTGGTCCCACACCGCTGGCCCGGCTGGGGCACCGTGAGGCTGAGCCCTTGCTGGGGAGGACACTTCCCCTGCCGGCAGTTCCAGCTCCCCTTCCCTTATGGAGCCGGCCCGGCTGCTCCATGACAAGTCAGCTGGAGCTCACTTAACAAAGGGATCTACTGGTGAGCTATCTCTGCTGTGGAGGTTAAATAGGATAAATTCCACTCCCATTCTTTGCACAACAATTGGACCGGCCAGGCATGCACTGATAATTTTTTTTGTGTGTGTGGATGACTTTATAAAACTTCCACTCTGCTGTAAAAGTGGATCTCTGCAGAGAGACATCCAGGTTTACTGCCCACAGATTAAGCAGAGTCCCAGCAAGCACAAGAAATTAGATCCCTGCTCACCTTTGCCTTAGGTTTGGCATGGAAGGAGCCCTTTCTGCAGCATACCTCTAATCTGAGTCAAAGGACTCTACCACATTGTATTAAATAGGACTAAAACAGGGACTCACTAAGATTAAAGCTCTGGGCACTGCAGAACCTGAATGCTTCTTCCTCTATGCACATGTGATTTCCACGCAGACCAATCTTGCCATGCAGGACAACATTCCTCTCTCATAACATCCCTTTTCCAAACCCTCTTGTTCATTCCGAATAGGGATATGAGGATATTATTTTCGTCCTAATTGTGCAACCGCTCTAAACGGACATAAATGACAGCACATAGTTCATCTAAGAATCACTCGGTGATGAATAGGGTTAAAAAGGACCTAGAGGCAGCCTGTCCCTTGGTAGTGGGGCAGAATCAGCCATTATCTGTGTCATTAATGACAGATCTAACATGCTTTCTTATCTCCCATGCACAGGTTTCTAGATTATTCTCAAAAACCTGCAGGGACAGAGAACTAGGCAGACAGGCTGTTCCTTGCTTCTCTATTGGCTGTACTGGAAAGCACTTCCAATGCCTCATCTAAAACTTCCTCGCAGCAAACCAGACTAACTCATATTCCTTCTACTCATTCCCTCTGCTCTTGGGAACCCTTGCTGATCAGTCCATACCTTTTTCAAAGTGTGTTGCTAAAGCTGGAATCGGTGCTCCAGGAAGTACCAGCACCACCAAACAGAGCTTAGCCCCTCATATCTATGACAGCACAAGTTTCTTACACATAACATTACCACTTATCTACTCCAATATGGTGTGGGCTTTCCCCAGAACAGGTGAAACAGACATTAGGAATTTTTTTTTCCCTGAATGGCTGATCAAGCATCAGAACAGGGATGCAGTTGAGTTGCCATCCCTGGAAGTATTTAAAAGACATGTAGATGTGGCACTCAGGAACATGGTTTAGTGGTGGACTTGGCAGTGCTGGGTTAATGATTGGACTCAATGATCTTAGAGACCTTTTTCAAATTAAATGTTTCTATGACTCTATGATTCTTGTTCAGCTTTGCATCCACCAGCATCCCAGATCTTTTCTGCAAAACTGCTGCCCAGTTCTCTGTCCTGTGACTGTGGCTGATCATTTCTGCTCTGCATTCGCGAGCATGACATCAGAGCACCTACATGGAGCACATCAGCATCTCAGCGTTCCCTGGCATTTGCCCGCAGCAGAAGCCTACATCAGAGCAGAGGACCAGGGCCGGGATAAGGCAGCACTTCCCCCATGCATTCTTTCAGTTTCTAGTAGTGTGTGGCTCACAGCTTGTTTGAATGCTATGCTGCATCTTTGTGTTCAAAAGCCTTTGGTAGATTTTCCTTTAGCAAATGTTTGACTGCTCATTGACCTGCTGGCCTTGTCCAAATGCCTTCTAACAATTCAGGCCACTTGTCCAATGCGTCAACATCACTTTTTAATTCCAATCTTAATCTCCAATACACTTGTGGTCCTTCCCAACCTGATGTTACTGCCACTTTAATGAATGCACCCTCTACTCTGTCACTCAGCACATCAGTGGGACACATTGGCAGCAGACCCGAGGGTCGGGTGCAGGCCTTTCTACCACAGCCCTTTCAGTCACATGGGTGTTTATAAAGTTAGTAAATATAAAATCGCAGGTGCGCAGCACCTTGCTTCATAGTTCTTAACTTGGGAATCGCAGTCCTGTTTTTCCTAAAAACGTACCAGTTGCAGTGCCGGCTGACAGCCTCACACCGCCCAGGGCAGGGTTTGGGGGAGCTGACCTGGTGCAAGCAGTGCCACGGCTGAAAGGGGTTTGTGGCTGCGCAGTGACCTCTGTGTCTGTTCGGAGAAGTGCAGCAGCCGGCGAGAGAAACAGAGCCCTCAGGGTCCCAGCTGCAGCGAGAGGAACTGCAAACACTGAAAATGTCAAGGTAAGAACACCTGCATTTATTCTGAGTGCAAGAGGGGTTGTTGCTGAACCGAAGAACTTCCTCGTATTCTAAAAAGTGATACCTTTGTCTGGGATATCTTCATCTGTCTAGTCCAGTCTAACGTGGTCTATCATTTGTGAACAGATCTGAGCTGATAAGGTCAGGATACACTGATGATCAAAGCTCAACTCTTTCAAATACTAATCTTGGGATCTAGGATTCTGGATTAGTACACTGCCAATGTCAATCTAAATTATGAATTTTGGCTCGAGATCCAAAACGGTTGAAGGATTGCCAAGCGCTGGAAGACCGGCTATATTCCTAACATAAACTCACCTGAAAGACTCAAACTTATGGTCTAGTTTTGTGAGACCAATTCCCAATCAATACGAAGGGGTAGCAAATAGCCATCAAATCTTTATTGCCTGGAAATGCCCCAGAGAAAGAACTTGAAAGAAACCAGTTAAAAGCCACAGTTTCCATCTGTGTGTTGAACGAGGGGCTACAAAGCCACAGCTCTTTGTTTCAGTCCTAAATTCCAAACAGATTTGTGAAGACAAATTTGAGCTGATCACAGGCATATCATGCATCCTCTCTCCCAATGCCTTTGTGCTGGGAGATGTACTGGGGAAGGGGGCACTGGGCACTGGGCACAGACTGTCCTGCCAGCCTCTCTGCAGTGCCAGGGCTTGCTCAGTCCTTTAATCTTCATTTTTACAGTTTCTTTCTACCAGGAGATATATGTGTGTGTGTATATATATATATATACACACACTTAGGATCCTCTCCCCCACACCCAGCAAATGATGTAAAACATCTCCACTATGATGTGACTTCCACAGCCTTTTACCAAGGTTACAAGTACACGCTGGTGCCATCCCTTATGTCATAGCCCAGTATCACCTCTCTTCCTCCAGCCTCACCTCTGCTTTATTTCCACTGATTGCACCTTGCAGGAGACTTAGCTGAAGGCAGGATCTCCTCCTTTTTCCTACAGCTCAATGGGAGTTGCCAGAATGGGCTGAGAATATATTGTTTATTTAGGGAAAGAATGGTGTAGTCTCAGCTGTCACCTGGCACTTTAATCCAAGACACAATTAGTTGAGCACAGCCATATCCAGAGGCTAATACCTGATGGAAGTAACACTGCAGTAATTCACAACTACCTGAGGTGTGGCTTCCATGAGAAAGGCTTCTTGTGAGACTTTGCAGACACCTGCCCAGAAAATCCTCCTCAAATGACATGAAAAGACTCATCTATAAAACCACAGGATTTCCATCAGTCCTGCGGGATTTACGCAACACCAAAGGTGAGGTGCACTATCAGGAAAACCTGTCACATCATTTTGGATGTCAATTGGCAACTAAAAAGGTGGAGGGAGGGAGGGAGGAACCACATTTTTAACTTATCACTCTGACATGTGAATCCAGCTCCGGCTGGATGTGAGAAGTGCTTGAAGAGGCTGCCTGGACAGAAAGCAGGTAAGGAACACTAAGGTTTTCTTCAAATGTCACCGGTTTCTGAAAAAAAGAAAAGAAAAAAAAAAGCATTTTCAAATCTAGTTCATCACAAAGTATCGTGACATAATTCTCGGTTTAGATGGGATCACAGGAAAATTTCAGCACTGGTACCTCAGTGAAGCCTCTGCCAATTAAAACAGTGCTAACTTCAGCTTGATACTGATTTAACTTAACTCCACATCAAACCGGTGTTCACACAGGAGCCTTGACCCATTTAACAGACGCATTTTTAAATGACATCTCACATTTTACACCTGCAACTCTTAATACAGACCTACAGGCAAGGCAAAGCAAGCTGAAGGTCCATCTGCCTTCACAGAGTGCTAAAGGGTTTCTACCCTGACTTCAGCGAATAGAGTGAACTGATGAATTTGTAAGAGGTTTCCGGACTACTGCAGAAATATCCATTTTTCTAGAACAGTCTCTCGAAAATAAAACCAAATTGAAGCACACCTACTAACTGGATGTTTTTAGCTGCATATTACACTACGTACAAGGAGCCAAATGTTCCCCTGTCACTCAACACACTGCTAAAGATGTAAGTTGCTCTTTTTCCACTGTGGTTTGTAACAAGAGGGGCTATCTTTTATCAGGCCAGCTGCCACTGAGAAAAAAAAAAAAGCAAACCAGATAGGCTTTTGGGCAGAAGCCCCTTCTTCAGGCCTGAAATAGCAGCAGCAGTCTTGAAGGTGAAAACCAGCAGAGAACGATTTATAAATTTAATTAGATTATGTAAGCAGGTAGACTATCTGAAAAAAAAAGGAAGGGCACTGATATCTGGAGCAAAGGAAGGAAGAGCAGGGGAGGAGGAGATAAGAAGGGAGCTCCGCTGGCACACACAAAGAAAGCAATGAGCAATTTACTGCCTAAGGAAGGTGAGGGACAGGGAATTGTGTCCTGTGCCCTGATGTCTCTGCCAAGTCCAGGATCATTAGCAGCATTAAGCATTTCAGGTCTCATGATGTCTTTTGAAGGTATTTTATCAATGTCTCTTAAGGATCAGAGTTCAAGTGAGGTCTAGATTTGTTTCAGCTGTGACAGGCTGCTGCAGAAAAGTATGTCCAAAGGGGGAAAAAGAGGTCCAGGCATTACTGTCCTTCCGTCTTTCATCTCGACCCTGACTGCTGGGCTAAAACTCACTTATCCTTGGCAAAATGAGAAAAATATACCTGCTCCAGCCAGCCCTTTCACAAGTGCAGAAGTGGTGTCTCTGAACATGCCAAACTCAATTTCCCTGAGGGAGTAATAACAGGAAGAGTCTAACAGCTTCCTAATTATTTCCTTATTTTGAAAACATCACTTATTTGGAGGAGGTGCAGCACCCAGTAGAGTAAATGTATGTCTGTGTACACCCTGTAGGACTGTCCGTGTCCCCGTGTCACAGCCCTTGCAAGGTCCAGAGCCCCCGCAGCAGCGCTTCCCTGGAGTGCTTGGGAATAGCTGGGAGTGCTTCTCCTTGGAAAGTCAGTGTGTGGACTTAGGAGGCTGCCTGTGTTAAACGGGAAGCTAGTTTGAAAAATGTGGGTGCAAAGATGCTTTGTAACACAACACAAGGAAAAGAGAGTGGATATACATAAGTGCCTCCCTGGAAAAAAAATGAGGGAAAAGGAAGGGATGCATAGATGTGCCCAAAAGCTGTACCTTCTTGCACCAACTGGCAAAAAGAAAAGTGAAAATGTGATTGTCCCAGCTCGGTGACTCTGAGTAATGAGAAATGGGCCAGTGATGACACATCCCAGACGCCTCGTAAGAACTTAGACAAAAAGTAAAGTGTTACTGAGAGCTTAAAAGATTAGAAGAAAGAGGAAAATTGGTGTTGAAAGCCATGAAATGCAGCCACAGGCAATGAGAGAAGCACAAGTCTTACTCTGGCACGGGGCAGGACTGGTTGCTCTCCAGAGGTCCCTGCCAGCCCTGTCACCCCCTGTGACTTGGGAAGGATGAAACTCTGCTCCCCATTTTGCAAGCTGAGTCTGAGTCGGCAGTGCCCTGGCAGCCAGGAGGGCCAACCTGGGGCATCAGGCACAGCATCGCCAGCCGGGCAAGGGAGGGGATTGTCCCGCTCTGCTCTGCACTGGGGCAGCCTCACCTCGAGTGCTGGGGGCAGTTTTGGGCACCACTCTATGAGAAAGACACGGAGCTGTAAGAGAGTGCCCAAAGGAGGGCAATGACGATGGTGAAGGGCCTTGAGGGGAAGGCGTATGAGGAGCGGCTGAGGTCACTTGGTCTGTTCAGCCCGGAGAAGAGGAGGCTGAGGGGAGGCCTCCGTGCGGTTACAGCTCCCCGGGAGGGGCGGTGTGGCTGCGCGGGGCCGGGGCCGGTACCCGCTGTGGCCGCTGTGGCGCTGCCCCGGCCCGCGCTGCGGGAGCCCCGCGCTCGCGCTCC
>VZTA01016392.1:606804-701448 GCA_013398855.1 Mohoua ochrocephala | reverse complement strand
GTGCCGCCGCGCATGTGCGGGGCTGGGCCGGGGCCCGGGGGGGCGCGGGGCCCGGGGGCGGGAGCGATGGGGGTAAGGTGGTGGGTGCCGGGAGGCGGATGCTGACGCGCCTGTGCGTGTGTGTGTGTCTGTCCCCCGCAGAGGATGAGATGTTCTCGGACATCTACAAGATCCGGGAGGTGGCGGACGGCCTGTGCCTGGAAGTGGAGGGGAAGGTGAGTGCCTGCCCGCCCGCCCCGAGGGAGGGAGGGAGGAAGGGACGCCGCGGTGACTCACGGCCGGTGGGGAGTGGGGGTGGCGTCCCTGCGAAGGGCCCGAGGAGGGAGGGAGAGAAGGGAAGACCCACCTCGGCCCAGTGCCTGGTGTTGCCGCGGGTGGTGCCTAAGAGAGCCCGGGTCAGCTAGGGTAGAGTGTAATGGAGCTTGGGTTAGGCACGGGAGGGGGAGTCATGCTTGGGAGGAATAGAATCATGGAATGATTTGGGTTGGAGTGGACCTTGGAGATCGTCTAGTTTGAACCTCCCTGCCCTGGGCAGGGACAGCTTCCACTAGACCAGGTTGCTCAAAGCCCCATGCTCCCTGGCCTTGAACACTTCCAGAGATGGGCCATCCACAGCTTCTCTGGGCAACCTCTGCCAGTGCCTCCCTTGTAAACAATTTCTTCCTGATATCTAATCTAAACCTACTCTCTTTCAATTTGAACCCATTTCCCCTTCTCTTGTCACTGGGGAATCAGTGCTCGAGCAGCAGCCAGGTTCCTTGTACTGAACTGTGTCTCTGGAGTTGTGCCCTGCTGTCAGGTCATAGGTGTGTAAGAGCGGTAGCATTAAGGTTTTTTGCAGAGCCGTTAAGTTTTTTGATGTCTCTAAATCTAGATGGTCACCAGGACAGAGGGTCAAATTGATGACTCTCTAATTGGTGGCAATGCCTCTGCTGAAGGTCCTGAGGGAGATGGAACAGAAGCCACGGTCATAACTGGTGTTGACATAGTAATTAACCACCACCTTCAGGAGACCAGCTTCACAAAAGAATCCTACAAGAAGTACATCAAGGATTACATGAAAGCGTAAGTGTTGGTAGGCTTTTCCTTTCAGTGGGATTGCAGTGGTTTTATGTGCTTGGGATTGGATTTATTCGTAGTAGGTGTTAGTTCTGATACAGGTGTGAAACCGACTGAACTTCACTTAAGTAATGTCTTAATTCTTGGCAGAACTGGAGCCCTAAAGAATGGGTGCTGGAATACCTATGTTTGTCTTGGCTGAGGTAGAGGACTTAATCATGTGCTTTGGATCTTATTTGTAACCTTGCTGTTTTCTTTCGTGTTTCTCCATGCCAAACCTTCACGTGGAAGGGACTGAGGTGGTAAAGAAAAGCTTCCTGAAGCTTTTCGAGCGTGACAACATAAACATCTGAAAAACATGTGTGAATGGGACTTTTTGCTAGTTCAAGGTGTAATTTCTGTTGCTCACTGTTCAGGGGGGTTAATACTGAAGGTGGAAATGCTTTGTGACACAGATGGGTGGTATTCTTGACCCTGTGGAAGAGGCTTGCTGACTTTTGCCCATTTTTTGCCTTTTTTATTAGCCTAGTAGTATAATGACCTTGGTAGGAGTGGCAGGCTGTGATTTCACTTGCAAAATTTAATTAAAATTTGGGGGCTTTGAGAGGGAGTGGGGTGAAAGGCAGCAAAATCAAAGTTTGAGAGGTAGCAGCTCTTTCTGCTATGATGCCCTGCCAGACAGTGAAGTTATTTAACTAAAACATGTTTTAAGAGCTTTTTTTTTTCTCCTTCCAGAATCAAAGCCAGACTTGAGGAACACAAGCCAGAGAGAGTAAAGCCTTTCATGACAGGGGCTGCAGAACAAATCAAACACATCCTTGCCAACTTCAAAAACTACCAGGTAACGTGTGTTTCCTTACAGCAGTATTGATAAGCTGTGATTGGTTCATCTGCTGAACTGGTTTGGATAATTTTGAGGGCTCCCGTTGTGAGGATGCTAACCTGACCTTCTCTGAGAGTATTAGGGGAAATAATAGAGAGTCAGGGAGGGGAAACAGCCAAAGACTGTTAGGTGTTTGGGGATCTCAGTTCAGCTGGTAATGCTTGTAGCTAACTACATTTGTTGTTCTGGCAGTTTAGGGACTGTGGAGTTAGACTTGAAAGGTGGATCACTTTGGCCCTTGCTGTGTCTTACTCTGTTCATAGCAGCGTGGTGAAATTATGGAATGACAGAGTGCTTTGGGTTGGAAAGCATCATTGTGTTCCAACCCCCTGCCATGGGCAGGGACACCTTCCACTAGACCAGGCTGCTCAGGGCCCCATCCAACCTGGCCTCGAACGCTTCCAGGGATGGGGCAGCCACAACTTCTCTGGACAACCTGTGCCAGTGTCTCACCACCCTTGCTGTAAATAATTTCTTCCTAATATATAATCTAAATCTCTTTTGAGTTTCAGAGCTATTCTCTGTTGTCCTATTGCAACATGCCCCTGTCAAAAGTCCCTCTCTAGGCTTTTCGTAGCCCCCTTTAGGTACTGGAAGGTGCTCTAAGGTCTCCCTGGAGTCTCCAGGGGTGAACAGCCCCAACTCTCTCAGCCTCTTCTCATAGGAGAGGTGCTCCAGGCCTCTGACCATCTTAGTGGCCTGCCTGGGCTTGGTCCAGCAGGTCCGCATCCTTCTTACCTTGGGGTCCCAGCTCCAGAGCTGGATGCAGCACTCCGGGTGAGGTCTCAGCAGAACAGAAATCACCTCCCTTGGCCTGCTGGTCACTGCTCTTCTGATATGTTTGGGTTTCTGGGGTGCAAGCTCACAGTGCTGGGTTACACTGAGTTGTTTGTCAACCAACACCCCAAGTCTTTCTCCTGAGAGCTGCTCTCAATCCATTCTCAAGCCCAGCCTGTATTTGTGCTTGGGGTTGCCCTGACCCAGGTGCAGGGCCTTGCACTTGGCCTTTTGAACTTCACGAGGTTCTCTTGGACCCACCTCTCCAGCCTGTCAAGGTCCCTCTGGATGAGATCCCTTTCTTCTGGTGTGTCAGCCATGGTGGTACTGAGATGGACAAGCTGCAGAAAAGGAAAATCCTTGTGGCTGGTCAGGGAGACTTTTAAACTGAGCTTGGTGATGTTGCATTGTTTGTGTAGAAAAAGGTTGTTTTCTCCTGGTAATAGCTGATTAAATGTCTCAGTAACGCATTCCTCTGAAGTTCTTTGTAGGTGAGAACATGAATCCAGATGGAATGGTGGCTCTCCTGGATTTCCGTGAGGACGGTGTGACCCCATATATGATTTTCTTTAAGGACGGCTTAGAAATTGAGAAATGTGTAAGTACTGACCTGACCTGGGTGAATGTGCCCAAGTACACGGTGAGCTCCTTCATCACTTGTTCTCCTCTACCCCTGTTGAAGTTGAACAGTAGCTGCCAGTTTAAAAACTTAAAACTTAGTGTAAGCACAGCATGATGGGTGCTTCATATTGTGCAAAGTGCCTGAAACTTTCCTTGGGTACTGTTCAGTTGTACTGAAAGGGGATGTAGTGTCACTGCAGTGATTCATGGTGACTTAATGGCTAAGAAATGCAGAAGGAATTGCCCTGGTGAGATGTGTGTAATTGGGAATGGGTTTAAAGTATTACCTTAAAGAGAAGGTCCTCTGAAATGGAGCACTTCTACTTTGGATCCCTTTTGGGGAGGGGGTTAATTGTGAAGTACTTTGCATGGTCATGTTCCATCTTCTTTCACTTAATCTGATGCCCTTATACAAAAACTGTCAGTTTAAATATTGCCCTAAATTTGGGAACACAGTAATACATGACCAGGTACTTAACCTTATTCTCTCTGGAATCTCCAACTACCGGAGCTCAGGACAGCTCCTGTGGTCTGCTTTAACTACTCTGTATTGGAATGTGGTTGCCACAAGACAGTATTTGGATCCCAGCACTTGTGGGTTTTTGGCTTGTTTGGAGACCTGTGGAATTCACTGCAATGTGGGATCACCAGTTGCTTTGCCCAGTCATTGTGGACTTGTGAAGTCTGTTTATAGACAGCTAAATTTATCTATAAAGCCTCTTCCAGGCTTTCTGGTATGCAAGTCATGTAAAGATGAGCCAGATTCTGGTGTGGAGCAGTAGCCCAACTAAAGGAATACTTTTAATTGGGCAGACAGACAAAGCACCTCCCATAGACTGATGGAGGGGTGATGTCTGTCCTGGCCCTGGAACAAGTGATAACCTGGAAGGGACCTCCTGGGAGCAGAAGCTTCTGTGCATCTCCTCTACAGGGGCACTCCTTTTGGATGTGTTATTTGGGTAACTCCATCTACTTCAAGGTGGAGTGAAAGAGCAGTAGTAGGGTGTTCCCATGTGCAGTAAAATCTGCTTCAGCTTCTTGGTGCAGCTGTTTTCAGAGACAGCACGTGCACTGTAATCTCTGGTACTCGTTTAGGATGTGCTCTTACTTGAGAGGAAATCTGAACCTTGGTGTGTCAAGCAGGAAGGGTGTGAATGGAGTGTTCCACCTGGCTTGCTCAGCAGCTGGTGGGTGCCAGTTGCTCTGTACCACTGCAAAAATGATCAGCATCCTCTGATAGACCATGGGCACTTTTCCTGTTGCTCCCTGGTTTGCACTAAGATGCAAAAATAACTTCCTTGCGCTTTCTGCCTGCCTGACTGTGGCAGCCCAGATTGAATTAGGGAATACACAAATAAATTGCAGATGCTTACTGTGACTGTCATGACCTTCAGCTAACACTTGCCACTCTTGTTTCAGTAACAAATCAAACAGTATGGTTTTGGATCACTTGTCTTCATAGCTGGCTGCTGTTTCTTCTTCATCGGCACAACACCAGGAATAAGCAATGTCTAACAACTGGACTGATGTCATCTTGAGCTTTATTCACTTATTTTGACCCTGATTTGGAGTGGAGGCATTGTTTAAAAAAAAAGAAAAAAACATCTATCATGTAGGTTGTCTAAAATAAAACTCATTTAAACCCATTCTAGGTGATGTCTTTTGGTCTGATGTGTCTCTCAAGGTGACTCGAAGGAGAGGTTGCACCAAGGATTGGGTGCTGTCAGTAGCACAGCTGGTGCTGGCACACCACAACTGGACTGTTTCCAGACAGATTTCGCAGTTTGCCTGTGGCACTGGAGTGCAAAAGCAGGTTGAGGTCAATAAGGCAAAGTCCAAGAAATGTCATAATGGAGTGGACCACCTTCATCTTTTATGATTGTGCAGAGACTTACCTCTAGAAGAGATAAGAAATGAGTAATAAAAACATCCCAGAATGGAATATGTGCCACTCAAGCTGAGTGCTGGCCTGAGCTGCTTTGTCAGGCAAGAGTACTCGAGTCTCTCCTGAGCTGTAGTATGTCTGCAAGATCAAGGCAGGAGGCTGAATAGGGACACTGTGGAGAGAAGTTTTCCAGCACAGCCTGGCTGTGGTACTTTGTATTTGACAGCTGTTGGGGACCATATTAACTAGAATTCAGTCAAGTTGCAGGATTTGGGGTTTTTTTTTTGTACTTGGCCTCTTGGAGAGAGATGGTAGAATGGCCTAGCTGTGCCCTTGACTTCCTGCAAACCGGGTGAATGTCTGTGCTTGAGACTTAAGTGAATGTTTGTAATTTACATGTCCGTGCCATGTTCCTTGTTAGGGAATGCATCTGTTTGACAGACCTGGAGCAAACACTGTTGCTCCTCTGGTTCTCTCTGAGATGCAACAGTAACGGGTTCCTTGCGCTTTCTGCCTGTCTGACCTGGTGACAGTTTGGATTGAATAAAGGAACACAAATTCCCTCAGAGCCCCACCTGGAGCAAGGCGGTGTCTGTGGCTGCTGACCGTGTGCCTGACCAGGGATGTTGCCTTGGACTGCTAATCATTAACTTTTTTCCTGCTGCAGTGATGGCAGAGGCATAGGAGTTTAGGGTGCCTGAAAGGGGAGGGCATGGCCCACTTGCCAACTGTTTTATCTCCTTCAGAGTTTTTGCATCTTGGCTGTCTTGTGTCAGTTTTTGGGCCCTGGTGTTGGAGGGTGGAGGTGGAAGGGGGGTTCTGCAGGGGTGAGATAGATGTGGCAGCAGGCTGGGAGGAGTGAGAGACTGTGGAGGAGGGAGTGGAGCGTGCCCTAGTTATCTCTCAGGTTCCTGTCTGGTTAAATACACTCTCTTAGTTCTCTGGGAACTTCAGCTACATATATATTTGGGTTTTTTAAGCTTTTTCCAAGAAAGAATTTTGGGTCAGCTGAGCTTCTGGATGAAGTACAATTTTGGTATAACCTGCCTTCACCCAATGGGGCTGAAAGGCAGGGAGGCAGGTTCAAAGCCTAGATAAAGTCACTGTGGCAACTCTTGCTTTCCTTGCAGAGGATGTAAATGGGGCCAGGTGAGGGTGTTCTCTTCCCTTTCCTGTTCCATCTTCATTAAAAATGAGAGCATTAAAGGAGAGGGAGAGGAAGCACTTAGTTGAGACTTTTGCTTCTCAGTTAAATGAAAGTGTGGGCAGGGGAGCGCTGGCATGGCTGTGCTGCCCCTCATAGCCCTGGCTCCCACTTCCTGTGAGTCAAAGTTTAAAACTGTGGAGCTGATATGTGGGAGTGGAAATGGCTCCTCCCCCTGCCTGGCTGGTTCTGCCGAGGCTGGGAGCCCTGGGCACCAGCCTGGAGCAAATTGCCACGTGGCACCTGTGTACAGATGAGGTGCTGCTATGAGAAGCAGGTGCTTCAAAGCACGATGAGCACAGCCTTGCTGCTTGGTTGAATGGCAGATTCTGTGTCATGCTGCGTGTACTCCAGGCTCATTGGGATATTGAATTGGTGGTGTGCAAACATTCCTAACTAGGGGGTTCTGTGCTCCAAGCAGGTGTTCTTTTCTGCCTGGCAGAGCCTCTGGTGGGAAGGCTCCTTTCAGCCTGCTGTGAGGAAGCGTCAGTTCAAAGGCTCTGGAGGTGTGAGATTTTGTTTCTTCACTGACCTGCAAGAGAAATGTTCTTGCTGCACTCACTGCACTTCCCAAAGATGCATTGCTGCCTTCAGTTTCTCAGGGAAGAGGACAAATCTTGCTGCTCTGCAGCATCGGGTCTGTCAGATGCACCGGGGAGGGTGTGGCAGGGAAGGACTGCGGCAGTGACAAGTGGTTGTCGCAGCTGCACTGCTGTGGTGGCTGCAGGCTGCGGAGTGGCTGGTGAATGCCCTTGTCCACAGTCCATGAGGCAGCTCTGCCTTGGGAAGGAAGTCGGCGCATTTCCTCGTTACGTAATTCCTCCTCTTCTGGCCCATCTTCATCTCAGGCAGCTGTTTCTTTCCTGGGCCTGGAAAGCTGAAGTGATTCGGAAAGGAAACTCTTCATACATCAGACAACAGCTTTGGCATTATTAAATGATAAAATCCCCCATGGTAACAAACTACCCTGGTGCTGCTTCAAACACAGCCCGAACTGAAGGACAGCTTTAAAACTTAGCCCTGTCTTGTTTTAAAACGTATGCTTATCAGGCTTGCATCTCACATTCCTGGAAAGATACTTTCAGTGAATTTGGGAAGAATCCAAATGGCATTTTCCCTGAGCCTCATGGAGCAGGCTAACCAGCTGGGTGGAAACCTTCCTTCTGCTGGCTCGGGTCTCAGGCCGCTCCTGCACCCACTACGAACTGGATTCTGATTTGTGGGTGGCCCCCACCCACTTCTGTGCTGGGGAAGGAAGGCTGATTTGCTTACGAGGAAAAGAACCTGCCTTTTCAGTTTCGTACTTCTGTGGTTAAAGGAGCGATGCCTCGGGGCTGAAGGAAGCAGCTGCTGTGCTGGGCACGTGTCCCATGGTCTCCTTGACCTTTTGCCCTCCCACCCCACTGTTCCCCCTCAATGTCTGCTTTTTGTCTTACAGTTTTGCTTCCCCATCTACAAATCCACACTGGTTTTGCCCTCTGGAAGCAAACAAAAAAAACCACTTTCCATGGGCCAGTGACTGATGTTAATGTCTGAATGCTGCTGCAGCAGCGTTTTGCTCCTCGGCCATCTGCTTTGAGGAGAAAGGTTGCAGACCTGGGGGTGTTTATGCAGTGGAGGGAACATCGGATGTGCTGGGAGAGACACTGGTGTCCCCACTGCCCCTCTAGGGGCAAAGCCCACTTAGCTTTGCCCACTGAGCATGGGCTGGGGGTGGGTGCCAGAGCCCAAGTGGGTGATGGTCCTGGAGCCTTGTGCAGTCCTCAGCTTTGGCACAAGGAGGGAGAAGTTGCAAAGGGAAATTTCTAAATGAAAGTACTTAGGAAACACAGTTGGGTTTGATTGGTGTTCGGGGCTTTTTTTGTGAATTTATTTTTTAACTCAGTTTAGCTCACGGCCAGGAGGCAATTACAGTAAGCTTAGGACATGGCTGTTGTCCAATAAGTAAAATAAGACTAATTTTTTTTTAATGTGGAAAAAAATTTAAAAGCTGCAATTTGCTTCCTTCCCTGAGCAAGTCTCTGGCTGTTGAGCTGGCACAGGCCAGCCCACTGCAATCCTGGCAGGGTTTTCAGTGACAGCCGTTCAGGGAGGATGCTTTCATTAAAGAGCAGTAGTATCTGCATCAAGATGCTTTTGCTTTCTCACACTCTGCTGCTTGCTTGGAGCAGATAGGATGCCCCCCTCTGCTCCTGTGAACCTCCATCTATGCTTCAGCTCCACAGCTACTTCCCTGGGGTGTCGCTGCCACTGTAAGCTGGGATGTTTTGCTCCGGACCAGAAAATCTGTCACTGCAGCCCACTGTGGGAGAGCAGCAGTTAAACACCGTGTTCATTAGCTCAGGGATAAACGTCTTGGTAGGAGGAAAAAACCCTAGCCAAGCTTGGAAGTTTTTGCCCTAAACAGTACAAAATCCACTCCCAAGAGCACAATCTTGCTGGTGTGCAGTCCCTGTGCCTTGGCTGCCTTTGGTTGAAGCTGCAGCTGGAAGCTGTTGTGTAAAGATCACAGCCAAGTTCCTGTGGCCAGGGCTGGTGGCTTGAGGGAGCGTTTTTGGGTGCCAGCAAATGCTGGCAACCCTGCAAGTGTGTTCTGCGGGAGTGGGTGGGATGTTGTTGAGGATGGACGTGGCTGCTGGGCATTTTGATCCACTAGAGCTGCATTCATCACCTTCCACTTCAGGCAGAAAGGAGCCAAACACCCTTGAAGACCTTTTGCAGACCATTTTGGTTGTGTGATGCCAGTGTTGCCAATGTGGCAGCAGCTGGACACAGTGATAAAAATGCTGAACCATTGTTTCTCTGCAGCCCACCCTTTATCCTGAGAGCTAACAGCTGGGATTCATCTCCCCGTCTGTGACATGGGGAAACATGGCTGGCATTTCAGAGAGCAAACCTCTGTCCTATCCTCAGCAAGGTGCAGGTGTGCTGGCACAAAACAGTACAGCTGTTGTTTTTATAATAGGGAATGTCCACGAACGTAGATGTCCAGAAAGTTTTTTAAAGATTAGCTTCCCAAATTCTTTGTAACAGAGTAGTCAAGAGTGGCCGTGTAAAGATGGGTACTCCCGCCCTCCTCACAATGGATGTTCAGCTAACAAAACGCCACTATTGCTGCTAGAATAGCCTGGTTCAAGGGCTGAGCTTTTTCTGCTCTAGCTACAGCTGTTTCTGCACCCGAGCCGGGCGCCCTCGGCCCCTGCCGTGGCAGCGGGGAGGGATGGTTTCGCTGCCCCTGCAGCTGCGTGGTTGCTGCGGCCATAGGACTGCCTGCAGCTGCCGGCACTTCCTCACGCTGCCCACCAAAAGGTGTTTTAGGGAGTCAACTCTGCCCTTCACCCACCGGCTGCAGCTGCCCCAGCCCGCCAGCCACCCCCGGCAGCACGGGCTGTCCTGCTCCCGCTGTGTCCTGATTTTCAGCCGCGCTCATTTCTGAGTTAATTTCTTCTCGGTAGCTGTTACGGTGCTGTGTTTTGGATTCGGGAATCCGAGCGGTGTTGATAACACACTGATGTTTTGGTTTTCTGCTAAGTCGTGTTTACCCTAAGTCAAGGACGTTTTTCCATTGTCTCATGCTCTGCCAGGAAGGAGGGATGCCAAAGAAACTGGGAGAGAGCACAGCTGGGACAGGTGACCCGGGCTTACCAGGGTTATTCCACACCACAGAATGCCATGCCCCGTATATAAACGGGGGGGGGGGTACCCATAAGGGGGGGCCGCCCTGGGTTCAGGAAGGGGGGGGCTGGCATCAGTTGGGGGGGGGGGNAGGGGGGGGGGGGGGGTACCCATAAGGGGGGGCCGACCTGGGTTCAGGAAGGGGGGGTCTGGCATCAGTTGGAGGGTGGTGAGGTTGGTGGTATTGTCCATCACTTTCCATTTTTATTATCATTTTTATAATTTTTTACCATTATTACTATATTTTACTAATTTTCAGTTATTAAACTGTTCTTTCTCAACATGCAGGTTTTACTTTGATTCTCCTCCCCATTCCCCTGGGGTGGGGGGATCTCTAAAGGGGTGGCTGTCACCTCATGTCTGCTCAGGTCCATGCTGGCACTGCCTGAGCTTACCAAGTACGAAATTTCCAATGACTCAAACTGGTCATTTGGGAGAAGCAAGGCTGGAGAGTGGATGTGCTTTTTATCTCATTTAATGGCATTTAGCACATAGAAACTTCCTCTGATGCCTGTGGGACCCGCTCACCAAGCAGTGTTTTGACCACTAATATTCAAGAACATCTGCATGAGCAGAGTTCAGCGGTGAGCGGAGACAGCAGCACATGGGAAGACCGCCAGGGAATCGTTCATCGCTGCCGCGAGTGCAGAGTTTAAATTAATGCAAATGTGGGGGCCAGGGAATCAGACTTGAATGCCTCTGAGCCTCCTTCTTCCTCTCTTCTGGCAGATGGCAATCCTGCCAACAGCACTTGCGTAAGGGCCTCGTGCAGAACAAGCGCAGCAGAGCTGGAGAGGTTTTGCTGGTTATTAAGCGATAGATCCAAACGAGGTTCTCCCAAATGCTCAGTCATTATCCCAACCTTGCATGAATTTAGACTCATCCTGCAGTGCCCTGGGTTACTGCAGAAGGGAGAACATGGGCTCCATAGCAGTGTGTTTATCCTGCTGCTTCTGTCTCTAGGATGGTTTGTACTGCAAGATCCCATGGCTTGGCTGCAGGCTGGACGATGACCTAGCCAAGGGCACCTAAAAACTTCCATCTTTACCATGTGCTCCCACGAGGCAGGAGCCAGCAGAGCCCTTGAATGCACAGCACAGGAGAGCATCTTTCATGCTCTAGATCAGCATCTCTGTGGGCTCATTGTTCCTTTCTCTCATGCCACTTGGATTTTGTGGCAGCTTTTGAGGCTAAAATTCCAATTGCACCCTAACATGCTAGAAAGCTTTCAAAATCATGCAGGAAGCAGGTAAGAAAGTACTTCACAAGCTGCCTGGCTTCTGGACTCTCCACTGGTTACCTTTGCTTAGTTTACTCTGATAGAGCATTTCCTAGTTCCATTTTTGAAATGGTGTTTCCTCACTGTCCTGCTCCTCGGTTTTTTCTAACTGGTGCTATTCCACAGAAGGCTGCAGGCAAACCAGTACAGCTTGGCATTTCTCAGCCTTTCTGCTTGCTTGCTGGTTGAAAACCCCACTGCTTGATTACTTCTAGCACTCTACACGTTTTTAATGATACCCATTAAAAAATCAGCCCTTTGTAAAGACCATCAACCCCATAAAAAATGGAGTGCTCTACACATTTTCCATTACTCCTGAGTAGAGCTTATTTACCCTGTCCAAAGGCACTCTGCAGATCAATAAAATACCTCCTTTACTTAGATGTTCAGGCATTTCATGCTGACTGATTACGTCCCTCTCAACTGAAGACAAATTGTGGAGCAGCTCACATAAAACCAGAAATACAAGCAGATCCAAGACTTTCCTGCTAAACTAATCCTGCTGGAGATCCCACTCGAGGTAACCATTTCCCTCTGAAATGGCACAGTCATTTTTACCTGTGGGAAGGAATTACACCACTACTCAATCAGGATTGCATGGCATCCCCCTGCAGGGTTTCAGTGGACCATGTGAGGAGCAACACAAGGGAGAAACTGACCCACACTTGCAGGGTGCTTCAGCTGCTGAAACGGGACACAGATCCCACACAGGGGCCCAGCTCATGAAAGGCAAGAGCTCTCATCCTACACGGCTCTGAACACAAGTGCACAGAGGACTCGAGCAGCACGATGAGGACAGCAGTGTGAGCAGGCCCTGGCTACTGCCTGGGAGCACATCGTGTTCCACAGCAAGGCACAAAGGCTGCGTTCCTCTCAGCACCCTCAGATGGCTCCTGCAGTCATCTGCAAGCTGGGTCCTGCTTGTAGAGCCTGAGGAGACAAGTCAGTGGCAGTATTTATGAAAACACACCCCCCCACCCCCCCACCCCCCCCCATTCCAGAATGGGATCTGCTCTTCAAAACTCTCAGCAGTCCATCTCCTGGGAACTGGACATTTCATGCCACAGGACACTGAGCACTGGCCCGAAGTGTAGCTGTAGAGAGTTACCTACACAAACAACTCTAGAAAAAAATTGAGCAAAACTGTGTGACTTATGTATAAGAGTTGTTTTACAAACCTCTGGAAGCATTTGACCACCCCCCGAGCTGTTCATTGCTTCCAAGTGGACCAATAATGGAATGTTTGCTCCTCACACAGACCTCCTGTTTTGTTAGGGTGAGCAGAAATGATGCACACACCTGAAGGACATGAGGGAATGTGAAAGCTGAGCTATCAAACCTCACCTTCTGCTTCATTTACAGGTACACTAATGAGGTTTTCCCACTCTGTGTTCTTTGCTGTTTCTTGAACAGAAAATGAATATAATTAAATTAGAGAATATAATTAAATAGTCACCTCCCTGCTCCCTCCTAAAAAGGATGCTGAAGGGACAACCCTTGCAGTGTGCATTTCAAAAATGGGGGAACAGAGACACAGATACACTTAGCAATCTTTCCCAAACCGCAGAGGAACCCAGTGACAAAGCCGGCAATAAAAACGTGCTTTGAAAAAACACTTCAAAAAACACCTAAATCACAATGTGTTCAGTCAATAAAGTAGAACATTGTGTGGTACAAATTAAAATAATGCTTTTATTGATATGCTTAAACAAAACATAGGTATCAGCATAAAAACCAAACAAAAGATAAAACTATTCCTTGCTGTACCTAACAGACATTTCATTATTTTCTCAGCAATCACATGGAGGGGACTGACATCTTCCCACTGATTTTATGGGGTTTTAAATGCACTGGTTTGTTCCCAGGGGGTCTAAAGACTGTAATGAGCACCATGGTTGTGGCTGTTTGTCCTAAAGCCTGATCCCAAGAGGAACACCATGTCCATTCCACCCAAACACTGCACAAAGGGTTGTGCACCTTTGCAGGCTTTCAGATGAAGACCTGACAGATCCCAACAGAACTGAGGGTATAAACCTGGTTATACTGGAATGCAAACCCACAAGGTTATGGGTTCCTCTAAGACACATTTTCCATCAAAGTTATCGAGGCTTGGAAAAGCCACAAAGCTACCAAGAAAAAGTAAGAAGAGAACTCAAAAGATTTCTAATAAAGATAAATCTAATACAAGTTTATTCTATAAACTTTTCCTGTCAAAAGACAAAGCATATATAGAAACATACAAGAAATATTCCTTGGGGGAAAAAAGCTACAGAAAATTACAAAGTATCAGCTGTTTTAATTTATCTTTATCCTTGCAGAATTGCACTGTGCTCAGTCCTATCTGTAAACACCACAGTTCCCTCAGTGCAATCACTCCTACTTCATACATGTTTTTGTTAATCACTCTTTTCTTCTCCTTGGTAATGTCTGTATTCCGGCTTCAGCTCCCATGTGTTTTTGTGGGTCCCCTTCACATTGTAGATGCCTATTTCTCTCAAAATTTCTTTCAAGTATATCTGAAAGGAAACAAAAATTCAAATTAAACAGGCAGACAAATGCCACAGTTCCTACACACCTGCTCGATCACATGGACTCAGTTCCTAAGGGGCTGGCTGATGGGCGCTAACTGGTGTGGGAAGGACTCTGGGATGGACTTCAATGCTCAGGCACCAGCGGGGATTAGGGCAAGCCCCAGGGATGCAGCAGGGAGCACCCGGGCCCCAGGGGTGACGGCTCCCAGGCAGTCCCTCTGAGAGGCAAGCGCGGTGAGATGGATGCTCCAGGGGCTGTTGAAATGAAGTTACCAGCACCTCTTGAGAAGTATCATCTCACACATCTTCCTCCTGCTGGAATTCCTCCAACTGAGCTAAAAGCTCTTGACCTTTCTTCTAGCTTGGGCTGGGATTATCTTGAAACTCCTTGCCTTATTCAGACTTTGTCAAAGCCTCAAGCTGTTGGTTTTCATGCCATTTTGCAAAGCTTTAAGCATTTTATTACAGCCTCATTTTTAGAGGAGAGCTGAGTATATGTCTGAGAATTTTCTAATACATTAAAATATTAAGGCTTGGAAGAGAAAGAAAAACACCAAAACAAGTAGAGCTATTATACCAGTAGTATAATCTTTGACAAAACACAACTCACTGATATTCCCCTCCTTCACTCTTTATAATAAACACCAGTAATTTTCTTAAGAGTCACAAGAGCCTGCTTTTTTGTTTAATTATTAATTAGACTGATATGAGTAGATTGTCATGGCAACCACAGACCACAGTTTAAGAATCCCCACATTAAATTCATAATTGCTTTAGTTTGAGCAATTTAATCCTGCTGGAGTATTATATTATATGAGCTTATATTGAACTGGAGTTGTTGGAACCCTTGTATTTTCTGCACCTACAGTTCCACTAAGTGCAAATATCAACATACTCCAGGCCATTAGAACCAGCAAATACGTGTTGAAGACACAGGAAAATAAGAAAGGCTGATTGCCTAAGGTCTGTTCCTTACACTCTTCCCTGCTTAGCTAAATGGAAAGCTAGGAAATACATAAACAAAAATTATGTCCTCAGTCAGTAAAAGAAGGCTCTTCTAGAGAAATTTATCCTTACTCTCCCTCTCCAGCTACACATCAAAAATACACAAAGCAGTCCAACAAGTAAGAAAGGTGACCGTCACAGATGTGTACATGAACCAGTTTCTCAGGGCCTTTTTAGGGTGTTTCCTTTGAGCAGAGCAGCTGGGCACAGGAGCAGGGAGTTCCCTGTGCAGGGATGGCTCCTCAGCCTTCGGGGGCGCCGGATGCAAACCCCAGCAGGTGGCAGCAGGAGATCACCGACATCCCCTCGCACACCTCGGCTGTTGCAGAGATGCCGTCATTGTTCCCGTCAGGTACCCGGGACACGCTCCCGGTACCACAGCGATGCACCACGCACGGTGTAAAAGGTGCTGGGAGCAGGTGAGAGA
This sequence comes from Mohoua ochrocephala, assembly GCA_013398855.1. NCBI lineage: Eukaryota > Metazoa > Chordata > Aves > Passeriformes > Acanthizidae > Mohoua > Mohoua ochrocephala. Next base: position 686,102 of record VZTA01016392.1, on the reverse strand, counting down.
GCCATTTCTGCATAGGCGTGTGCAGATGTGCACACCTGCATATCCACTGCCGGGTTTGCAACCCCTGCACACGAGGTAGTGCCACCGACAGACGCTTCAAAGCATGGCAGGGCGGGTGGGAGGAACACCTGGCTGCAAGGTGAACTTCTGCTCTAGACCACGTGGACAGAGAATTGGAAAAAATCCCCCATAACTGCACTCAGTGCCATGAGGTACATTCTTGTGCAGTTCCTGGGCTGGCAGATCTAGGCTGTACCTGGGAAGCCGGGTCACAAGGTGTGATGCTGCTGCTGAGCTCAGGCAGAGTGAAACCACTGTGGCCGAACTTTCCACAGCACCCACCCAAACCCACCCACCCAGCTATACGAAGGCTCTTTTTAATTTCAATTATTTTTCAGACCTAGGCAGAACTGCTTCTCTCAGGGCAAAACTTCCAAGAGCATAATGAAATGGAACAAAACCAACCCAAACTGAATAGCAAGGCAAGGTCTGTGCCACAGGTAAGGGCACTTCAAGCTGGAACCGTGAACTGCAGCAGCTGAGGATTTGCGACTTATTCCTATTTCCCACCTCTGCTCTGAGGGGCAACCAGGCAGCAGAGGCGTTAGGGAGGGCAGCTGAGAGCATCAACCCCAAACCATCACTGTGTGTGCACGGACAACACTGAACTGCTGGAGTTTTTAGACAATTATGAATCACGGATAATCCCACTGTGCTGTACTGCACCCGAGAGTAAGTGGCTTGAAGAGATGAGTTCAGGGGATGTTATGATTTTTCCTGCAGGATCAATCCTCCTTCTAGAAATCAGGACTTCCCACCTGCACCAGGCTGGCCTATATATCCTGAAGCACAGTGCTCTGATAGCATACCATGGAAAGAACCCCCACACTACTCCCAGTGATGCCAAATACTGAATTTTAGAGCCTGGTGATTGCTAATCCAGGGGCCACAATTTTTTCTCTGAAAGGGATCCAGCATGTTTACATACATATAATTCTAGCGCAGAAGCTCATCTGTAGGTGATCTGTTTGTATATTTAAAACATCCTCTGTTCTGCTCCACCTTCCCTCATGATTTTTTCCATAAAAACTGAAATGTTATCAAGGAATTATGGGATAAAAATTTCTGAGGAGTTAACTTACAAGCTCTAAAAATCCTTTGGAAACTCTGAGGGGGAAACAAACCCCACTGTATTTAGGATAACCATTACTTAAAGCTAAAATAGAAGAAAAAATGCAAACAAACTACTCAATTTTAAAAAAATACAGTTCATCTTAGACCACTGGTTCCATACTGGTTCCATTCTTCACAAATATTTGATTGCTCCCAGAGAGTTGTATTATGTTCACAGCCATGAAGCCCAAGTCTAGAATTACTGCAATATTTCCAGGGAGCATTCAATACTTACATCTGGGTAGGTGGCAAAAGATTTGTCTACTACTGCAAATTGTTATTTCGCATTAGAATGAAAAACAAATAAACCCAGGTTTCCCTAATATAGCAGTAATTTACATTCAGAAAATACTTGTTTTGCGATTTCATGACACAAATAAAGATGGCAGCAATTTCTTGTGTAATATGCAATGTATTCTGTAGCAAGGGTTTAATTTACTATTTACATTTACCATTACATAAGAAAAATACCTTTATTTATTTGTAACTTCGAGTTCTCCAGTGTCTTAAGTGGGAGCTGTGGGTGACTACTGCAAGATGATGTCACGGTAGATGAGATAAATCTGTACAGACTTGCATGCAAAGTGATCGAGATAGTGACTGCCACACTTCTCTTACCAAAAAAAACCCCACTTAAAATTTTCTTGCCACTTCCTCCATATCTTCTCCCTATTCGTTCCTCCTTCTCAGCTCCTATGACCCACACACCTTCTCTGCCACAGAGATAAGGAGCTGACTCATGAGATAAATGAATGGAAGACACGAATATGTTACTCAACTTTCAAGTTTCTCTCAAGGCACTAGAACACAGTGAACCTACACGGACTTGAATTGGGCAACATCTTTGTGCCGCTTCTAACCAGACTGTTCATTTATACAAATGCTCTGACACTGATATACTTAATTCTAGATGTGAAGTGAGCAAAACTAGTAAGCATCTTCATTTCCTCCCCCTTTTTAGAGCATTTTTTCCATAATCCAGCTGTTACTGTTCTTTCTTCTGCCTTGGCTCTAACAACTTGGGACATTGTTGCTCCATTTAGACTCAAACGTAATTAAGTCTCCTTGAGTCTTCTGAAATCTGCAGCTAGGTTGAGAATAGATACTGAAGTTGGCAGTTTTGACGAAAAACATCAAAACCACCAAAGGTCCTTCGCATGTCACTGTCTCCCTCCCACCCTTGCCTGGCCTGCTCAAGGAAAGCTTGAACAGGGAAAGAAAGGAAAGAACTGGAAAGTTATGGTTCCTATACGAAGAGGCTGACGGACACGGCAAGATAAAAAAACCATCACATATGCAGATGTCTCGGTGCTTTTCTTGTGTATCAAAGCACTGTTTAAAAGAAAAACGCAAATAAATCCTAAATATCAACTACCTAAACTCTTAACCTAAAAATTATCCTATTTGTAAAGGAAATCCAGTGTTTTTGAAGGCATTGACACGATGCCCGAGCTCCTAACATGGATAATCCCTGCATTTAATACTAATTCCGTGAAATAGAGAAATAGAGCGACCCCTGTTGCTGTGCCAAAATAAAGTTCAGAAGCTGAGAGAAAGGCTGACCACACACTTACACAAGATCTCTACTGCCAAGAGAACTAAGCTTCAGTGAGGACAGGAGTAGCAGGAGAGACATGAGAGCACTACAGAATTTGGTTCCTAGTATTAAAGCAAACCTAAGTAAAAAAGAGACCACTTAGGTTACTTAAACCATCTCTGTCAGGAAAAAGCACACTCACTGCAATGTTTGGTATCCTACCCTGTCCTACAATACTGAACTTAAAACTTGGTGATTTCAGTTTGTTGTAAAACATATTGAGAGAGGAGTTTCTAAGGCATATAATAAATACTAAACTATTTTTCGGATATGTAAAATACACACAATAGTAACTACTGAAAATGGTTGTATTTACAAGACTTCCAGTACGTACCACAGGCTGTTTGGTTATGTCCACCAGGTCTTTAATGTTGTAATACTGATGTTTCTCAAAGGCTGAAAAAAGCATGTCCAACACTTGCTGTTTATCAGCTCGAGCTCGTTTTCCATCTTCTTTCTTCTTCTTCTCATATTCAATCTGTTACAAAACATGTTTTAAAGACATTCATATGTAATGCTGTATAATTCTCAGTGCTGAACATTAAGCTACAAAAAACCCTCTTCTATTTAATAAAACACTGTTCAATGACTCAGTGCTTTTCATCTGGGAAATTTTCTTTTGAACATTCAAATACTCTTTTATGAACATAAACTAAGCATTTTGTCCTCAGCACAATAACCTTCTCAGATGTGTGTGTCTGCTTTAAGCAGACAGAAAAAGCAGAAACAGAGCCTGCAGGTGCCCAAACCTGGAAAGACAATTAATAATAGCACAGGAATCCAAACTGAGACGGTATTCTCACTCTGCCTCTGTTGATACCAGCTTCTGAGGTACAATGACAAGTGTCAAACAACCTCCCAATTGCCATGCTCGGGAAAGTCCACAGACCAACACGGCCACATCCGCAATCATAACAAGCACCTGCCCAAAGGATGCTCCCAATGGCCTTTGGACACTGCCTCATTTTCTCCAGAAACAGCACTCAAGGAACCAACTCTGTCAATATACAACCAATCTTCAAAGACACACTTTGAGGACGTGGATGGTTTCTCTTCAGGAGAAATGAGAGTAGCATACATGAAGTTACACTAGTCCCAAAAAAACCAACCTTCTAAGCAGGCAGAGGTCCCTTGTTGCCACACATCATCCTACTTCAACTGTACATTAAAAATTACTTAACCATTATAATCTGCACCAGATGACTATATATTTTTGCAGAAACTTTTATCGCCTCCAAAAATACTTCCTCTGATTCATCATCAGAAGCAAGATTTGCAGACCAGCACACCCTAAACAAACCCCAATCACCACAGAGCACCAACCACGACACCTGCCAGCACATCACCCCATCCACCCCCAATACCACCCTCAAACAGAAAACCATCCAGCTCCTTGGAACCAACAAAAGTGATCCAGAAGGTAATATAAGTCATGTAATCATCAAGTGCTTTCAGGCAAACTGCGTGGGTGAATCACAGCGGCACAATGTACAGCAGAAAAGATACATGTGATCAATAAGGGACACATGCCTGGCTGTAAGTGGGATAATTCTGTACGGGAGTCGTTCTGCTTCTGGCTCAAACCTGACCCTCAAAAGGAAGACCTTCAGATAAAAAGCCTAGAAATGAAAATGCACAGTTCTACTGGATACTAAAGATCTTATTTTTAAGAAGAAAGATTGGTTTTATGACACAATTTATTTCTTCCTATGTATCCTTGCCAGCTAACTCCCTCCTACTCTTGGGAGTGAAAATAGCCTGCCTCTTGGTAGCTGTCCCAAAGTGGCTAAAGACTATTACCACCTTTGCCGTAGCTCCCAGGTCTCCAGCCAGCCAACTACCTCTTTCAAATTCTGAAATGGATGTACATCATTAAACTGGATGCAGAGCAAGGGTTCCCAACCTGTAGCTTGAAGTCTCTTGCTTCTGCTTTAAACCTAAACTGGGCGTGTGCAACCAAATACTTGCCTGCTTTTCTAACTCCATGCAGTGTTATAAAAGCTACAATCTCACCACACAAACCCATCACACAATTGATTTTTATCCACTAACACAGTTTAGTGTAATTATTTAACTCTTTAGCCACTGCATTTAAAGAAGAATAAATCTTCAAAACAGTAATAGCTTTGCAACATAACAAACTGTAACATCAAGCAAACCATCTTGACAGTACATAATCTTGGTTGCCGTGATCTACAGCAGAACTGCTGCACCACAGACACAAGAGTAGGAACATATGACACTGGCCTTCCTATAAACAACAGCATGTCAAAACATCTGCTTCTTCTGAAACTCCAACAGACAATTATTACAAAAATTCCATGTGAACATTCTAATATGCTTAATTCATTAATGTATAAAATCAACTCACATGGAAAACTGAATATCAAACCCTCCATTTATTGAAAAGTTATTTGCAGCTGGTGCCCCAGTTGCCCACTCTCTAATTAGCAACACTCCAGCACTTCCCTCTAACTTCGGTAACAGCTTCCACTGTTGTCTAAAAACAGAGCACATTGTGAAGTGCTAAAATAAAAAAATAAAAAAAAAAGCCTGGTGTCTTCTGTTGCTGATTTCTTCTTTTTGGTCTTGTGAATACACTGCTCATAGCAAGTTACAATGCAGCCTTTCACTTTTTTCCTTCCTGTTTTCTTTGCAAATAGGATCCTTTACGTAGTAGGCTTAAAGCACTTTTTAATAGTCATGTACTAGAATGCACCTACACTGTAAACTAATTAGATTTCTTTAAAGTTGTGCGGTTTTTTTTAATTTAAAAAGCATTCAAATACTATTTGATTTCAAGGAAGGACCATTTCAGAACAGGCTGTTTAGCACAGAAGTTGTGAGTTTATCCCTGGAAGACTTTATATTGGAGTCAATTTCTCTTTGTTTACCTTCCCAGGATGCTGCTAAGCTTGCTGAAAAGCCACCAAAATTGCCTTCTTGAAGGTATCATTAATACTGAAGCTGATATAACTGCTTTGGTAGACAGCTAATACAAACGTGATAGAGAAGTGAGAATAAATCCAAAGTTTCATCTGAAGATGCTTGAAAGCAGTCTTAAAGGTTTTCTTGTCTCCTGGAGCATGGGTACCAGCCTCCACAGTACAGGGCAGTGGGAAGAGAGGACCACAAAGAAACTGCTGAAAGAAGCCTCTGAAGGGGTAACCAGAACCACCAAAGAACTTTTCTGCTGTATTATGAAAAATAACTAAGTCACAGAAAGGTTCCAGCTGCAAGAATATTAATCTTGCAACTTTGTAAACACATTTTATATTTATAGATATAATGGAGGTCCCTTTCCCAGAGAAGAAAAGCTAAGTTACAATCTTAACATACATTGTAATGGAATTGCAATTTCTTCTAATAAAAATGTAGGCTTAATATAATTTCTTGCAAAAATAACCTAATCACTTTCCCAGCCCTTGAATTCAAACAAGCTATTGCTATTTCCCATCCACATGTAATTTATTTCCCTCCTCCTTCCTGTTGTATGTTCATTTATAGGTACATGGAGCAGCCACACTTAAGCCCCATTTTATATATTCTTTCCTTCAAGAAATATTAAACCTTTCTGTCTTATTTAGTAGATACTCGTTCTTCTCTCAGAAACTGCCCAGATGATAACCGAATGCAGCAGCATATATGATAGTTTGTACATTTTTATTTCTTTCTTGTGAAAGTCCTGTCCCCAGCACGGCAGCCATATGATTACGTGCAACGCAGCAGGTTCTAAGAAAGCAACTGCTGCTTGAAAATGGCAGAAAAATTCAACCAAGAGCTTTTAGGAGTTCATGGACTTTTTCTCCCAGTAATACATCCTTTCAACCATCTAACCTGAATCTTAACAAAAGACTTATTCCAGAATTAAAGGACAATATCAGCAGCATCACAAAACAATATACTCATAGAAAATTGCATCTGCATAGCAGGATACACGAGTGTGATTATTTTGGTTAAACGTCATTCCCTCAGCTGCAATAGTTATATTGGTATGATCATCCATGTATAGAGCAGACTTTGAACAGTAACTATTACAAAACAGTCCCATGAGAGAGAAACGATTATTTCTGGTCCTGTGGCAATAGACTGACTTTCATAATAATGCTTAAATATCATCCAGTATATTGTCACTTGTTTTATGTAAATAAAATCTTAATAAAAAGTGTAGAAGTTTAAATGACTAACACAGTGATTCATTTTCAGTATGACTTAATGTTCCTCCCATTCAGCAGTAATAGCAATTCTATGTGCATACATACAAACTACTCAAAGAGGATCTTTAAGGAAAAGGACGTTATAGTTTATATGTACATCAACCGATCTGGGACAGCAGGGTGGGTGTAACATCGACAAAGCCAGTGATGCCAATAACATGTACTGTGAAGGTATGAAACTGAGAAAAATTATCAGCTGTTATTATTGTCCACTTGTTGCCAGTTCCTCCAAAGGACTGGAAACTAATGGTTCTTTTCAAGTCCTTTACCCTCCTGCAGATGATAAGTTATTTGGCTCAAAAGAGTGCTTCCACATCTCATAACACAAAGCCAGAACTGCCTTTCATCCACAAACGTCAAAATTACATTAAAAAAAAAGATTAGAGGAAGAATGTAATAAAGCCACTAAAAAGGGTTGGGTGAAGGTGGTCTGCCCTCCATTAGATAACACAAGACAGTTAAAAACTGGCAGACCTTAGCCCCAAGGGTGATACTGGTCTCGAGACAGAAAGAAGATCCCCAGAAGACAAAATCAAGGAGAAACCACATGACATAGAGCATTTCCAAAGACAGTGGCCAACTGTGAGCAAAAGAGCTGCTGCACAGCAGCAGAGCAGTCCTGGAGTCCTAAGCCAAATTCCTCCTGAAGAAAAGAAGGGAAAATACTAAAAGCTACTTACATTATATTGATGATTAGCCACTGGTTTATAGTTCGTGGTTACAGCTTTGTCCAGCTGCTGTGATAACCTTACAGGTTTAGAAGATTCTTCTATCTGTAATCTACAAAAAAGAAAACAAGAACAAGAAGTTCAGACAAGCACACACTCCAAGTGAATTCTAAAAATCTGCAAGTATGAACCAGCCATTACCAAAGGTCAGCTGCAAACAATCCACAAGGCAAAACAGATGCACTCTTCTGGATTAAGTTCTTCCTACTCTATTTTTGTTTAAGGACACTAAACTATTAGTTTAGTGCTGTATGTTACAGAAGATACTGAAATGCTGCAAATCAAGCAACTGTGAAGAGAAGATACTAAAACCAAAGTCTGAACACAAATTTCACTGCAAAAGCCTAATGCTCAGGTTGAAAAAAAGCCCTTGCTCTTAAAAAAGATCAAACCCAACCCAAATGAACCCAGAATCTCACAGCTTACTCAGCTGAGGGACGGAAAAGCTTTTCATCCACCTCTGCTGACCCCATGACGTTCTCTTACATATTCAAATGTAAAACCGTAAAATTCCGTGACCTTTCTTTTGGCATTACAGTACAGTAAGAGAGCGCAAATAACTGTTTTAAGAGCACTTTTAAAGACATGAAGACAGAAAAATCCACCCAGCTTCAAATCAATGTGCAACCAAGTCTCTATCACACAGACAACAGTAGGTGACCTTCAGTTCTCTTTGGGAAAGACTCTGAGAAGGTCAGAGGTTAAGGACATCTTGTCAAGCTCATCCCTATGTAATTTAAAGCTTCTGTATGACGATGTAGAGGGAGTGTTCCATTTACTTCACATTTAGCACTCAAGAATTTCTACTTGAAATGAAGATGCAAGAAACCAAGCTCTAGAAAAGGGCAGGACAATGACCCTTCAGACACAATGGCTTTATGGCACATACAATTAATTTGTTAATTATCAGTGAAGCTGTTTTGTTTCCAAAGGTGTATCTCATAGGCAGAGCAGTCAATTTCCACTAAGCACAGTATAACACAGCCCAGTAAATGTACAGTGATGCTTGCATTTTTCCAAACAAAAATTAATAATGGTGGCATTAATGCAAATAATAACTGCATGTTTACTAGTGTAAAACATAAAAATGATAAAACTGGCAGTTCTTTAAAAATAATTGTAAATGTTTGAGATCACTGATTTATTTTTGTAAAGATATCATGTATGCCCAAAAAGATAAAATTTAAATTCAGCATGTTTCTGATTTAACACCTGAACAACCTAAATAAATTACATCTGAAGGAAGTATTAAATTAAGAAATAAATTCTCTAGTTGTAGCAACTGGAAAGAAGGCAAATCATCCTTCATAGCTGGTATTGCTGGACAGTAGGTGGGGGCAGTTTTTTCTCATACATAGATATAAACTTGTTTCCTCTTGAATCTTTGCAGCCTTGTCATTTGTTCTGCAGTTTTAACTACTCTTAAGCAACCGTTGCCTCATATTCTACATTTTTCTATCAATGCTGCCCTCTGTCCAAATGTAGCATGTTTCTTTCTCAGCTTGAAGGAAAATCAATTGGAAGGTAAATGAAGAGTGAACATTTTTTGCCTATCACAGGAGTTTATCTTTTGGCCTTCAATCTAATTAAATGACTTTAAAGATTTTCTTGATCTGGTTACCAAAGGTCTTCTAAACTCATGTTTCACAAAGAGGCATAGGCCAAAACTAAATCACTGTCTTTCCTACAAATCTGTCTTTTTCTCTACTTCTCCATTGCTTAATATTTTTCTTTTTGGTCTCAATAGTTTGGTCTTTAATAGNCCCCCCCAGTTCATCATGTTTCCTATTGGCTTGAGCTGGAGAGTTTTCCAGTCCTCCCTCTCCTGCATTCTAGCTATTTTCCATCTCACTTCTCCCTCCATTTTTCCTTCACAGAAAGGAGATTTCCTGCTCAACCTGTTTACTGATACTGCTCCTGTTCAGGAGACAGGGGCTCCTCAAGACAAACTGGGAATTCTTGTCACTCTCTTCCCCTCCAAGACCACTGCACCAACCTCATGTGCACCAGATTTAGTTACTCGATTTCCAATGTTGTTCCAGAGTCCTTCCGATTACAGCTACAGCACAGGGTCCTAACAATAAATACATCAGATGGTGTCACGTTTTCAGGGAGTGCCAGGCATTCAACAGTGGCATTTCTTCATGATTAATTCTCCTTGCACTGGGCTTTATATTCATTTCTCTTTACAATGTAAATTTACAATATCCTTCATTTCTTCAGGTAAACAGCCAAAGAACATTAGCTCTTCAATGATGAATTATCAGTCATGGACTTTAGACACCACTCATGTTCAAGGTCTCTTCCTGATCCGGCATTTTAAAATTACAATGGAGGAAATTTCAACCCCATTCAGTGCAGCTTCCTTAAATTAATTATTCTTTGCACAGAAGTACACCAGCAATTTATTTCTTAACATTTTTCACTCACCAGGCAGGATTTGCATTTCAGCTCTTCTATGTTAACCCGCCCATTTCCAAACCAGTAGAAAACCAAATGTGTAAGAGAGCTAACACACTTCTCAGAGGCCTCCCTCCAAAGGCTGATGGCAGTGAAGTTACACTTAACAAGTAAAGTTCTTCAGCACACAATCTTGAAAGCAAAGGAAAACGTTTTGCCTGCTTAGGAAACAGAATGGAAGCCTACCAAGTGAAAATGGAAAGGGACCATCCAAGTTTGTTTGTGAAATGGCAGAAGACTTCAGAAAGATCTATACATAGCAAGCAACAAATACATCAGCTACAAATGTATGTCTCTGAAATTTCAGAGATATTTGTGTTGTACTTTAAGGTTTCTTGCCAAAGGTTTCCAAATTATAACCACAGATCTCAGATGGTCTTTAGAAAACTGGCTTACAGTAAAATGTTAACCTTTTTCTTTTGTGCCTACTGCTGTAGCGAGAGCTAAAAATACACTACATTCCTGATACTACTTTTTAATGCAAACAATTACAGCAGTGGCCACATGCCAATATGGAAATTTATATGGGAAGCACGGTGACTCAGGAGGCAAACATTTTATTAATAGCATTTATTCTACACATGCATCTTGCTCTTCTCCCTAATGGCTGCCCTTCTCATTTATTTTTCTGCAGCTTTCACAATTTCACAGAGAATGACAGGGCCTCAGGTTACCTTCCTTTACCCTCCTTCCACCGGGCTTCCATGTGGAATACCGTCACAAATCCTATGTGGAACTACAGCTGCTGCACATCTGGAGTTGGCCTCCCAAAAATACACAAATACCGATAAAGGGACTGACAAACATGGTATGAACACCAAATTAGCAAATGGTTCACGTGGGAATGAAGCACTGAAATTTGCTTAGTGCACTACAAAAGGTAAAGACAAACAGCCCATAATCATTTTGTCCAGATGATTGGTTGATACAGACACTATTTGCAGGGAAAATACAGCACTGGGTTTTTTATTCAAAACCATGCTGCAATTCTGTCATATTCAGAAAGCAGTAGGTCTGGGGGAATATAATTGACTTTTTAAATTTGCATAGCTGTTGTCTGAAAAAATTTTATGAAATATATAAATTTATACATTCCAGGAATTATATGCTCAAAAACACATAACAAAAGCAATAAACTGGGCATTATATTAGCCTTTTAGATTGATGTTTTAACATGTTACAGATACAATTATTTTTAAGTGTTCATTTCTTAAACAGAATTTAAAAAGCAGTATTAACCAAGAATATTAGGCAGTGCTTTATGCAGTTTTCTTAGAGTGGACCTGCTGAATCTTAATTGAAACTGCTGGTAGGAATAAAGAAAAAAATCAATAGATATTCTGAGTCACTGGTGACACTGATTTAAAGGAGCAGTGGCTTTTTACCTATTACTCTTTATTATGATTTGCAGAGTTAAGAGACTTAGTTATGTCTCAGAACCATACACAACTCTCCAAGGAATTAAATTTTCCACTGAACTCTTGTTGAAATAGCTGGAGCCATAATTCATGCTAATATCTGGCCTAAAAAAATAAAGAGAGAATGCAGATATTTTTTCCCCAAAACTGCCAATGAATTAGCAACAGAGCAGCCACCAGCCTGCACACTGTGGTTTTCTCTTCCACCCCCAAGATCAAATATAGCTCTTCCGTCTTGAAATACAGCAAGTAACCAGCACGGCATCGAATTCATCATGGTCATTTCCCAGCAAAACACATTTCATACCGCAGCTTTGATTTGACAATGTGCTTACAGTTGAATAAGGGGAAAAAAACATTCAAACAGACTGGAAATAATTCCATAGGACTTGTCAACACGTAGCAAGCTCATACAGGGAGACAGATAAAGACAGTATGTACATTCCTGGGAAGAGATATTCATTGTTTTTTAAATACATGTAATTTTCAGAAATAAAAAATAAACCAAAGACCTTTAGAACTGATAATCTACTGTGATTAACCTTTTGTCACAAAACAAATGTTTCAAAGATTTGAAGCAGGTATTAATCAGAAACACTGCTAAGGCCTGAATTCTTTGGATTTCTAAAGAAATTATTTTACAGATGAGAGAGGAAAGTTTCAATTCCTTTTTGTGCCTGGCTATACATACACAAGGCACCAGTAAGTAAGGAGTCAGCCTTACTGTTGCAAAAAAAGGAAAGTTGGGTTGCTTCTCTCTCTGCAACATCATCCAGCAGAGATGCACTGGAAGAGAGCAGGCCCACCGCCCAAAGCTTTGGAGGGGAAGAAACACAAAATTCTCCATCTCTGCACAGTTTTGTAGCTTCTTTCTGACTGCTCACAGAAGTTCCCAGTCCAATGTTAGGGAATTGAAAGCCAAAGACTAATGGTCTCATAGTCCCTTACTCAGTAATTCTGTACTAGAACCAGACACTGATAGCTGCATTACATGAAGTTTCATTATCCCTAGTATGGGCCACAAAGTTTTTCCTTTGCTTCCTTATTTTGCTAAGCATCCCAAACATGACAGAAGTAGGTACATCCCGAAAAATCTCATCCAAAACAAACGAATAAAATAAATGTAACAGTATAGCCTCACACCTACTCCTCTTGTGCTCATTTGGACTTCTGGACCTTGCTGAGCCTCAGGTAGCATCTCTTTTGACTTTCCTTCCAAGCAAGAGTATCAATAATGGAAGAAGCAAGCAGATGATCAAAAAGAGATGAACATTCTTATAAGATATTGAAACTTCAACAGTTTTTGTAATTCTGTGAGGACTAAGGGAATTCAGCACCCTGTGGTGCACATCCTGCTAAAAAAACCCCACGGCAGTGCTCAAGCACAAACAACACAGGAAATTACCAGAATGGCCACACCAGTAAAAACACACACTATCTAATAATAAAAATGACAATCTGTTGCTACACAAAACAATCTGTCACATATTCTCAAAGATAAGAACAACATGCAAATTCTGCACGTTTTGTTTCATTGCAAGGAGCCCTACTGTCTCACGTTCCGTGGAGGCGGATGACAGCCTCCATTGCACGGATGAATCCACTGTTCTTCAGACGCTCAGTGTTACTCCAGTGCAGTCAAAGCAAAGTGAGTCTGTCCCCATTTATAAAGACTAGACAGGCAGACAGAGAAGAACATGAGCTGAATGGAAATGGCATTAAGAAGTGCATTTGCTGCTGTTAAATAACAAAATGTTTCAGATTATTAACACAGAATATGATTTATAACTAATTTTAAGTCCTGAAACCCTAGCATTTCAAGAAAAGCGCTGCAATTATTATGTGTTCAGATATTAGATTTTTCTGAAGTTGACATCTTCAACTAGATATGTTGAAGGATAAGCAATGAATCATATGAATATATGATAATTTCATGTCTCATACTCAGACAGACACCACAGCCACAACTGAAGACTCCGATTCTACGCATCTTCCTCCAGTACAGAACATCCGATGACACAAATGGCAATTCGACAAAAAGTAAAAATTTCCTATGCATTTTATTTTCTGGATTGACAAAAAGTGAATAATTGATTAAAACCGATCCAAGTTTTCCTCTCTGAGTTTAGTATCGCAAATGACTAAAACCTTCTCAGCTAAGCTTGTGAGAACAAATAATGTAAAGATAAAATAAGACCTATTTTAGCATTCTAGGAGTGATATAATTGAATTATTTTCTTTATTTATTTGATGCACAACTTCAAACATGTTAAGTGAAGCCCTAGTGCAATTAGCATGAAGAAAATTGTAGCATCTGCTTGACATCACAGATATTTTTAATGAAGTTCACATGCGTCTACAGATATTTCCTCTGGAAGCATTCTGACACCGATGAAATCGGGCTCTGGCAGCGCCTGGTCCACATGGGGGACAAGGTGGAAGAGTTTTATCTGAGACTAAGCTCAAAAAGGAATCATACCTCAGAGGTATCTCCTATGACTGTTAAATGAGGTTACAAGTAGCCTATCCATTAGTGTGGCTGACGAAGTTTGTTTCTTGTCCCTGCCTCCATTAGGTTTGTCTGTCCCCGTCTGGGTCTCTGTACCTTGCTTGCTGCTTCTCCCATTTACTCAGCACTCCCTTTTGCAGTGAAAAGGGTCCATGGCCAGATATCCTTAAATGCAGAGATTCCCATTCACCCTTGTGAGCAAGGCAACCTCTGCACCCTCCTTGTCCTTTCAAGAGGACTTTGGTCAGGACTTGGGTCACATTATCACCCCCTTGCTAGGTGAAAAGGCCCTTTCAGCACTCTTTAGGCTGTTGATTGACAGAAAATCGTACAACCAAACACAGAATCACAGAATCATTTCAGTTGGAAAAGGTCATCAATTTCAACCATTAACCCAGCACTGCCAAATCCCCCACTAAACCATGTCCCAAAGTGTCCCTACAGGTCTTTTAAATGCCTCCAGTGATGGTCACTCAATCACTACCCTTGGCAGCCTGTTCCAATGTTTGACATCCACTTCAGTGAAAAAATGTTTCCTAAAATCCAATCTAAACCTCCCCTGGTACAGCTTGACATTGTTTCCTCTTGTCCTGCCATTTATTGCAAAGAAATGAACACTTCCTTATTACAATTCATGTGCTCTGGAAGAGCAGAGAGAGAAGTTTGCAGCTTTGCAGTTGCTAAAAATGTCAGGATTTTGGATTCCTTTCCAACCTATGGCCATCGTATTCAATCAATTAGTGCCCAGAAGGGAAAAAACCCTCTGTTATTGGTTCCACCGTACTTCCAATATTTTCTTATTAATACACATACCATGAACATCTCTGTTCTGCCCAGTTTCCTGCCCAACACAAGTGATAAGATCAAGTTCGAGAACAAGCAAAAGCAGAGCTAAAGGGGACGGTCCTCCCTGAGGATTAAGTCAGGATAAAAGTGCATCCATGCATGCTCAGTTACTTGCTATAGCTCTATATGGGGCACTTTATCTTAATTTCTAAGTGGATAAAACACGGTAGGTTTTTATACCAGGGCGCTTATAATTGCGGCTTATTCCAGTGACAGAAAGGTCTAAAACTAGGGTGAAGTAAGACCTGGATGTTCTTTTGTGTTGTCCAGAGCATGTAAGGGTACCTTGACCACAGGCATGAGACAAGGTTTGTGACTGGCAGAGTGATAAGGTACACCAAACAAAAAATTAGGCAACGTGCCAGGAGAAATGAGAATGCAGGTGAGATTTTGGAGAGAGAGCTGTAAAGAACCATGAAAAACGTACGTGACACACATCAGTCCCACATGAGAAAAGAGCAAGAGGCAACGCAGAGTCTGCAAGAGAAGGACAACACAATAGGAATGGCTGGAGAGGCAGGAGTCTGGTGGACACACTCCTGAAAAACAGCAAGCAAGGAGGAAAAGTAAGTTGAAAAGTCTTTGGGTTTGTTCAGCTAAGACACACAGGTGACAATGCACAGGCCTCTGCCTCTGAGCCAGCCCTTCGACACTGCAGTCCATAGAGCACAGACAAATGCCAGCATCTGAAATAGCGGCAGGGATGAGTAACCACGGAGCGGTTCCTGGCTCCGGGGGAAGCACCAGCAGCCTCACAAGCCCATTACTAATACTAGAGAAGGCGATCTAGGAAAAGTGACTCATTAGCAAACTAAGCAAGACAGAAAAAGCCCAGCCCTCTAATTTTAACATGAATATTATCTCCTGAATTAAAGCCAGATAAAAGTCTCCTTTTTCACTTCCATTTTCAAAGATGCAATTTCCTTTCCTGCTCCTATTTTCCTCAGTCCTCAAATTTCTCCCCAACAAATGGATTTATTTGCTAGACACTATTTCAATTTAGATTTTAGAAGAGGAATTCTAAATTCTGAACTATTATTTTTAAAAATAAAACAAGTAGACTTGTCTCAAAATTACATAACCTTCATTTTCCTGCCAAAACGAATCTGGTATGCTTGTAGCTGTTTTGAAACCAATGGTAGAAGTAACAGGGATTTTTAGGTCCAGGCAACGTGAAGCCAAATAGTTCTTGTCAGTCTGCAGATGCAGAAATCGTGTACGCTTCGCTAACGGGGACAAGAGAATTTTAAAAAGGAGTTTGTTAGACAGAAGAGGTACATCTTTACCATACCCTGAAAGGCCTAGGTCTTGAATTACTGGTAAAAGGGTGGATGATTTACAAGCTCAGTCAATTCGCTCCACAATGAAACTGCTCACAGCTAAGGAGATGGAAAGAAAAAGGCAGACTCTTGGCTACAAGTCCTCAAATGAAAAATAAAAAATCCCTACAGCACCTCAGCTACATCTCTTCAATCTGAACCTCTCCTCCCCTTCTCCCGCAAAATGTCTTTATCATGTTACAGCTGTCAGCACTCTGCCTCCAACTACATGCTGCCATCTCTAAAACTCCAATTCCCAGATACTTCACCACTCTGCCGATTGCTCTGCAAACAGCCACGGCATCTGGCTCAATTGGGGATCTTCCAGTTAAAATTTACTGTAAACAATTTAACAGTTTGTGGCAATCTGGAAAACATTTGGACTCGAAAAACCTAGCTGGCTCAAATCCTCAAGGTTTTTCTCTGTCTCTTCCTTCCTTAGTGTGCAGACCCTAAAATGCCGAATAGCAGTCCTCCTTTTAGAGGATCTGCCCCTCCCTTCGGTTCAAATGCGCTTGGAAACAACCGTCAGGGAACTGCTGCAAAGGGCACTGAAAGGCAGCTGCTGGGAGAATGTACTGCACATGCCCTTGTGTTAATGACTATATACTGCCTTTGATGGCTTCGAGGGGAACCTTGCACAGTTCAGCTGCTGTTCAATGGCTTAAACATATGGTTGCACTAAACTGCAGAATTAGCTCACGCTGAACTGCTGTATTAACCCACCCAACACTCTTTCCTGCAAGCAAAGAGAACAAAATTAGTTTTAAGTGAACTCTGAAATCATGCTTAATCCAAACAAAATCAGCATTAAGTCAAAAAGAAGAGCTGTGTAGGTTCCGCAACCCTAGAAACCCTATTATTGCTATAAAACCCAAAGCAAATGCAGGAAAGAAACCTGTCTTTCTCCTCAGTCCATGCAGAAAAGCAGTCTTGCTCATCCCCCAAGTGGAAAATTTACCAGTTTCTCCTGCAAGCCATAGGAAAAATAAAGGTTAACATAGAGCAGACTGAAAGATATATCAGTTAAACCAGAAAACTGGTGATTTAAAAAAATTTTTATCATCTTTCTTTCAGCCAATTGTATTCCCTTTGCCAATTGTACAGAACTACTGCTCTGCTGTATTTGCTCAAATAGTTTAATTACATTTTACCTCCTCCTATTTTGCAAAACAAGTGCTCCCCCAGCTCCCTCTCCCAATACATTTCATACCTGCCCACCTCCACTGGAAAATCACTGCTGGACGTCCCCCACCTGTTCAAGTGGGAACTGTGCTTGCACAAGCAGAGCAAGAGGATATGCAGCAAAGCCAGAGGCAGAAACAAGCTGTGGGGAAGGAGCCCAGCAAGCAGGAACAGGGCTGGGAGCTGCAGGGCCGCTCTGCAGCTGGGAGGTGACGGCAATGGCAAAAAGAGCCACCAAAGGGTCACCTGCCACAGGACTCGGCTCCCGCTCGCCAGGTTGTGAAGGAAGGTTTTATAGCAGCCCTGCATCATTCCGTTTGGTTCGAGTCACCTTCCTCAAGGTCTGGTCTTTGAAATATTGATGCAGAGGGCAAACCTGAGTGTTATTATCTTTAAAAGCCTGAACTTGGCTACTGCGCATCATCTTCAGGGTGGTGCTTACCAAAGCCACAGCTGTATCACCATTAGCCCTGATAAAAGCTCTCAGTAAAGTGAAAATACCTTCAGGATCAGGAGACTGTGACTCAAGACTCAGCTTCAAGCTCTGCTATAGCTTTAAACGAACAATTCTCAAAGTTATTTCAAAATATCTTTCTTTAAAAAGCACACTGATAACCACAAGGCACAACAAGGACATGGCTAGGTTTTAAGGCAACTGAGTCCAGAAAGTGTAAGATTTATTTTGCATTTGAAAAATATAACTTAAAAATAACTCTACCTTTGTATTGAAAAAAAACCAACAACATGAGCTTAGCAGTTCAGAACATCATCTTCAGAACATTCCCTGGAGAGCTTACTTGTTAAGAAATAAACTTACCTCCATGCACTTTGAGCTCTGCTACATTAGTATTCTCTTAATTAGAGATTTTCAGAAGACTGCCTCTTATTTGTGAACACAAAGAAACTCACCCAGACTTCGTGAAGCCATACCTATTCTGTTATTAAATAAAAAACCCCAAAGATTTAATTATAGATTTGTCTGGCATGACAAATTCCAAAAACAGTTAGTGGCTGAAGCACAAACATTGTCTAGCTTCCCCAACAGGAAGCTGGATAATTGGGTTTTCCATAAGATCTGTGTGAAAGCAGACTCCATTCATGCGTAATTTGGTTGTCTTCCACAGGGAAGAAAAAAAAAAACAAGTCTTGCAATAAGTTTCAGGACCATTGTATTTTAAAGCTTGCTTTGAATAGTTTTTCTTAATTACACTTAAGGCTGCAATTTAAAAAAATACATATATACAAGAAGAAATGCTCCACACAAATTTCATTGGTTTGTCATGAACTGAATTTGTTAGTCAGTAATCCACACATGAAATGTAATGTGAAACCATTATTACTATCTTAATATACTGTGAAACCACTATTACTGAGAAAAGTATCAGTTTTCCAAAAACTTCTATAGCTTTTAATTCAGTGTGCATATATTTCTCAAATGGCAGTGTAAAACAGAGTGTATCAGTGCACTGATGGGCTGAGCCTTCCCCACAGCAGCTCCTAAAGTGCCTGAGCAGCACCCACACAGCACCAAGGCTCTCTCCAACACCTCCACAGGCCAGGAGGCTCGGAGTGGGCAAGAAGTTGGGAGGGGACACAGCCAGGACAGCTGACCCCAGCTGACCAAAGGGACACCCTGTACCGTAAGGTGTCATACTCAGCAATGAAAGTTAAGAGAAAGCAGGAGGATGACATTCCTTACTAAGGCATTCTCTTCTGAAGCAGCTACTATGTGTACTGGGGCCCAGCTTCCCATTAAGTGGCTGGACTTCGCCTGCTGATGGGAAGTAGAGATTAAATCTATATTTTTGCTTTGCTTCCACACACAACCTTTGCTTTTTTTCATTGAACTGCCTATAACTAGACCCGTGATATTTTCCATATTACTTTTTTCCACTGCCCTGATGAGGAGGGAGAGTGAGAAAGCAGCTGGGTGGGCATCTAGCATCCAGCCAAGGTTAACCCACCACACTTAAAAATGCTAAAAAATTTGTAACTTTATAAAAAGTTACCTTAATATTTGAGATTTTTAGAGCTGTAAATGTTTAAAAAACACTTAACATTAATGAGACAAGTTCTCTGGACTCAACAATACACACACTGCTGTTGGCAGTGAATACACATCAGTCAATATAGGTCAGCTCAGAATGATGTGAACTGCTGGATATCTGCTCTTTCTTCAGTGGTATACATGGTACACTTCTAGGAATAATCATGGGATATCACATATACTTAATATTTTACAACACCTTCTAGTGGAACGTGTCCCTGCTTATGGCAAGGGTTGGGAACCACAGGATCCTTAAGGTCCCTTCCAACCCAAGCCATTCTTTGATTAGATGAAAAAGGAAGTGTTCTTTTCCCCAGTGACATAATAAGTTCCTTTTGGTTCACATAATCACCTTGAAAGACACATATTAATTTTTGTTGTTATTATTTACTGGCTTTGTACAAAAATGAAGTTATAAGCATCTCTAGAGGAAGAGAGAAACAAAACATCTTTTGTGAAAGTTGTGACATTTGACAGCTTTGGAGCTGGTTTAAATTCCATGGGAGATCAATTTTTAAATTCTAGCTCTAAGTCTAGAGGAGAAAAAGAAAAGAACTGGAAAACAGAATCACTTAAAAATCCCCCCAAAAAACCAGCTGTAGCAAAAATTTAATTTTTAAAATGTAGAGAAGAGTCAAGCAATTACTCAGAAAGGTAAGAAGCCTAACAGGTTTTTTTTCCAAACAGATGCTTTTGTATCATGTTATTTCTGCAATAATTTTTGGACTACTTGCTCTACCCCACCACATCCTTTAATTTAATAACTCTACAAGATTTTGGAGGATTCACACATCCTTCACTGCAGCAGGAAATGAAACATAAATTACCTACCACTTTCTTTTCTTTATTGCTAGAGCTGCAAACATTTTGTGGTAAGTGGGGAGAACAAGAATGCCTCTGCAAGCCTGTTTCTCCAGCTACACAGAGCCTCAGGATTTCTATAACAATTCAGCACTTCAGGCCAAGTACTTCCTGCTTTAGGGACTACAGGACCTCTGACCTAAAGATGACAGGTACTACACACTGTATTCTCTTCTGCATTTGGCTTAGAAGAAGCAGAACACAAACAGTTTGTACAGCCTTCATAATTTTGGAAAATCCTCCATTCTGAAGAAACAAGGAAACTTCTTTTTCACAATGGGAAAAATGCCAAATTACGCAAAATGCTGTTATAATTAATTTAAAATTCCTCTCCGCTTGACAAATGAAGAAAATAATTCTCCATCGTTTCTCCTCAAGTGCAAATTCTATTAATGGCTGCACGAAAACTAGGTTTACAAAGGGGACTGGCAGCACACTGCTTTGTAATGCCAAAGGGGTAATAAAAAATATTAATATACAAAAATACCAAATAACAAACAACGTAGTACTGTGCATTGAAACAACGTGCCTGTACAAGAGGTGTTGTTATGCCATACCCCATGTAACACATGAAATAAACACACTATTGCAATGAAATACAAACAATCTGAAATGGGACCTCTCCCTTTGCACATGTTCCATGACAGACGGTACTGGAATGGCATTTGCTGCAAACCAGATTAAATCAGTTTTAGAAACTGAATTCCATCAATGAACAGATTGCACCATCTGCTTCTACTAATATACATTAGAGAATGTGTATTTTCCATAGCTGCATATTTACTCTGAAATCAGAAGGCTACGAGACAAATAGGTATAGCTTAGCTACAGAACGGCTGAAAAGCATCAGCATTTGAGAATGTCAAGGGCGTAAACAAAAAAGCACTTAGGTTATTGAAGGCTGTGCAATGAAGTAAGGAAACGAAATTAGGCAAAAGAAAATTTAAGCAGCACACTGGGACACTGACAGTCATTGCAGTGATGAGAGAAATACAAATGCAAAAAGCGTAGATGTAATAAAGTTTCTTACTAATAACACGTAGAAAAAAAAGAAAGAAATAGTCTTTCAGCTGAAACCTAAGTAGGACTGTCTGGAAATCTGAATTTTTATTACATGTTTTTTTGTGCTTTCAAGAAAGAGACCCAAATTTGAATTAGGAGGTAAGCCAACATTTGAAATTTTCACGGAACAGAAATCCTTCAAAATTTGTTTTGGAAATCCAAACATGATGTTCCCAAAACAAAATATGCTTTCCCAGTATCCTCAGCAGCTGCTGACTGAAATTAATGCAATGCCTTTCATTTCACAACTGCCATTTTTACGGCTTGCTGCGGTGACAAAAATGACAAAATCTACCTTAGACTCCAGCTCAGGGGCTGCTGAAGCATCTGCAGGACCTTCTCTCTGACAGTGCAGCCATGTGAGTTGCTCAGAATGCCAGAGCCCTGCACTCCCAGGCCAGCCATCTCTCCACGCCACCCACGGTCAGTTCAGCCAGCCAGGTGACTTTAGAGCCACTGACATCTCACACACAAGACACCCCCTCTTATAAGCACCTGAAAAGTCAGGCTGACGCATTGGCGTAACATTTTGTGGCACATTGATATAATGGCATCGCAAAAATGAACCTGAGGAAAATCCTTCAGAAGCCAGGGTGAGATTTCACCATTATTATTCCATGTGTCCTCTCAGTAGCGAGGATGATTATTTCCAGGAGAGTAAGATACTGATTGCAATTAATGAAACAATATTTCATTATAAATTGTGGTCTTCTCTTTGAAAGGACAATAAAAGAAACAAGAATTATTTGGGGCACTAATTTTCCCCAGTAAAAAAGCATAGAGGTATAGAACAAGTTATGTTCTAAGAAAAAAAATGAATAGAACTCTTCAGGGCCAAAAAAGAAAAAAATGAGATATGAAGGTATGACTGAAGTGTATGAATTCATTTGGTCCAGGAAGACAAGTAGGGAACCAACTTTATGATGTGAATACCAGAACCAACAGGCATTAAATCATAGGAAAATCCACAGCAAACTGAGGAAAGCAGTTCTTCATACAACCTGTAAATAAATGGTGGAACTTCTTGATGCAGAGTATTATGAATGCCGAAAGTGCATCTGGGCTCCCAAAAGGTAACTTTATTGATGAGTGCTAAACACCAGAACAACCCAACAGTCCTTGAGATACGACCTGCTGGAGACCCGGGGATTGTGCTGAGAAAGTATCATCAGGTGCCTGCCCTGTTCCAAAAGTCTTCTCTAAGCCATTACTGGTAACACTTGGTGACAATTAGCAAGAGAGTCTTTGTCTGCTAATGGCAGACAATCTTAAACTCAGACATTAAACATGTTTATATGCATCAAATACAGCATTATGTGTATCACAGGACAAGCACAGTGTGCTGGATTTAGCAGGAAAACTGAGGAGGCAAGCATTCCCTCCTTCCCTTGAGCAGAGCGAGGCACTGAGCCATGCCCTCCCACCAGCATCCAAAGGGAGCAGCCGCAATCTCCTCTGTGTCACTAAGCACAGCTCCATGCAGGTCTGAAGACTTGCACTCACTCCAGCTCAATAAAACTGAGACTCCAGAAAGAAAAACACATCAGACAACTGTTGTGATTTTTTCTCACTCACTTGAAATGACAGTCCTGAAAAATATTAATTACTAGGACAGTAATCATGTTTCATAAACAGCTACTGCAGATAAGAAAAAAAAATAATTTTAATGTCATGCTAAATGTGTGTAGATTTAATTAGCTTCTGCTCAAAAGTACCTCTTAAGAGAAGGATGGGATCCAACACAAGGACACAAAGGCATATATTGCTGCAATCCCATTGGTGGAAGTAAGTCTAAGATATAGAAGAAAACTGAAAGGGAGACTTTCTCAGTTGAGTAAGTATTATTTCAAAACCAAGGCTTTTGACTTCAGAGTCCTGCAGGGGAAGAAGCATCTCATATGACCCATATAGAAAGGAAAATGAGATGAACCTGGTCTTGGCCCGAAACTGGGAAGTGACCATGCCACAGAATTTCTGTCAGGACATGCCGAAGAGCACCATCAGTTCCCTCGCCAAAGCAGGACTAAAAAGCAGCTTCTTCATACCCCTATTTCCCCACTCTAAGTCACAGCATAGAATCGACCACCCAAAATGCAAAGCCTTTTGTGACCCCTGGGTACAGGCACATCACACAGTGTTAACAAACCCCAGTGGGCTGTGCCATGACCATGTGAATAAACACAGAGCTACCACTTCGGAATAATGAGCAAGCTAAACAGTTAAGCCAAAACCAGACAGGAGAGGAAAAAAGTGAAACACTTATTCCTGCTGGCCAATGAAACTGCAGAGAAATTAAATTATGTCCATCTTCTTCAAGATGGACATACATGACAAAGCTGGATATTTACACCTATGATAGAAAAGAACTACAAGAATAAAAATAGAGTAAAAAAAAAAGTTTGTGAGTTAGTGTGTTATTTAGAATGAAGTAACATAGTCATGACTTGATGAGGACAGTCTCAAGCAGGGAACCCTGTGGACCCACACAGACATTCAGATAGGCCTACCTCCTAAAGCTAGAGAAAATGAAGAATGAAAATATAGACAGAAACACATGACAGATAATTGGAAGGGTTTTGGAAGAGTTTTTTGAGTAATCAAGAAGTCGCAAGTACATAAATAAAAAAGGATTTCTTCAAAAAGGAATAAAGGCACAACAGGGAGGAAAAAAATAACCACAAATAAAAAGGAGAGGCCCATGAACAACCTTCCTAAGATATTAATTTTCTGTACTTCACTTAGGAGAGGGACATCAGATAAAATTTTCTCTACTTGGGGTTCTTAGATAAACACATTCATTTGTAGGTGGACATAGTGAAGTTACTACTGCACTCTAATCTCCATCCAGAAGTCAAAATAGGGCATCCTCAAGGATATTTCAATGAGGAATAGAAACTGTGGAAGGATTCAAGTATTTGTTTCTTGTAATCTTGAGGGGTATTTTGTGGGGTTTTTGTTGATTTTTTTTTAATGTCTAGAGCTTCATCTTCCTTGAAGACAGGCTACCAGCTGCTTGGTTTGAGTCACTTTGACAGAGTTATTTCTAAAAAGTTCCTATTTGCTGCAGCAAGAAGCTGTATCTGAACAAGAATCATTTTGTCATCTAGCTTTTAAATCCTCTAAAACAGATTTTTCTTTCCCTTCTTTATTAATATTGCAATGAACTGAAAGTGCTGCATTTTGCCAAAACTTCAACAACTTTTTTCTTTAACTTGAGAAAAATTCTGAACAAAATCAAAGCAAAACACTATGTTTTAGAAAGTAAGGAAGATGTCTATACTCTGATTTATCTTAATAGAAGGCAAAAAGGCAGGGTGCACTAAATGTCTGGTCCCTGAGAGCTCAGAGCAGATGACTCTTTCTAGACTCAATTCCTTTCACAAGGGACTTTCAATTCACACACAAAACTGAAGTGAAAGCCGGGCTCAATTTATTTTATTCTGACATTAACTTAGTCCAAGGCACTTGCTTGTGTTCATAGTGATTAATAAAGAGAAGAGATGTAACTGTCAAGCCGGTGTGAGAAGCCAGGTTATCTGAGGAGCACCTGGGAGACAGAACAACACTTAATCATTCTGAAGGCAGCACTGCAGAATGGGTGGCCTCCACTTTGCATTTTATTTCAGGGAAAAGACCCTCACTATTATGGCAGTATCATCTTTGTTTACATAGTAGAAGCAGACCCGTGAGAAAAGGAAAAAAGAACTGAAGAAGCAAACCAAGTACTATATGATCACGAAATACAGCTAACACATGGGATTCCACACTACCATTAATGGGATGATTTGATAACTGCTGCACCTGATGGAAGTCTTCCTTAATTTGACAGGATTTAGGGATCAGGCTCTAAAAGCTCCTAGTAACTACTTGGTTGGTGTAGCATGACATGAATTCACAACACTGTTTGATTTCTGCCTTTTAAATTTTGCTAAATAAATGCCTTGTGCATCAGTCACTTCTTATACAGACACAGAAATACATCCAAAGGCCCCTGTCAACATCAAAGCTGACCATGTAACACAATGCTTCCATTGCTTCCAAAAAGCACACTGGTCTTTCTGAACTTAGTAAGAGCTTGTGCACTTGCTTTTTAGCAAGTTTCAGATATCTGTACCAAGTATTACTTCTATTTTGCACTCACCAGATTTCCTAAATCCTAGACTTGAATTCTGTGTTTATTCTTTTATTAAAATCATGGCACATGTGACACGTGGGCAAATATGCTTGTAACTCCTCTTCATCTTCTCTGGATGATACATAGGATGTATGTTGTGCTTCACTCATTAGCTTCTGAAATGGATCTGCCCATAATCTTCAAATTACTTTGAGCATAATTAGGCAATTCCTGATTTTCATTACTCATGTTTATCGCTGCAGTATTTACACAGCACCAATCATACAGCTGCCCATGTATAGACTGGAACACATCACTAATTACATACGTTTAATTTGGTTCTATTCCTCTACAAGTGAGGTTATGGTTTTCAAGGGCCATGTTCCAGGCTGATCACCCAGATGTTCAGGGACCAGAAAGTCCCTGAGGTGTATAAACTCATTTGAATTTACTGACCCTTTCAGAGAAACAAAACCACAAATAAAGCATGTCTGCCATTTTATTTCCTAACTTGTGTATCTACAGCTGAAATATGACAGCTTGGATTCACTAAAGCTGGTAATGCTCTACCTGATTCCTTACATACCATTTTAAAGTATTTTTTAAAAAATTATATTAAAAGAAACGGCAGTTTGAAATCTTTGTTGGAAAATAGTAACAATAGATCAGCTTATGATTTGTTTGCTCTTTTCTCATCAATTTAGATGAATGACTGTGCCTGTTTAGACTAAGCAGCTGCTTTTCAAGCAGCTTTCACAAGTCTTACTTTCCTTCATACAGCTGAAGTCTCATTATATACACAGAAGACAAAAGTACAATACTATTTATTGTCCTCTGTTTAGCCAGTTTCTAGACTTCCACAAATGCTATGCTTAGGTAATTGAAGCATGTGAAATACTTCTTTCAGCTGCACTATGCACTTATAAACATGAAGTAGAGTGTAACAGAAAACAACTTCTTAGATTTTTAGGAGCCTGTAAGGCAATTAAACCAAGTAACTGCCATATTCCAATCCATGTTCTGCCGAATTTCGTAACGTAAGTACAGGCTATGCAGCAGCTAATATCCCTCACTGGATACACAAAACAACAGCTCACTTTCCATAAGCACTGGCTCTCAGGCATGTCAGGAACAAAAATCTATAGGCTCACTGTGGCTAACAAGTGTCATTTACCTAGCCTTTCACTTACATACATCTTAATGAAATAATAAAAAAATCTAAATGCTATATAATCAACCATCTCCACAGAATACAAACTAGTATCCCAGTGACATTCAAAGTTGGTTTTTTATTTTTTAAAGCAGCAAAAGGATGTATTAATTGATAATTCTTTCTGTACCAGACCACACAAATCTGAGAGTCCAGGATAGGGAAGAGGGAAAAAATACTGTGTAAGACTGCAATGAAATGTCTTAAATCTGGCAGATCTATTTGCTAGCTTTGTCCTTGCTAAGATACCACAAAC
Source organism: Mohoua ochrocephala (assembly GCA_013398855.1). NCBI lineage: Eukaryota > Metazoa > Chordata > Aves > Passeriformes > Acanthizidae > Mohoua > Mohoua ochrocephala. The sequence continues at coordinate 659,100 of VZTA01016392.1, read as the reverse complement.
TGTGGGAAGCACTTTTTACCCCTACAGTGGATACCACATCGGATATTTGTCTTCTAATATGAAAATGGGCTAAAAAGAGTTAAAAGAAGAAATAGCAATAAAAACAGCTTTAATAATCTACTCCAGTTGGCTGATTTAGGCATCAATTTATAAAACCTACACCATTACTCCTACTCTAATAAGTGGCAGCATAACTACGCTGTAGGTGTTTCTCTCCAAGTTGCCCTGAGTACCTCTCATGGTCGATATCGCAGTAATAAAGTGCATTTCATGCTAGTTTAAATTTGTGGTATAAAGACAGGGAAATGAGGTTTAGGTGCACAGTTAGAAATTTAAAACAGATGCTTTAATTCTGCTACAATTTATTAGGAAATATTCATATGATTTAGTTTCACAGCATGCGTGAATATAAATCCTCAAGAGATTTAATTAGGTGCATTTTATCATAAATTGCATTCCCATAGACATTTGCTGCTCCTGCTTCCTGCTGATAATAACAGAGACCAACCGACACTTAAGAGCACATCTGAAGTGTGGTTTTCTGACAACTGTAGGTACAGTAAGAGAACAAAAAACCAGTGCTCCATATAAGTATCAGTGGTTTTCCCAGCTGCTTCACCACACTGACTTAGAAGGCAGTTCATTTCATACAGTGCAAATTAACCTCATGAAGTTCTATGTTTTGTCAGTCTACAAAATATATCTTTTGCTTCCAATACCATAAACCCAGCACATGAAAAAATTCTGTTTGCTGTACCCACAGTTGTGCTTCATGAGAGCCTACAAAAACATTCTCTTGTTTTGAAAATCATCATTTTGATCAATTAACTTCTTATTAACTGAGTCTTTTCTACAATACAGTGATTTCTTAATGCTCTAAGCATTTTGATCATAGTTTCATCGTTTCAGGATGTAGTACTTATTCCCCGAATTTTACTTCAAAAAAAGAGTACTTACTTTTCATGGACTTCGTTGAATAGTTCTTTGTCAACATGAGCCACCAACTGCAGAATAGTTAAAATGATCTTGATTTTTCTAAGCAGTTCCCAAAGTCAAAACAGAGCCAATGTCTGAGTTGAAATTAGAATTCAAAATAAAGAAATTATTTGAAATCTAATTTGAAAATGATATATGGGTGGTTTGGTTTGGGTGTTTTTAATTTCAGTTTGAAATGTATCATATAAATACAGATTTAAAGCATAATTCTCTCTCAGATATTACCATTTAACATCTTCAGGTATGCATCCACATATCGGTGTTGATTTCCACATAGTCTGCTATTTTTGTCACATATTTTTATACTCCCACCTACACTCACATACAGTGAAATTTCTCTTTCAAGATGACTTCACAATTCAGAATATATCCCAGAATGCTGGGATTTTCTTCTCTCTTTTTTACATAAAGAAATATGGCCATGGATATTTTTGTGCTCCTGTTTCTCCTGTCTGTTTTCCAGTTAGAAAAAAAATGGAGTGAACTATGACACAGATAATGGTCAACCTTGTAACAGGTTTTGAACACAGGGCTTTCTTTAACCTCAGAAACAGCTACAGTTAACATGCTGGAGTACTAGGATCTTCTCATATATGACACAGGAACTTTTAAAAATTAGCTTAGCAGACAGAATATGTGTCTCATTACTTCTAGGCCCAATTAAACACCTTTTTTCTTAAATCTGAACCACTTTGAAAGTGATTTTTTCACCTCCTTCTGGTTTTAGATCTGAAGTGTTTGCATTGTCATAGTCATGACTGTCTAAGGATTAACAAATGCCTGATTTCATGGGAAGATAAGGACTCATGCTAGGCTATTTTTTTACATTTAGATTCTTCACCTTAAAGGTGTTGTCACGTTCCTGACTGACTCTAACCTGAGTTAACATTGTTCAACCAATTCTGAAGAAGGACAGAAGCCTGTGTGTCTCCACCGACTGCAGACTGGAATCGTGAAGACAGAACTTTATGTTACAAACAGAAATGAGCCCCGTAAAATCCCCATTTTCCCCATGCCTATTATTGGGAATGCAGCACAAAACCCCAGAACTGAATACAATCCAAGAGCAGAAGGAACAGAGGAAAGCTCTTTGGTGAGCTCTTTCTTTATCTAATTCATTACTATTTCTTCTTTATCTTCCTCCTTGGCAAGGTCTCAGTCAGCACTCAAGCACACGCTCACAATCTGAGGGAACCGCAGGGCAGTAATTCAAATTTGTATTACAAGTCGCAGGGTACGGATTCTCCTGATTCTGCCACTGTCATTAAGAAAGGGGTTAGTGAGATATTCCTGCAAAAATACAGACCTGTTCAAAGATCCAACATAGAGACTTCGTTGGCATTAACTTTGCTTAGGACCCGGTCTGTTCACACTTTTCTCAGTTACTGTTTCAGTGTGTCCAAGACCTGCAAGATGGTGCTGTACCTGTTAATTTCTGGCAGGTCTTTTTGGACTTGCAGAATTAACTCTGTGAACTGTCTGTCAGGATGGTCTAATACATTAATAAAGCAGGAGGTTTGCCATCTTTGGCATTTGGAAAATCAAACATAAAGTATCAATAGAATACACTGCACGAGTTGAGCACAGATTTAAATTTCTTTATATTTTAAAACTGCTGCTGAAGACAACTCCTGGATAAACTTGCAACTTCACCTGAGTCAGAAAGGGCCACCCTAAACTTCTACTAGCAAATATTTGACAGTGCTTGACAACACCAGAAGCATCCAGCACACTTAAAGTTTGAGTGAGAAAAGTACCCCGAAAAGGGAAGGAAAGGTAGGGGATGGAAGAAGACATACACAGTAATGGAAAAAACTGGAAAAAAAAGTCTGTCCGCCAAAACACCCCAAATCCAGTCAGTCTGCTGCTGCAGGTTTCACTATTGCCCTTCTCCACCTTCTAAATCTAAATTCTGGTCTGTGCACGCAGCAGTTGCTAAACTGTTCAGAGATGGCTCAGCTAGAAATGGCTTTCGATTGGTTGTATTACAACACCCTAGCAGAGACAATGGATCCCAAAAAGAAGAAAATTAAAGAATTTTGATAGAACAGGAGACATATACCAATACCTACCAATACGATACACTTGGATATCAATAGGATATTAATTCAGGCATGCCGAGTCACTCCTAGTGCAGAACATTATCAGCCTGGCGGTGTGTCAGAAACTTGGGTGAAGATGAGCACATTTTTTAAATAATTTCCATTTAGCGGCTCTGCTATATTAATTACACTCTGTTGGAAACTTTAATTTCAAATACCAGCATATAATGTCTCTGAATCTCACTACTTTATGTTATGTCTTGCTTTCAAACTTGTGGCTTGCAAGCACCTGAAACAGGAGAAGCTGACAACTCTCAGGTGATGCACTATCCATTTTAACTTTGTGTTTGGACATTTCAGGCTTCTTGTGAGGCATTGGGAAAGCACAGAGCAGTCGCCTGGAACGCGGTATTCCAAGGCAAAATAGATCTTTACAACTCCTGTGTAAGAGGCTCTCTGGGCTGTGAGCCCATATTGCCAGTTCATGTCTAATTTTTCACCTACCAATATTCTCAAGTCCTTCTCTACCAGGCTGCTCTCAATCACCTACTTTGCACTGATACCATGGATTGCCCCGCCCCAGGGGCAGGACCTCGCATATTATCACACATCTATGTGCTCTACATAAGACATACTACAGAACAAACTTACACAAAATTAACAACTAAAGTAACACTGATCCTAAACTCTAATGATCACAGGTAGTTGTGACAAATCTGCCTCAGTTCCAGCTTTCTGCCAGGGCCAGCAGGGGAGGAACTGAGCAGCAGAGTCCACAAGCACTCTTCATGCTTTCCTATTGGGGTATGTCACAGCATTCAAGGTACAAGGTTAGCTCAGAAAAAACTTCTCATTTCAATCTCAGGTATGGATAAAACACATTAGTCCTACAATAGTCCTTCACTGTACTATTCGACAAACATACAGCCAGATTGGATTTGTAGTACTCTTTCTACTGGTGCAGAGGCATTTATTTGTGTGGAGTCCTAACATTGGTACTGGCTTAGTGTACAGTGCAAAATTTTCAGTGAAGTATCACAGATACCAAAATGACAGTGATTAAATCCCAGCCAAATCTACTGACAGGAAACAAAGGAGGCAACAGTCTAGCTAAAACATCATAACAGACTTCAGGAATTGCACAATTATTGTATACAAGGTTCAGTTAAAACATGCGTTCCATTAAAAAGCACAAAGCAGCTTGCAAATTTCAAACTCGATGCAGACTTGAAGGAATATTTTCATGATTTACACATCACTAGAACTGACATTTAAGTCACATTCTGTTGATAAAATACCATTTCAAAGAGAAACCACCTCATTCTCTCACAGTCATGTCAGTCTTGCAATGGTAACAGAATTAAAATAGCAGCATATACTTTTCTTAAGGCCATAAGCAGACATATCAGTATTTAAATGAAGGCATGGAAAGAACAAAGAATTTGAGAGCCATTGTTTTGATACGAAATTGTTAAATTTGTGCATGCACATGAATGTACATAAGAAATATTTCAGGCAGTGGTCCTTTGTATTAATTTCTGCTTCTTTCAAGCTGTGGGAAGTAAGAGTCTGTAGAAGAGCTTTTGTAAAAAATATTACTGAAAATGATTCGCACTTGATTTGAAATGTAAATAAGCCCCCTATGATTTTAAAGTTCCTTCACTCTATTTGCAGCTTAAGTATAATTTGTTGGCCTCTGATACCGGCAATCCCATTTTTTCTATCCAGATGTTTCAAGAGAAAGAAAAAGTGAGTTTAAATAGACCAGATGAGTGCATTTCAAAGAATTTTACATTATATCTCTCGTTTAAAGCAAAAGAAAGTGATTCACTATTCTTTTCCATTTTATGGCATTAATTTGAATTCAACTCCTAGGCCTTTTTAAAAACATCCCAGACTCAAGCATTAGCAGGGGGCTGCAAAATATCCTCTCTTTTGGAAAACTTTTCAGGATTGTGCCTGAGTCCTGATTGTTTTAGTACTTCAGTATCTTAATATTTGAGGCATTAAGAGAATGAGTCTTTCATAAAAGGCAATGCTGTGATTAATTTCTAAAGCTGGCATCTTTTCCACCCACAGAGGCTTTGAGAAGCACAGGGGATACCTCCATTGCCTTCCCCCATGGTGTAGCTGGTCCTATGGCACTCTAGGAGTTAAGCTCCTACTGGAATTCTGCCACGTCTTCAGGAATTAAATCACCCACTGATCACAGAGAAACCCAATTTGAGAAGCACTGGAGTCCTACAGACAGACATTCCTTCAAAAAAGAACCAGAAACAGAGGATGGATGGTTTGTCATCTATGAGTGTCCTTGAACTTGGTGACATCCCAAGTAACAGGTGCTATTTGGAGGGACACATATGCACTCTGCCACCTTTCAGACCATTGTTTCGGTGCCTTTCTGTAGCTTCGTGAATTTCAGAAATGTTTTGATAAGCCAGTAAATCAATACATCAGCAATAGAACTTGCCACCTGATGATTCTAATCTTTGATTCTGCACCAGGTAACTTTTAGTACTCAGTGATATCATAGAATTTTTGGAGCTCCTTGGCAGCAGGGAACTGTTGGACGATAGCAGTCTACTGATCTGTTACAAACTCCAAATATCATCAGTAGTATGTGAACAAAGTGGCTTAAAAATAGAAGATGTGGTACGGTGCTGACATTCTACATATTGTGAAAATTTGAGCTTGTCAGCCTGATATTGCCAGAGCAGTTTTGCAGAACCCAGAACACTGGCAGTACTCAACATGACTACAGCATTTGGAATGGTGGCCAGGAAGAGATCCATGAGCTTCAGGTGAGCTCTACTCTGCAACAGAGAAAATGATGACACCAATGTAGAAACGACCTTTTTTATTTACATCAGTAACACCAGATCAGTCATGGTAGTTAAAACTGAGCTCTCAAATTTTCACCCACTACAGTGTGACTTTCATAATACAGATGGAAAAGAGGATGAAAAGGAATGTGCCACTCTGGGAAGAGGAAGGATGTTCCTCCGTACTAAACAAGTCCCTCACTGAAATCTGGAAAGCACCTTCACAGCAGAGACATCTTTGTAATTATTGCTGCCCTGGTAAACAGCAAAGTTAAAAGACCTCCAGCACTGTACGACAGCAAGGACTCTGGTTTCAAGAGAAGGAATCTCTGCCACTGACATTAAGGTTTACCAGAATTATAAATATCCAGAACTTCTGGTGCTGAGCACTGGTACTGAGTGAGGCTTTTTCCAGCCTGAAGAAGCTGGCTACGACTGAATCCTGAACATACTCCAGGGTGACTATTTTTAGCCTCACTGCTTTCAGCAGATAGAAAGGAAATGGATGCTATTTTGCTAATTACCATAAAGGCAAACTAGATATGTTCTTAAACGCAATGCCTCTGTTTCATGAACTTTGTGTCAAAAAAAACCAAGACAATGAGAATTCTTCAATTACAGCTATTGATTTCCTTCCCCAAGGTATAAGGAAAAATTCATGGAGTATTTGCCATAAACTGTTCTTAAATATCCATCACAAAGCATTTCTCTTCTTTCTGAAAACGACCTTCATGCTAGGCTTCTATCAACAACATACCTTTCTAAAAAGGCACAGAGCACATTCACTGTGCTCTCTATTCAGAAACTATTTCAGTTCCAGAGAAATGCAAGGGAATCTGGACACAATCGTGGGTAACCAGCTCTAGGTGGCCCTGATTGAGCAGGGGTGTTTGGACCAGATGACCTCCAGAGGTCCCTTCCCACCTCAGCCATTCTGTGATTCTGTGACTCTCACCTGGAAATGACTATATTTAAAAAACAGAAATAAGGCAAATTTCATGTCATACTGTAATGAAGCCATTGTAAGGTAAAACAAAAGGAGAATCCTAAGTCAGCCAGCAAAGCTACTTTTTTCATCCTCTGTCTCCAGGCATTTACAAAAAAAAGGAAACTGAGATCCAGTGATCAGATCAATAGTCTCTCCCAAAATTTAAGAAAGTATCAGTTTCCATAACCAATATAATTCATATGCTAGAAAACGTATTAAAAAAAAAAGAAGAAAGGAATGTTTTATGCCTCTTTTTCCCCCGCCTACACAACCCTCTCAGATTAGCCCATATACACTTGGCTGCTAGAAGCTGAAGACAAGAATGGGGTAAAAAGAACACATTAACCTTCTGCATCCAGCTGCAGATTTAAGAGAAACACGATAAAATACCTGCTGCATTACCGACAGTATGCTATGCCTTCTTTATTAGCATTATTATAACGGCTGGAAGCAGCGACCAAAATTACAACCTTTTTCATATCACTGAACAAAAAAGCATGGTAATATAAAAGACCTATTAAAATCCAGTCTCAGAACACCACTTGTAAGAACAACAAAAAATGACAGACAAAATGAAAAGGACAAGAGACAGAGAAAAGAGCCTAAGATCACAAAAAAATATATAGCAAACAAACAAAAGCAACATCCCAACCTCTGCAATGGGGAATAACAACTCCTCTGTGCTGCTGAGCTCATCTCACTTAAACCTTGTTTGTCTTACTTGCTTCTCCCCACTACTCTGTTAAAAAAATGTGAAAAATGGATCAAAAATGGACAAAGATATTGAAGTACTAGTGTGCTTGTTACTTTGCAGTCCAATTGTTGGCAATTAGAGTGTTATTTGCTTGATTTGTAAAAACTGGTGGGAGTTCAGGAACACAAGAATAATATCGAATACGTATCTGAACAGTACAGCTTAACCTATATGAACATGATTAACATTAATTTTCTACAAACTGCATGTAACTCCTCAGGAAAAACTGTGACTGGAAATACTTGAGCATATGAAAAAAAAAAAAATTTTGTACTTGATGAGTAACTCAAAACATCCCAGGAATGTATTTTTGTACTATGCTGAATCTCACTTCAAAGCCAGAGAAATTGATCTTCAACACCTGAAAAATCAAGGTCGCATTGACTGACACACAGATGCAATCTCAGCACTGCATAAAAATGGCTTCCCACCTCAAACGAATTGAGCAGCATTTGTGCAGCATGTCAGCCATTGTGGAAAATGCACAAATGTATGCATACATATTTATTTTGGAAAGGAATTCATAGCCAACCAAGCATATCTACAGGAATATATATGAAGTGGCATGGTGGTCAAATTACTCATTTTCTTCTGCTAGTAGGGAGTATTTGTGGGGGGGAAAAAAAAAAACAAAACCAAAAAACCCCAACCAAAAAAAACCCCAAACCCCTGGAATAATGCTCATTTTCAGCAATATACTGAACTGTCAGTCAGCCAATACTCTCTCTGTACTTTAGAAAAGGTGAGCAACTCATCTGCACTGATTTAATGTCACTTGCTTGACCTAGAACACCAAGCTTCAGGACTTCTAGAGGCCTCCGTAATGTGGTTGTAAAGAAATGCGACATTTCAAATGTGGAAATTCATTAATTATTCTAGAATGTTTTACAACTCATTAATCCTAAAAGCCTATTATGCACATTTCTTCCAGCAACTTTTTCTAAGGACTTTCATTATACTCTGTAGAAAACTCTTATAAGAAAAAGCAAGAAGATATACAAAATTTTGCAGCCTTGTTACAAGTTGTCATACTGGCAATCACTATTTTCACTAATGATACTTCTAGACGTATTTTTCAATTACTTAAGAGAGCTATTGGGATTACCAGCCTTGCTGCAGTGTTAAATGCTGGCTCTCCTAGGCTTTTGGTAATCTTAGGACTCCTTTTTTTTTCTTCACTTGGTGTACAGTTTATGAGACTTTAGTAATTCAAATTAGGTATAGTCAAACCCGAGTCTCCCAAAATGCATTTTGAAAGGCGATCAGCATTTCAGCATGACATTTGAGAATGAAACAAGGGCTCTGAATTTATCCCTTTTTGCCCGCCATTCTCCACTGTCGTAGAAGTGGTACCAAACACTTTACACAGCTTTACACTCATCAGCTGCGTGAGGTGCCCTTCACATGCACCTTCAAAACCTCCTCTGAGAACTGCGAGGCTGGTGCCCGGCCACGCCAGTGCAGAGGACCTGAGCAGTCCTGGAGACCTTTCTGTAGCCACTCAACTCGACATCAGTCTGAACTGGAGCTTTGCAGAAGTCGTTCTCAGAGATTTTTCTTCTGCTGAACTTCATCGTAAAATGAAATGTGTAAGATAATGAGGTGTTCCAAACAGTTTTGAAAATTTATTTTTTTTCTGTGAGGAAATGGAGAAGCAGATTCTTTCTCAGGGCCTGAGAAAGAACTGGGGAAGAAGAGAGTTCGCTACGATCAGAGGGATGAAGAGAACGGACGTGAGGACCAGTGCAAGGATGGAAACAGGTAACTTGGCAGAAGGAATCTGAGATGGGGCGCATGCCAGTCCTCCATTTTCCCTGTTTTGTGAATAGCAAACACCCCTTAGGAGTATCAAAATCTTATTCTCATCTCCTCTCAAGTCATCTGGAGCCTGAAGGGATCCTGAATGTCTGGGGAACTCCTCTCTTCATGTGCCCCATGTTTCCCAGTGCAGACAAGTCACTTGGAAGATCTCTCTCTTTGGTGGGGTCATTAATCCCAAGGCAGTTAAACATTGGGATCATGAAATTAAAATCTCTTAAGCCTTGGAAAGACAAAATTAAGGCACAGATAATGCATCTTCATGGTGGAAAGCTGACTACAGTAGGAAAATAGTCTAGTTCATGTGGGACTGGCTAGGGAGGATGTGGAGCCTGCCTAAGGCAGCCTGACAGAAGGGAAAGACAACCTACCTGGATGACACGGATGGTGGGAGCACAAGCCTGGTGCAAATACAGAGTGTGCTGCACAATGAGCCACGTGTGTGACCCTGCCTGTGACACACTCACTGCTACCACAGCTCACACGTGCTCCCGTTGTCCGACAGGCTCCATGGGGCAAGAAGGGAACTATCACAGAGTAGTGTAGGCACAGTGTCTTCTGTGACCACTGCACAGCAAAGCTGTCTGCAGTTAGGAATGGTCTGCCTACTTTTTTTCCCCACACAGTCCAATTATTTTTAAATGGGATCATGAGATCCACTCCCACAAGACAGAAATCATGACAGGTGCTTGGAAACCACATATTATTTTCCAGCTAGCCGCAATAACTGCAAATGTACAATCAATCATTAGGTGCTACGAAGAAGAAATACACTGCTAATAAAAAATTTGTACGAAGTTCAATAGCACAAAGCTTTACTAGTGCAGGACAGCAGGAGTTTCATGGTAATTGTCCCCCTTCTAGGATGTGAAGTTCAGGAAAATTGAAAAAATTTAAATAAATCTGCCAACAACAAAACTTGCAAAATGGAAAATACCAAGTGAAAGTCATACAACCTCTGTTTTACCTTTCTGAGTAGTTATCCCTAGACACACATTTGTACCTTGTATTCAACTTGTTGTGAACATCAGCCATCTCCACCCTTTCTGTAATCAAATCAAAAGCTTCTCCTTGGGGAAAAACCCCTCACAACCACTACATTTGTTAACACTTTCACTCACACCTGTCACCAGTTTCTGTACTTTCATCATCCATCCTTAAACCCACATGTCAGGCTTATCTCCCACTTAACTGCTGGCAAGCACATCACAAGACCATCGCTTTGTCCTCACACTGAAACTCCACAGAGCAGCAGGGAAATCAATGCCACGCCATGCATCCATCAGCCGATCTCCTTGACCCAGATGCAGGTGGTAAAATAGACAGGATCTGTATCTGCATTTAATACCAAGAAGTATATAATCCCTTTTGGTTACTGCCAGCTCTCAGAAAAAAGTGATTATAGCTTTTGAGAGTGTGCAGCTCCATTTTCTAGATCTTAAACATTTGAAGCAACTGCATTTATCTTTTAATTTTATTTCCTTCCCAACTCAACTTAGTATTATAGCACTTAAAGCCTACACAATAGACTTGCTGTTTTATCAATATTATAAATTCCCCCTTTGAAGAGTCTCTCTCATATAAAGCACAACAGTAAATAGAAAAATGAACAAAACGGTTTAATATAACACAGCTCTATAACGTATGTGTCTTATCTTTAATGCTGTCACCTTTTTTTATGCACAGACTACAGCATGTTGAGGGTGGGAGAGCATAAAGGGAGTGAAGAGAAAAGTTAGATCCTACTACTCAAATACCAGATACAGTATTTGGACACAAACCAATTTCTTCTGAGGCTGTGACTGCTAGATGTGCTAAATCTCATGCTGATTCCCAACAGATCAGACTATTTTTTTTTTAACTTCTTGGTAGAAGGCAAAAAAATTTTAACAACATGTAAAGTTAGAAAGTAGGAATACACAGCCTGACAATTTTTCTAGGGGAAGGAAAAAATAACGGTACCATTGTTTTCACCTGTCACTGTTTTCAGAGACAAAATTTGCTTTTGTGTTTGTACTTCAGTTGCTCCTATAGGAGTAGAACATGACAAAATTGAAGACCAGCAGGGGCTGCATCCATGCATGCATGACAGAAAGTAGAAGGCTGAAAAATTCAAAGTTTGGGTAGTACTTATTTAAAGCTATCAGTTCTGTTTCAGTCTCCTGCTGTGGCCTTACCAGAAGCAGCTTATCTGATCAACTATGTACAAAATGCAAAAAAGCACTGGGATCAGGAAACCTGCGATTAGAACAATTATGAAGCAAATACATCTTACATTCTATATTCATGTATATTTAAAATTGCCAGACTGAAATGAGTCCTTTTCTCTAACATTACATTTGCCTCATACTCCATTTCCCACTGATGACAAAAATCATGATAGCAATTCCAGAACTCCGTCTGAAATGAAGTAGTTCACTGTACAGGAACAAACTCATGGTACTGATTTGCCAACAGCTAGAACATAAAATGTCAAAACTGAATGAACTCAGTAAGGAAATACTGGAGCAATTTAGATGACAGAGAAGGTTAATAAAATATAAGATAGTGAAAATGTATACGATACATGGAAACCAGACCAGGCATTGGGGAAAAATGTCACTTTGCATTTTCTGTGTTTCTTTTGACAATTCTAAAACCAGTCACGGACAATTCTCTTCCTGAAATTCCCTGCTTTGAATTTCTCTGTTTACAACAAACTCACAGTATACAAGGGTGATTTAATGAAAACCCACATGCTTAAAATATATAAAGATGCACTTAACATAAGGCACAATTCAATACCAGATCTGATTACCAGAGAACACCATCAAGTCAACCACCTGTAAGATATATGAATTGCATGGTAAATTCTAGATGTATTCGCTTAAATTTTCAGAAGTCGCTAAATGATCCTGTTAAATGTGTGTGTTGTGGTTTCCATGCCACTCATGGTATTTTCAGTCACTACCTTTTCTAAGAAGCCTGCCGGTGTAGGTCCAGCACTTCTCCAGAAACTCCTTCCTATTCTGGACATTTTAAATGTCTTTTCAGAGATCCTTTTCCTCTAGCATGGCACAGTGTTAAGTGGAATTAAACTTGGGCGATCCACAGAAACTCATACTCAAGAAGTGTGTCCTGAGCAGTCCAATGTTATCCCTTGAATCCTCGGGAAATTCAGCTTCAATCACATTTGAATACAGTCATATGTTCAGATATGAAAAGGTACCTGTGCTCTAGTAAGAGCTTTGCATATGATGGGATGCAGAAGTCTGCATCATCCCACCAGACAAAACCAGAGGGAGATCCAACTCCCACAGCAGCCTTCATTCCCTCCCTAAAACCACAACAAAAGCAAGATCAGTTCTGATTCTGTGTAAACCTGGTGTAAGACCATGATAATACTGAAATCATCTTTCCCTAGTAAGGCAATAATAAAAGCATCGCAGTCAGATATCACATATCATTTGTCATGAAGTACTCCTACCTTTTCAGTTTCATATAATTTTCACTAGCTGCAGGTCTGCATTCAGCACGTTGCACCACTATTCCTTCCAAGGCAAGTTTATCTAGAATGAAAAGAAAACAAGGCAAAACTGGACATTAAAGTAAGATCCACCAAGACGGTCAACATTTGAATTATTTTTCACTAACCAAGAATTTACGAAATATAACATAATTCTAAGTTCTCAAATCAAGTTCTAAAATCTCTGCTCCTTAGACACCAAAGAAATAAGCAGGAAAAACATGTTTGCAGAGCTGGTATACCCTAGACTTCCTTCTTTTGCCTTCAGATGTTTTACATATTAAGAATGAAACACAGAGATCAAAGTTTAAATAAGAGATTGCAACTCCTTTCTCTAGATGTTGCACTCAGATTATCTAGGAACCGTTCTCTGTAAATGGGTAATTAATACAGTCAGTGACTATGAAAAAAATAATCTACAAAGAGAACCTAATAATCAAAGTATCCAAAATTAGTGGAAGCTAAAACGAAAGTTAATTTTATTCTTATTCTCGGGAAAAGAGTACCACATTTTCCTCTTGTTACAATTTTCTAAAAAGTTCACTAAAAGAACACAATGCAAAAAAGTAATAATACAACATATGGTAACACTCAGGGAAAAGAAGTAAAAGCTTCTAGAAGTAAAAGCTAGTAATCTAGGACACCACCCACATGTATTTAGGTAATACTCCTCTGTGTGCATTCACCTCTGTGACACAGTCACTTTGTTACCCTACATGACCACCTTTTGCCTAAAGCAACGATGACTAACAGAGCAGTATCAGCCTACACCACAAAGGTAGGTAAACCCAAAAAATTAAAAGCAACTTGATGCAGAAATGAACAGGGAAGTGATAGTGGGCAAACACCTGCATTTCCACTACGATGTTCTAGTGCATAATGTGTGGATTTGGAAGGAGTGTGTGTCACTTTATCCATCTCTTTTGGGCATAACCAGTGCAATATGTGTTAAACAAACACCTCTGGAACAGCCTTGCATTACAAGAAAGGATGAGTTTTAAAGGCTTGATTAGCTCTCACTATTAAAATGTCCTTCCAAGGGCACTACACTGTCATTGTCACCTTCTGCTGGCAATGTCACAGAAGATGAGAGAAACGCTTAGCAATACTGATGCCCAAGTAACCCAAGGCACTCTGAGACACCTCTGGTTTTCCTATCACCTTATAGACTGAAATATTGCTACATCTGCACATCTAAGTCTGCTCTCCCTGAATAATGCCAGGAACAATGACTTTGACATCATGCATTTTAAAATTATTTTAAAATCTAATATTTTTTGGATTGATTCGAACTAAATCCTTGAAAGCAGTAAGAATGCCATATTTTTTCAGATAGGTTTGAATGAAACAGAGAAAATTTGTATTAAAACACTTGTGATTTTGTGGATTTCCAGGTTAATGGTCAAAAGAGACACCTTCGCAAATATGCCTGATGTCCTATGTATCACAGACAGAAAAATTGTATTGTCTTTCTTCTTTACAGAACCTAGTAACTTATTTGTGGCTAAAGGGTACTAATATTGCTGCTTAATTTCTAATAAGAATTTGGCTTCAGCTTCTAGTAGTTGGTTCTTCTTATGACTTTCTAGACTATGGTAAAGAGCCTTTCAGTACCTCATGTTTTCTCCCTTTGAAAGTACTTACACATTGTAATCAAGTTGCTTCTCAATCATCTTTTCAATAAATGAACCAATTTAAGCTCATGCATTATCTCATCACAAGACATTTATGCCATACTTAAATCAGTTTGGGATTTCTTATTTGCATCTTGTTCAATCTTGAAATGGTGTTTTAAGATTACAGAGACCAGAAACCAGACATAATATTATTGTACTGATTTTACAAAAACCATACGTGGAGGTAAAATAATAGATACAGGAGCTGGAATTTCTCTCACCTCACTTAAGCCATTTCAAGGTTATTCAGCAGAATCTCTGAATTCAGCTGAGAGAGGGAGGAAGGGAGACTGTAAGAAAAAAAGAAATGGTCCCATCTCTTTTAGAATTCAATGATTTTCTGGTGGTTTTTTGTCATGAGGTTTATTTTGGGGGAGGGGCATACGGTGTCTGTGTCCCGTGACTGCTTCATGTTCAGATGGCTAAAACCGGGTTAAGATCAATTTGTCTCTAAAAACCAAGTTCTGGAAGTTTGTGGAGTTGGCTGGCTATTGTATTACCAACACAACTATTTTGAGTCTTTTCTAAGTCTCATATTTTATCTATGCGTTCTGCATTGCCTGCTCCTAGGTGTATAATTGCCTTTGGCTTGGTGAAAATGCATTGTCTTTAAAACAGATTCCGTGAATTAAGCGATCCCAGTCGCACCATGACAGTCCTGTCGCAGTTATTCACTGTCTGACCAGCATTTGTGTCAATCACGACACATTTTATAAGCAGTGATTCTCACCACTGTCCTTCTTGCTAATCCTGGAGGCAGCCCTTCAAACTACAACTCAAGTGGCTTCCTACTCATAATTCCTTTCTGATATAACTGTCAGCTAGTTTTTAATCTTGTTCTGTGCTTGCTTTTTTTCTTAGAAATCAGAATGTCACAAGGATCTAGACTATGTGCTGTATGAAATGCTAAGAAGGTTGCAAATGTGCAGTTACTTTAAACTCATAGTCTTCAAAATAAACAAAATTAGGTTTGTTTGACCAGAACACCCTTACATAAAGCCATGTCTGCTCGCATTCATTACATTTCCAATCTTATCTGCCTCTTGAACTCCATAACAATTTTTCTGTTAACTTCTATGGTACTGGTTTCAAGGCTAGCTAACCTATATTCATCTGAACTATCCAACCCATCTGAACACTGACATGTCACTATCAATCTCCCTGCACCTCGCACAATTTTCAAATTATTTTTAAGTTCTAAGGGTCAGTAAAGCAGATTTCCCACCCACCAACTATTTAAGAAATGAACATGTCAATTAAACATGTTTATCCTTAATATTACCACAGAATCACACAATGGTTCGGGTTGGAAGGGACCTTAAAAATCACTCAGTTCCAATCCCCCTGTCATGGTCAGGAACACCTTCCATTAGACCAAGTTGCCCAAAACCCCATCCAACCTGGCCCTTAACACTGTCAGGGTTAGGGAATCCACAACTTCTCTCGTATCTCATCTTTGATGTCTTGGTTAATACCCTCTTTTAATTACCACTGATCCGGATTTGACTTCTGCAGTCAAATCCAGACAGAACGTTCCAACCACTTCACAGTACAAGGCTGTGCACAGTGTCCCAAACACAGCCTTGCAGCTAAGCTTGTCTGCTGTCTAAGAACATCCACTGTCTGAAACCCAAGGTTTATGTCTCACTTTCCCTGGGCTCTCTTAGGGATTTTAACACAACCTGAGAGTCTAGCAGAATACACAAAAATACACGCAAACCTCCGGATGCAAGGCTGTAGTGAGGGAACACAGTTTTTATTCCCTTTGCAGCCTAATTAGACCTCATTCACCAAACTCAAATTCAGAGACTTGGGTCTGTCTTTGACTGCTGCAGGACCAGATATGGAATTAAAAGATATCCAAAATGCTACTTATCTCCCTTGATATTTCCATCAGCCTAGAAGGTAACGGATGAATAAGGCATGAAAGTGGCAGTTCCCTGTTAAAAACACCTACTCAAAGTAGATAGTACAAAATAAATAAATAGGTCTGAAAGACTAGCTAAGATCAGTGATGAGAAGGGAAAATAAGACATTTTCCCAAGTGTCTTACACTCTCAGTTGCCTAACATGTGCTGGCAGGTACAAAGTACCCTGTTAGTGCAGCTCTGGACAGGCTCATCTACATAATCCATAGCTTCATCATTAGCTGCCAAATGCATGCTCACCCCAACCTCCCTGCCAATTCATAAAGTAATTTCAATTGCTGTCTCAGTGAGATGATAGATACGGTGGGGAGACAAGGGATTCTGGCTTGGAATCCTGCTGACAGTCATTATCAAAGAACAGAATATGGTGGAAACATTTAAGCCAATGTTGATAAACAGGCAGGAGAGAAATTTACTGGAATTGTGCGGTAGATGGTCTGATAGGGGTTGGATTGTTGTAGTTTTTAGAGAGAGAGATGGACTGGCTTGGAGATTTTAATGTATTAATCTTCTAGTCTGACTGCACTCAGCTTCAATTTCCAGCCACTGTCTTGTTGGACCCTTGACTGCTAAGATGAAGAGCCTGCTAGGAAAGCATTTCTGCCCATCCAAGCACTTATGTAGTCTCCACCTTTATCAAGACTAATAAAAATAAATCATGTTTTCTTGAGCCTTCCATTATGCCAATTTTTCAGCTTCTTAATCGTTCTCATCGGCCTGAGAAAGTCCAGTCCATGAATGTCTCTCCTGAGACACTGTCTCCCACAGTCAGACTTGACAGCACGTGGGACAGGGTCTGGTGCCTCCCAACTCCCCCGCCTTGTGAGCGGTGCCAAGGAAAAAAGGAGATGAAGACCACACTCAGGATGCATGGTTCCCAGGCAGCAGGAAAAAGGAGATGAAAGTGCAGTAAGGACAGGCTGTGGGCACATATGCCTCCAGCTCCTCAGCTGTCAGAAGATGAGCTGTTGCTACCCAGCTGTCATGGTTTAACCCCAGCCAGCAACCAAGTCCCACGCAGCCACTCACTCACTGCCCCACCGGCAGGATCAGGGTGTGAATTGGAAGGGTAAAAGCTGGAAAACTCATGGGCTGGGATAAAGACAGGGACCCATCACATGTAACAGTCACTTGGGAAGACAAATGCCATCACTCCAAATGTCTCCTCTCTTCCTCCTTTTTCCCCCACTTTACATACTGAGCATGATGTCACACGGTCTGGAATATCCCTTTGGTCAGTTGGGGTCACCTGTCCTGGCTGTGTCTCCTCCCAACCTCCCATGCACCCTGAGCCTCCTCGCCAGTGTGGCAGTACAAAAAGTAGAAAAGGCCTTGGCTCTGTAATCTCTGCTCAGCAATAACAAAAACATCTCTGTATCATCAACCCTGTGCTCAGCACAAATCCAAAACACAGCCCCATACCAGCCACTGTGAAGAAAGTTAACTCTACCCCAGCCAAAATCAGCACACCAGCATCCAAGTCAGAAGCCCTGGTAGCTCACACTGCTCATTTAAACTGCAGTGCAGCTTCCCAGACCTTTGCACATGTTGGCTGGACAAGGCACAGCCCCCTCTTTCACTAGGCCTCAGCTTTGCTCTTACAGACCAAAGGCATTTTGTGGCAACTCTCTTGCCTCAAAGCTGGTACCTTTCTCAGACCATCATTCCCTGGTAGCTATGCAGCTAAGGAACAGGATCACCAGGCCTTCACTTGGCATTCCCTTATTTAGGCATCCAGTGATACAGCCAACTTTGTTTTACTGACCACTGCCCAGAACGATGACCTCATGGTCAGCTGTCAATGATACACAGATCAGAGCCTCTGCCCCAACTCTCCTGCAAACCTGAGTACTGCAAGCCCTGTCTACAGAGTATTCCTGGGCATGTAAACTTTGTATTTGGTGATAATAAAATGTTATCCTAACCAACTATCCAAATGGTTCTGCATCAGCAATGTTGCACCTTACTGACTGTACTCTCATCTGTATCATCTCCGAAACCATCAGCAACTACCTCCTTGATCACTCACTAGAAAAAAACAGCACCAAGAACCAAATCACAGCAACATCTGAGTGACAATTCTCTGCTTAACATTTGCCAGTTTGAAGCCTGCAGGTAAGTTCTGTATAGCTAAACAACAGAGAAACTAAAACAATAGATATCCTACTACAAAATGACAAAGGAAACATATTGAAGGATTTAACAGAAAAAAAGCAACACCTGCTTTGCTGAACAAATTCTAAGTTAAAAAAAAAGGGGGAAAAAATTGGCAACACCCATTTATTCTCCACCCACATTGATTAGTATTATACTACTCTCCCTTAATTTTTAACTGATTGATTTCCAAGTCATATATTTTATCATCTTTCATACAGTACCTTTTCATATTTAAATACCTGGCTCATCCAAATAATCTTTCAAATATTGGCACAGCATTTGCTTCTCCAGTCTTGTAGAACTGCAGTGCTCAAAAATTATTAAAAATATCAACAGCAACTTTGATAGTTTCTTAGACAGCCCTTTAGAAACTCCTGAATGCAAACTGTTCAGACTTGCTGATTTGAAAATCTTTAATTTTAATTACTATGTAGAGCTTCTCTTCAATAGCTGTTAAGCAACATCTGGAGATATTACTGAAATGAGAATTTCTATGCTACCAACACTGTGAGACAGGAGCTACTGAATGGTCTAATTGTCCAACAACCTGGCCAATTTTCTGTTATGACATTAAATGACTACCAAACTGCCTTGATAACCCTAACACATTGCATTAGCATGGCTTCCTAATACACTTCTAAATTTCTCTCCCTCTTATAGCTGAGAATTTTCCTCATATTCTTTTGTACTCTAATAAAAAATGTAGCTGGTTTCTGTAAACCCAGGTTATTTTCACTGACAGCAGACTGTCGGTGAAGCTGATGTTCTCTGGATAGGCAAGTAAGCTGAACCACTGGCAAAGCACCAACTTCTCCATGGTGTATGCTGGTCCTGAATCCTCAGCTCTATGGCATGCTCAAGCTTCCAGACCAGGAGGTTCAGGAAGAGGGTGGAAGTTGAGTGGGAGTGAGGTTATTTTCCAAAAGGAAAGATGTAGGGCAGAATGAGGGGCAGATGCCTAGCCCCCTCCTCCTTGGTTTTGTTTTTCTGTGTAGCTGACAGACACCAGCACTGCATTTTCACTGTCTCCAGGACAGCTTGTTTGAGCAACAACTTGGAAATATCCGTGGATTGCCCTTCTGTTGCAACCCAAAGGGTGAGCAATTTGGAAAGGGAGTACTACTGCTATAGCCACTCTCCTAAGCATGTGCAAGGATGCTCAGCGTATTTTCTGACTTAATCTGAAACTAAACCAATATCCTTCCAATTGCTGGATTCCAGCACTATTCCCTACTTCAGTGGCAATCCCAGCACACAGGGGACACTAATAATTTGTGAAGCAGCAGTCACTTCAGGATTGCTACCCACCCACATGGGCACAACACTTCAGCTGGATAGGGCAGAAACAGCTCACTTACAACACAGGAAAGCATCCAGCAGCAAGTTACTCTGTCTCAATCCAAGTGGGAAGCATGAAGATCTGGGATGCACTTGGCACATCTCAACTATCACACATTGGTACACGACATAAAAGACTCTCAGAGCACAAAAATGGTCAAAGTCTCTAACTTGACTGCAAGAAATACTTCCATATCTTTGCCAAAATAAACTTCTGGATGATCTTCCAGTACATGGACAAAAGGACAGAAAAAAGGAAATCCAGCATAGCTGTACCTTCAAAAACCAGTGATTTATATGAAATCACCCCACTAAAATTACGTGCTCTACAATACCACATACCTGTATCAACAAGCGCACAGGAAGAATGAGGGCTTTTGGGGAAAGACCTGTAGTATGGCACAGAGAGTGGAAAACTTTCACCAAGAAATGCCAGGCTTTAATTTTGTGTTACAGATGACTGTCAGCTGCAGTGAAATAAAGCTACATAGGTTTGTGGGGATGAAAATTTTACAGCAGCTCTAAATTTTTCAAGTCTCAAAGGTTTAAGTGTAAATATTCATGAACTCCACAGAGTATATTTTCCACACCAAATCCATTTTGAATATTTTATCATACAAACCACTAAAATGATTTTGCATGATCTTTCAAAGAATACTTACTTGTTCACGAAAGTAGAAAATAGCAACTGCAAGTGTTAGAATGTTGAGAAGATGATGAAAACTTAAGTGAACACATACTGTTCTGTAAATTCGGTCTATTAAAATGCAGACGGCTTAACTGGACTTGGACAATTTCTTATCTTTTACAAATCCCTTCTCTCCTTGGAAATCCCTACTCACTCGTACCAGGATGCTTCTAGTTCAGCTTCAAAGTACTTCAAGTTCACTGTGTGAGATGGAAGCACCACCAATCATTCTCTTAAGGTTTAACAGGCAATAAAATGGTTCAATATTTTAGCTATGCACGATCTAAGCACATTACATGAATTTTCCATCACTTGACAATAAACTAAATTTGAATGGATGCCTCCTGTAATGGAAAAAAAAAAATCTTACTTGAAACTAATTAGCTTTTTCATTTTCTCAATGACTAATTCAATAGCTTGAACTTGAATAACTTAGTAATTAATGAAAAGAGTTAATCTTGAAAAAAAGCCCCAATGTTTAAAAATTGGAAACTGATTGAAATCTCTTTGACTGAAGTTATGTTAAACACATCTATGGCATCAAAGAGTTAAAAATAAAACTGTTACTAATTCCTGGTAAATCAAACCTAATTAATAATACCCGCTTAAAATATCACATACAGCAGCAGAAAAAATTAGCGTATCAGTGCTAGGGATAGGATACCTTGGCAAGGAGAAGAGTGAGAGAAAAACATTTATTTCCACTAGAGTCAGTTATCAAATAATAAAATATTATAGTGATTACTCTATGGTATCAATAAACAGCCTTAGAGACAGTGAGAGCAGTAGGAATAAGACATTTAGAAACAGAGCAGAAGAATTCACAGAAAAATAATCTGCCTTTCCACTGCCAGTCAGGCAAAGCAGGACACATCTACCTGTAAAGTGAAAAACACATCTTGAAAAAGATGGAACCTCCTCCTCTCCAGGTCTAACCCAAGGAAAGCCTTTGCTCCCACCTGTGCTGGGGAATGCATGCAGTGGCTCCCATCTGTCCACTCCCTAAGGAAACGCCCACAGAAATGTGTGGAGAGCTTTTCCTTTCCTGCTCCAAATTGCAAATGTTTAAAGGGGAAATCTTTTTCTAAGAGGCAACTGGGAGGCTCAAAGCACAGGAGAGAAGACAGCCATTTGATTCCAGTGTGCTGTGCCGATGTTTCCGCCTCCCCGTACCCCAGTGTTGCTAAGCTATGGTGTTATGTGATGTTCAAAGCTATCTGTAGGCACACAAGCCCTTTGTTCCACAGGGCAGCTGAGTTGCTCTATCGAGAAAGAACAAACTGATGCTAGACAGTCTTGGTGACTTAAAAACCATCACCAATATAAATGGTAAATCCTCCCCGTAAAACAGCTTCTGTCTACGGCACACAGAAAGGCAAAAAGCAAAACTTAATCACGCTGCTGCTCTTGTGTTGGTGAGGATACTCTCTCTGATTGCAAATAAAAGCTTTTGCCACAAACTTAAAACAGCCAGACCAACAAGTCCTTAGCACCACTTCCAGGGTATCTTCTGTGGAAACATCTTACTGCTGCACATGTGCCCAACAAATGAGTGACATGCATGTGCACACATTCCACAGATGACACCCCCCCTTGTACACACAGGGACACCTTTCCTTCCTGTGCTGTCCTGCTGTATGCATCAGGTATTGTAATCAGTACTAAAAAACAACGTGAAAAAACAGGCTTCGTGAAAATAAAAATCCTTGAAACATAAATGAAGCTGTTTAACACCATAAGCACTAAATACGATTTGGCCAGCTGATACTACAAATACATCTTCAAGTATTAAAAATAAATTGCCATTTAGTACAGCAGTATGTATTTCTGTGCAGAACCACCTGACCTATGCAAACTACTTAGACTTAAAGGAAAGAAACAAAACAAACAGTTGTTATGCGCTTCTTCCCTCACACAGTTAAATGCAAATTCTCCCGTACAGTCATATTCCTGCTATCTCCCTGCACACACAGCTGATACGCCACCTACTGCAAACCCGAGCTGACAGTCGGAGCAATGCGAGCAGCATTTCCATTCCAACATCGAGCTGGAGCCGAATAAAGGTGCTTTTTAATAAGAAACATCCTCTTTGCAAGCTGACAAGAGCAAAGTAGGATAGCTGGCTTTTTGTCCGAGCTTCAATAATGGAGAGAAAAGCAAGCAGAAGAGAAAACGAATGCGAAGAAAAAACCAGCAACTCCGAAAGCTCCGAGCTAGACAAGGACTACAGAACATCTCTGATTACTCTGAATGTCGGTGGTTATCTATATATCACACAAAAACAGACACTAACCAAGTATCCAGATTCTTTTCTGGAGGGGATCATAAACGGAAGAATAATGTGCCCATTTGATGCAGATGGTCATTACTTCATAGACAGAGATGGACTCCTTTTCAGACACATCCTCAACTTCCTACGGAACGGAGAACTTCTTCTACCAGAGGGGTTTCGAGAAAATCAACTTTTGGCACAAGAAGCCGAATTTTTCCAGCTTAAAGTACTCTCAGAGGCAGTGAAATCAAGGTGGGAGAAGGAACAGCTAGCATCTCGAGAGACTACTTTCCTGGAAATAACTGACAGCCACGACCGTTCACAAGGACTTAGAATCTTTTGTAATGCTCCCGAATTCATTGCAAAAATAAAATCCAGAATTGTACTGGTGTCCAAAAGCAGGCTGGATGGATTTCCAGAGGAGTTTTCAGTATCTTCAAATATTATTCAATTCAAGTACTTCATAAAGTCTGAAAACGGTACACGATTGGTACTGAAGGAGGACAACACCTTTGTCTGCACCCTGGAAACTCTTAAATTTGAGGCTATAATGACGGCTTTAAAATGTGGGTTTAGACTGCTGACCAGTCTGGATTGCTCAAGAGGGTCGATTGTTCACAGTGATGCACTGCATTTTATCAAGTAATCACAAAGGCAAAGGAAACAAGCACGCAGCCAGTAAACCTCCTTGAGCTGCAGCCTCCTGGCATCACAAATAATGCATCTAACTAGCCCTGTACCACAGAGCTCAGCTGCTAATCAACTGATGTGAGCTAATGGTATGTAAATCTCATAATGACATCTATCTCTGGCTTACTTAAGCTGAAGGAAAATTTTATGCCTGAATTTAACAAAAATTATCTGCTAACATTGTAAACACAGATGGAATGCTTTATGCTCTTTGTAATATGTTTTCTCAATGCTATCTTTCAACCAGAGAGTCTAGCTGAATTTTTGTGTACCTGTGTGATGAATGTGCATATACCCAACTGCTCTGTTGAACAGCAATGAGAGTATTTTCATATAATAAGCAGGCTTAAAATATGTTTTGCTTACAACAAATTCAGAATTAATTTTAACTGGAATAAATGATTTTGACTGTTCATTAGTGTTTATGGTAATCTATTGTACTGAATTTGCAAAAAACAAGATTGCAAGAGAGTTTTAAATTAACCAATTTGATTTTTAAGTTAAATGATTTCTCAACTCAACCCCAAATTTATACCATGTTGCTACACTAATAGCAATTGCCAGAAACGTGTAAACCAACAAAATGATGCTGCGGGAGATTTGTTTTATTACAGGAAATGAGTTCAATCTGCACAGAACGTTAAATTTTCTAATCATACGCACATATCAAATAGCTAGTAAAAGTATTTGACATAAAGTTTAGTGTAACAGGTTTCCAGTAATGGCATCCTACAATGCTACAGTCAGTGTTTCCTAGCAATCATTTGTGCTCATAAGGACAGGCAATGAACAGAGCCCTTGCTTTGCACAGTGGCTTACTAAATGCAATGAGTACTATCAGTGCTGAACAGACCACCTGCTGGCATTAAAGACGATTCACTCTAGGTAATGGAATAAATGCCTTCATTCTCCTTATCTCCACTATTTACCAAATCTTTTGATTTACATTTTAAATAAAGTTTTAATAGTTTCCATAGAACAATCATAACTAATTTAACCACAAGCATTACGAACCAGTCACTTCGCAAAAGTGAATTGAAAAATCATCATAAAAGGCAAAAAGAAGCTGCACTAACTCCAAGTTTAAGCTTTGTTTGTCATTGAAACCAATCATCATTCACAGCTCATATGAACCCAAAATTCAAGTAAAATGCTTATAAAGAAAGAAAAAAGACCAACTAAGTAGTTCTCCCCAAACACCGATTTTGTACCCGAAAAAAATAATGTCAACAAAATGCAGTACAATCCATACTAGAAGTGACAACCAAGGAAAACAGCTAACACAAGACAGGCTGAGAACAGTTGTGGTTTGGATTTTAGAGGGAACAAATCAATCCTTAGTAGCAAAGGCTGGGAATACAAATGCAAGGTCCACTTATCCCTCAACATGAAACTCTCTTTCAGTTTTAACGTACAACAGGTGTTAACTAGGTCCCTTGCTAGAGACGAATTAATACAGGGATGCTACATCTCCAGACCAGGCAGCAGTGACTGAAACATATTCCAATATGATCTTGTCAAATGGGGGAATTCAACCTCTCCAGAATACTCCATCAGAATGAAGCCACCGTCTAGAAACGATGAAGTTTTCTATCTAGTCCTCCTGTTACAGACTCACAGTTCATAAAACTTGTGGCTCTATGAAAGATGTGGTTCTAAGAGGAACTTTTCCAGACTCTAATGTTTAAAAATCGGATCACTTTACATTTCAGGCATACAAGCTGAAGAACAGCCCATGTATCCCAAAACTTCTCTGAATTTGTCCAAATGCATTAACTATCTACACGCAAAAGATACATAGTAAAATACTATTATTTACATGTGTCACCAGCATGTGCCATCTTCTCTCCTCCCCCTCCAAGCTATTTTCAAATTGATGTATTAAAAAAAATGTTCATTAATCACTAATCCTGTGCTTATAAGAATCTGTAGGACTTTTGTGAAAAGCAAACGTGAAAGCTTCCCTAAAAAGAAATACAAAATCCTGTTGATCTTCTAGGACAAGAACTAGAAACACAATCACACAGCACAATTACATGAAAAGCCCTTTGTCGACACAATTCTCTACATGAGCAAGAAAAAGTGACAAGACAATCTAAAAAAGCTCCATAATGAATCCACAAGTTTTAAAGCAGCATGCCCACAGTGCTGTCAAATACACAGCCTGCATCAGCACAAAGTCTGGAGGAGGCTGTTGCTCCTAGGATGTCAAATCATCCATTTGCACTTAAATGCTTCTGGTTATAACCTTCATTTGCCCCGGATCTTTGACTGAGATTTAAAATGCCATTGCAGCTGGAAAGAAGGAAAAGTGAAAATCAATTTTTATTTCAAGCAATTAATACATGTTAATTAAAGTATGTTGTGGTTGCTCACCTTTCAGTTAGGCTCTTAGGATGACAAACACCAAGGAATCAATTGTTAGCACTTCCCTATCAGAAAGCAGCACCAGTTTTTTATCACCAAGGAATCAATTGTTAGCACTTCCCTATTAGAAAGCAGCACCAGTTTTTTTATCAGAGCATGACTCTCACTCATGAAAAATCAGTAGAGAATTTGATGGGTCTGCGTTTATTGTAGAAAACAATTTCAAAATATAAGTTATTCATAAGCTGATAATCACAGGTAACATGGAAACCATCTGAAGCATCTTCTAAGAATATTCTATAGCTATTCATAAAAGATTTATTTGCCAGGCTTTTGGTTCAGAGTATCTACTGCCCTCTCAACCTGTGAACAAGAACTTGAAATCTTTTTTTTTTTAAAGTGAAAAATGTACCTCTCTAATCATTATTAAAATAAATACCTGTGTTGTTTGGTTGGTTTATTGCGGGTTGGTTGGTTTGTTTGTTTAAAATTCAATGATTCATTACCTTACATAATTTTAACTGGATTTTTTATATCTTTCTGTGTAAGTAACACTGACATCAATGGCATACATGTAAAGTCATCTGCTGCAACACCAACTTCAATCTTGTTTCTTTTCCCCTTTTCATGAGCAGTGATGCATTTCTGCAAGTGTCAGGGTTTGAAATTTTTACATGCTACCTCTGATCGAAGGCACCTCACTCAGCTCTTTGAATTACCCAGCAGAAAGGAACATGGAGGTAAAAAGATTAATTCCCTTCCTTGTTCACACTAAACAAATCCACAGCTGTCTTGAATCGTGCCATATCAGCTACAATTAGACACTTCAAACTAGTTACAAACTTGAGCAACTTTTCAGGGCGGGAGTGTCTTGCTTTGGTAATATGAACAAAAAGACCACATAAAACCTCAATACTGTGAATAATGTTTCCTTTGTACTCCATAAACATACTCAATATAACATAAATATGTTTTGCATATGTTCAGTCAGGTGGATACTTATGTTCCACCATAGTAGGATGTGCCAGAAAAGGTATCCAGTTACACATCAGCTACCTTTTCTGTCTTCTCTTTGAGGTTGGAAATTTCATATTCAATAACTACTATGACAATACAAAGGCTGCAAAATCAAGTGCTTAAGTCAGAAATACCCACAGTTGTTCTAACAACCTTACTTAGTATACGATGTGCATGCAAAATATTTCTGTTCTTCTTTCTCTCATTAAGACTTGGATCACAACAAACTTATCAGAATTGCCCTGCAAGTATCAGGAAAGAATGACAATTACCATAATTTCTCTGATGATCTTCAACTGCTCTGGTAGGACTAAGAAGGAACTTCCTCCCCTTTCCCCAAGGAGGCACTTAACCTGCTGCCAGGCTTGGTGAGCTCCGCTTGCCTCCCTGACTGTTTTCTCAGGTGAGAAAAGGGGCCACCAAGCAGAAAGGACAGAGGCAACTGAAGGCAGAACTTCCATAAACTACAAAAAATTATCCTTGCCCCTATTAATTTCTTGAATGACTACTCATGGAAAAATATAAATAGCTGCCAAATTGACCAAATACTGACACTTGGATGCCCACTTTTTCCCTTTGGTGGGGAGAAGCCAAGGACTCTGTATCACACTTGGCAGTACACTGGCATAGGTACCAACTACATGGATTTCTATACGAGAACAAAACCTACAAGTGGCTGCACCATGTCAGACTAAGGCCTGTTTTAGCCCAGTTTTCCCTGGGGACTGTGACTTGTTTCTAAACATGTCTGGGAGAATCCCTGTTTTCGATCCTTTGACCCTCACATCCTTTCCCTTATCTTGTTCTCTACTCCCATCATACAACTACTTTTCATTTTTGTTTCACTGTACCCCTTCATTTCACCAAGCCAGCTGTGGGGCTTTGTCAATGATGCCTAGGAAAGAACATATAACTGGGAAAAACATACACAATGCCCCCTCAAAGTATTTCTTCAGTCTCTAACCACTTACTGCCCAATGACTTCTAGAGTCAGATGTGGTTTCTGGAGGTAGTCTTGATGGTGTGAAATACAGAGGCTGCAGAATAAGGTCAAACTGCAGCTCCAACTCTGTACCTTCAGTACTGACTCACCCACTGACCAGTGTTTCACAGCCTCATAATTGCGCTATTGATATTTTCAAATGATCGTGTCTTATTTTTTATTTTTTGCATTTGTACCTATTACAACTGTTCAAGTGACAGCAGGTCACTTCTTTTCTACAGTACGTAAAAATTACATCATCATTTGCAGAAAATCAGTGGCATTTTCTTTTCACCTTTTAAAAGCATTACAAGGTTTCCACTCAGTAAGATGAGAACAGGTTAAGAAAATTATCTTCTTCCTCCACTCTTCATTTGTATACAAGCAGAATAAGGGCAGGCAACAAATAATACAATTTAATAAGAGCAGCGTCTAATAAATTCATTTATTTGTCTAGAAGGGTCATGTTGCCCTAATGCTGCTGAGTGATGAATCAGGATTGGGAATGAAGAGGACAAGTTAACTTGGGTCTATGACAACATAAGTACTATTTTCCTAGGCTAGATCATCTTCGCTAAATAACTATTACATAAACCTAACTTTGTCTGCTGCCCTGCAACACAGGGTAGATTGACAGGAAAGTTAAAAAAAAAGAAGGAATCTTTATATGAAGAGAGAGGCTTGCATAATATACTGGGTTGAAACAAAA
Organism: Mohoua ochrocephala; assembly: GCA_013398855.1. NCBI lineage: Eukaryota > Metazoa > Chordata > Aves > Passeriformes > Acanthizidae > Mohoua > Mohoua ochrocephala. Next base: position 630,351 of record VZTA01016392.1, on the reverse strand, counting down.
TCCATAAGTAAGGCACAAGAAATTTAGGATCAGAAAGAATGGGTTTTATTTACTTTTGAAATAGACATTTTGTAACTCCAATGTACTGGTATATCACAGAGAACATTGTCTCAAAACATTGGCTCTGTAAATCATCATCATTCCCAATAAAGTGCCAGAAAACAAGCAGCATGGCAAGGACTGGGGAAGGTAGGAGGAAGATGTATGATGACACCTGAGGAACACAGATGAGCAAGCACTCGGAAAAAGAAACTGCAGTTGCCTTTCTTTCTGAAATTGCGTAATATTCTGTAGAACTAGACAGTTGATTTCTTTTCCCAAAAATATGTGTAGTAGGAGTACCACACACAGCGCAACAGTCTCCCAAGAAGCTGTTTCTATCTGTGCTGTTCAAAAGCTGGTGCAATAATTATAGCTGTAAACAGCAGCTACTCATTTAAAACACTATTACGACATGATGATATGCAAGCTCAACATGCTAAGATTTCAAAACCAAGTCGTTAGAAGATGACTCCTAAAAATTGAGTCATTCTAAATGTCTCTTCTAAATGTAAGCTTCTCCCGATAATGCTAAAAATTACCACAATACGGCCTTGTTCACTGGTGGTGTGACTTTGGGGGACATAACCTTGGTTTACAGACAGTTCACGAAAGCCATCATCTTTCTGGGCATTAAAGGGGGATTCCGCTAGTTCCACCCCAAGCATTATTTCAGTTTTGTGAAAAGCTAGATCTCTATGCTTTTCCAGGATACATCTTTGTATTGGTTTGGTTTTGGGTAGCAGGGGGGCCACAAAGATGACTCCTGTGAGGAAGCTGCTGGAAGCTTCCCACCATGTCTGGCAGAGCCAATGGCTGATGGCTCTGAAGATGGACATGCTGCTGGCCAATACTGGGCCAATGAGAGAGGCTGGTAACACCTCTGTGATGACATATTTAAGAAGAAAATCAAAACAAAGTCACAAGATTTCGTATTCTAGTCAGAGAAGAAGAGGAGGTGAGAACATGTGAGGGAAAACAACATGGCGACACCAAGGTCAGTGGAGAAGGAGGGGGAGGAGGTGCTCCAGGCGCCGGAGCCGAGATGCCTCTGCAGGCCGTGGCGAGGACCATGGTGAAGCAGCTGTGCCCCTGCAGCCCGTGGGCCCACAGGGGATGCAGAGATCCACCCGCAGCCCCTGGGGGAGATGCCCGTGCCGGAGCGGGTGGATGCCTGGAGGAGGCTGTGATCCATTGGAAGACCCGGTGGAGAGAGAGGGCCCTGCTCCCAGGCTGGAGCAGCCTGGCCTTGGAGGACTGCACCCCATGGAAAGAGAGACCCACGGCACAGCAGTTTTGGGAGGGCTGTGTGCCCGTGGGAGGGGCTCATCCTGCAGCAGGTGTGGTGTGGCTGCTGCTCGTGAGAGTGGACCCACGCCGGGGAAGTTCACGGAGAACTGTCTCCTGTGGGAGGGACCCCAGGGCCTCACAGGGGAAGACTCCTCTCCCGGAGCAGCAGAAGAGAATCTCGGTGATGAACTGACCAAACCCCCATGCCCTGTCTCCCTGCGCTGTCGGTGGGAAGGAGGGAGGGGCTGGGAGGTGGAAGGTGTTCTAAGGGCTTATTTTACTTCTCATTATCCTCCTCTGATTCTGTTAGTAATAAATTCACTTCGCAACTTAAGTTGAGCCTGTTTCGCCCTTGAAGTGTTTCTCCTGGTCCTTATGTCACTCATGAAGCATTTGTTAATTTTTTTTTCCTTTTCCCTCTTTTGTCCAGCTGTGGCAGGGGAGGGTGAGCGAGTGGCTCTCGTGGGTGCCTGGCGTTGGGCCAGCGTCAAACCATAACAAATCTTTTCTTTTGCCTTTGACACTACCAAACTTTCAGCGGCAGCTTTGTTCCAGGTATGGAAAGCCTGCTCAAAATGAAGCACAAGGTTTTCTTGCTCACAGCTTCTGAAGAGAGATTTGGTGTCCTGTGTAAGGGGGTGGCACTTTACCAGCCGCAGAAGCACATCAAGGAGATGAGAATTAAGATTTAAAAACCAAAGGCTGCTTGCTGGGAAAACACCCCAGGAAGATGAGGTTCCAAGGGGAACCTCCAGACCTAGAGTCTGGAGTCTGATGCTCAGGGAAGTTTGCAGTGCTGGACTCCCCCAGCTGTGAGGATGGGGAGGGAGAAGTGTGGTGAGCTTATGAGCACTACGAGATGAAGAGAAAAGGGACTCAGCGTCACTCAGTGTCAGATGAGGGCCTTGGTTTTGTGGTGAAGACAGATGCCCACACAGTGCAACACTGAGGTTATACAATACAAGTAATGCCTAATAATCCTGAAATTAATAAATAAATAATGGGGAAAAAAATCTACAAAATTCTCTTTTTGCTTTTCATATGCCAGCTTTCAAAGAGGTAATTTTCTTTATTGGAGCAGAAGTCAGAGGAATTAACTTCTTAAAAAAAATTGTTAATAGAAAACTTCAAGCTACAAATCTCCTGCTGCAGCTCCACAGAAAGCTATTTGTTAGCTCCTAGGAGGTTCTTGATTTTGTACCATAGTGAACAGATGAAGTGAAAAAAAAAAAAGAACAGGTCAGAGGTGGGTAAAGACTCTCTCAATTAGGAAGAAAAAATTAGCAAACAAACTAGCAATGAACAGACTAAGCATGAAAAAATGTAAACAGAATAAGCAACTGTAACACCGAACCCAGCCATTTATTGCCTCTCTACTACTTAAATACGGCCTTTGGCAAGTATTAGGGATAAAGCAGTACATTTTCTCTATGCTGAAACTGGTAATCTCAGAGGAGACAAATTGAAGGTCCTGCCAGCCAGGTTGATAAGAATCAGCTAAAGAGAGGAAAAGGTACTCTCAGGTTAGAAGTCTTATCAATACTAACATTATCTAAGGCCTGCAGCACTGCCAGGTCTTGTGACATTTCCAACACGTTTTCTAAAATGAACAGCAAATAAAGTTCTTCCCAATAGGGCAGAAATCTAACATGTAGGCTATCTTATGCCTTCCCATATGGTGATTAAAGTCCACTTCCATAACTTTTCTGCCACACCAAGATTATGATTTCTGGGTTTGCCCACAGAGTACAGCACAGAAATCCCTAAGACAACCTGCATGAGTAGGACAGTATGCTGCAGCACAGCTACACACTGCTCCTGTATCACCACTGCTATTGTCAAGATGCTGGGGCTGGAAAAGCCTGATAGCTCAGGAAGAGCACAAAATGAGCTTTGCTAGACTGTTTCCAGACTCAAGCATACAAAAAGCTCAGGTCCTCCTACTGCACTACTGCCTCCAGTGTTCTTGTAGCTGCAGTTATCAAAGGCAAAGATAAATGACTACACACAGCCTTAGAAGAGCTGTTCTCGCCTTTGCTTTAATTGCTTTGCCCAAAAAAAGTTACCTCCATGGTTAAAAAGAAGAAACTTTAACTAACTATCCCTGGTGGAAGCTGTGTAACAACAGTACAGAATTGGGGGGGGGGAAAAAGGCAGGGGGGAGAAAGGGGGAAATAGAGCCTGAGTGCAACAGTACTGGGTAAGACTAAAGGTCTGCTTTGCTCAGCATCATGACTCCAATAAAGTGGTCACAAGTGGACCTCTATGAAGAAACCTAAAGACAGTGCAGCCATGTATCATTTTCCTACTGGGTATGCATCTCAGTGTCCACTTCACTTTTGTGGCTTGAGGTCTCTCAAAATCTTTCAATTCTAGTCCCCTTAGGTGGATTTTGGTTGATGAGAAGCTCAACATAACCTAGAAACATGAGCTCACTGCCCAGAAAGTTAATAGTATCCTGAGCTGCATCAAAAGAGGAGTGGCCAGCAGATCAAGGGAGGCAATTCTGCCTCTCTCCGCTGTCTTGAAACGCCACGTGGAATACTGCTTCCAGCTTTGGGGTCTCCAGCATAAGAAGGACATAGACCTGTAGGACAGGTCCAGGGAAGGGCCACAAAGGTCATCAGACAGCTGGAGCACCTCTCCTATGAACACAGGCTGAGAGAGTTGGGTTTGTTCAGCCCAGAGAAGAGAAGGCTCCAGGGAGACTTTAGAGCACATTCCAGTACCTAAAGGGGACTACAGGAGAGAGACTTTTGACAAGGGCATGTAATGATAGAACAAGGGACGACGGCTTTAAAGAGAAAAAGGGCAGATTTAGACTATATATTAGGAAGAAATTCTTTACTGTGAGGACGGTGAGACACTGGAACAGGTTGTGCAGAAAAGTTGTGGCTGCCCCATCCCTGGAGGTGTTCCAGGCCAGGCTGGATGAGGCCCTGAGCAACCTGGTCTAGTGGAAGGTGTCCCTGCCCATGGCAGGGAGGTTGGAGCCAGATGGTCTTTAAAGTCTTTAAGGCAACCCAAACTATTCCATCATCCTATGATCTCTCATATCCCTTTGGTCTCCTCTAAGGTTGTGTCAGCCTTTAGCAAATACCACCTTCTCATCCGCATCTTCTGCCAAGGAATTCAATTACATTCTGAGTGCAGAACCACCTCATTTTATTTACTTTGAAACTGACTCCTGCAAGCCTTACATCTGCTACATGTCTTGTACTGGCCAAGACAGCAAACATTTGAGTTTCCTCTGCCCCTTTGATCCATTATTCAAGGCCCTGAATTTGCAATACTCCAAAAGTCTGGACCCATCAAATGTGATCATGCTGGTACGTGGGTGAACTGCAATAATCAGCAAAATACCTCAGAGAAGACAAACACAATTTGTGAAGTCATGATCTGCAATGCCCGGCATGGCTAAAATTCCTGGGATTCCTCAAGAGTCATAAGGAAAAACAAGAACTCTGGTACAAGCCAAAAGGACACTTCTGCTTAGTTCAGGACTTCAACAAGCTGGGCATGGACATCACAGAAGGACAAAATATTGTCATGGGAAAAACTCCCACTGTTTTGTATCAGGTTCTGTTCTCAGGAGAGAAACTGTATGACAATAAATACATTAGTTTGCTCAGACATAAATGTTAGGCTATTCAAACAATACACTAAAATAAATAGTCAGATTCTGGGGACACCAAGGACATTTATGAAAATTCTCAAAAAATTTAACTCCAGTTAGTGCTGACCTACATTAAATCTGTATAATTTTGCTATTCTACCACTGCACTTTCCCTGTTCTTCCACGATATTTATTTTAACCAGTACCATAGGCCTTGACTACATATTCCTTCCTTAAAGCAGGAATCATTGCTTCTTTGTGTGTTTCGACAGCTACAAATGGAGTCTCATACTGATTATGGCTCCTGGAAAGCTACTAGAAAGCTTGTATTTTAAGTTCTGCTGTATTTATCTGTCAACAAACCCAGTTAAATTTCCAAGACGAAAACTGTTTCTGTGGCTTGAAAATGGCAGAATCTACATCTAAATTATCTTCAACCCTGAGTTGCAAGCTAGTATTTAAATTAAAAATTACTGGTTTATTCCTCCTGACAATCATTCTTCAGTTAGAGTTTTGCTTTTGAAGTATAATTAATATATGTTAACTGCTTGAAAGAGGATAAAATCAAATGTGCATTTAGCAGCTTTATACTGTCCCATGTTATACCACAAGAACTCTCTGTCTTTAAAAAAAATTGCTGATTTTATCCCATGGAGTTCACTGGTTATCATCCCACTTACAAGAAATTTCAAATATTCCAACACATGTATAATCAACATGTGAATCCTTTTTTTTTTTTTTTACTGTAATACCAAGAAATTAAGGAAGTGGTATCTACAAACAGTTCAAATGTATATTTGTGTCTGCAGTCGCACACATACATTTACAATTGGTAAAATTTTAAGCCCAAGTTCTCCCTACATTGTCTGTCTACATGCTCAAAGCTTAAGTAACATTATGTACCCAGTTGCTGCCCATGCAACTTCCATGTAATGCCCTTCCACAAGTACAGCACCTAATTGCATTTGCTCTTACATGAGAATGCATTTCTTTACTGTATCATTCTCAGCAGACTACACAGGCTCAGAGCAGCAGCTTATGAGTATTTTTATTGGGGGGGGGAGCAGGTCACACTTTATATTGGCACAAATGCTTGGTTTTCACAGCTTCTGTCACCACTGACAGCACTTCCAGGTAGGTGCAAGCAACGCCATAAACAAACAAGAGCTCCATACACATATTTGGATTTGAATCGCTTGCTCATCCTCATGTAGGACCAAGCAAAGCCAAACGTCATTTCTCTTTTCCTTCAGCTGAGTGTGCCGTTTGCTATGCTCCTTTCACTTTTAGCATGAACCAGCCTTCAGGCACTAAACAACACTGGTTGAATCACCAAGCACTGTTTATCACAAGCTCCAAACAAATAGCATTTCTCTATGGAAAAAGTGATCTAAAATGATAAAATGCAAAAGGAGCTCAAATTTAGTTTAAGTAAACTTGTTTCCCATATGTCTTGATTCCTGAATATTTTGACTGTAACCATCATTTGAGATACTATGGATACTAAAAATTTTACATGGGCTCAAACAACAGGGACACTTCACAGAAGGAAAATCCATGAGGTCCTGTTAAGTAAAACACCACTTCTGGTTCTGGAACTCCCTGAACTGTGAATCATTAAAGGCTGGAAGAAGCTGGAACAGGTTGTCCAGAGAGGAGGCAGATGCTCAAGGTTGGGCTGGACAGGGGTCTGAGCAACCTGTTTTAGTTGAAGATGCCCCTGCTCATTGCAGGGGTGTTGGACTAGGTGAGCTTTAAAGGTCCCTTTCAAATGAAACTGCTCTATGATTCTATGAGAAGTATCCTGGGGAGGGAGATACCATTGTGCTTCTACACTGTTCTTACACTCATCTCAAGGCATCTGCTACCGACCACCACTGAGGACAGGACACCAGCCAGATGACCTTTGGTCTCATCCAGCATCACTCACAGTCTCTCTCAGCATCATGTAGAGCAGCAACACTGGTACTGCCATGGCTTTTCTAAGTGATTTACAACTATCCCAACAATAAATGTGATTAAAAAGGTCATACACAATACTAATGATTTATGACATTACAAATTCTAAAGTTTGACAGCACCGTACTGATGTAAAAATTTTAAGGATGTAAATCAAATTGTTTCTGAATATTTCTGAATTTACTTTCTTTACTTACTAACGATGAAAAAACATCACATATTTTTATTACAATAAATAATACCCAAGTAATAAAAAAAAGTAATACTCAAAAGGATCTTGTTATGCTAACGTGCTAAATAAATACATAAAAGACATCATCTTTGCCTCAAAAGTACTTGAGGTAGGCCAAGAAAGAGTAGATTAACAGAAAAATTGAGCACTAAATAACCTGAATTACTTGAGAGGTTGTTTGGAAAAGGTCATCTGAGTTCCACAATGATTTTGAGAAAAAAGTGAATAAGCAAATAGTGTAACTGATGGCTGAGAGTCCTCCTTTATATGCCCCAGGGCAACCAACTACCATCACTCAGAGAGTTTGATTCCATCAAATGGATTAAGCACTCAATCTTGTCAGCATATTTAAACAGCCCACAGCATACAGTAATTCATTCTTCTGGCCAAAGCAAAAACACAAACAACTAAACACGTGGCCATCTTACACAACATTTGCAGAACAAGGAGGAGGCACCAAGAATGAAGAGCAGACAATTCAACCATTCAAACACAAACCAAAACAAAATAAAACACAAAAGCCAAGCAAAACCAACCCTTACAACTAAAAAAGCAACCAAATGGAAGTATCAAAATTCTGATTCATTTTAGCAGTCAAAATCTCAACATCTGATTTACACGAGACATTGCACGGCAGAGAGTCTCAGTTTCCAAGTATAAAATATCAATCTCTAGGAAGCAGCCCTTCTTTTAAGACTTCACCACGACTCACACAGCATCAGAGTGAACAGGCTTTACCAATTAACTGAGAAGAATTGCAAGCTATAAAACACACCATGGATTCAGTACAAGTCTGCACACTACAACATTCCTAAAACCAGTCTTCTGATGTGCTTAGGCCAGTGTAATAGAAGCAATCTCCATTTTAAAAAGAATTCCCTACTACAGAAAGCAAAACCCAAACTCTGCTTCTAGCCAGACACAAACTATACACTTTTGACAATACTTGATGCTGAAATGCAATTCAAAGAAGTCAGATATTAGAAAAAGCAGACGTCTCCATGTTTAAGTGCCCAAAAAGTACTTTCAGGAAGACATTTTTAACATCCACTAGCATTAGACTTATGTTTAGGAAATGCTTTTAAGAAAAGCAGGAGTTTGAAACTTTTTCACATCTTTCACATGAGCCACCTCCTATCTGTGCCTTTACCACTAAAAAGTGCCCCTCCCAGTACTATTTAATCTGCGTGCATCAGGAATAATCCTACTTTTTATGGACTATTTTTATGACTGCTTAGTTTACGCAGTTGGAATCAAATAACAAAAGATCTGGAAATGTGTTACAAACTTTCCCACCAAAAGGAAAGAATTCAAGCTAAAAGTAGACCAACAATGAACCGAAACAAAAAAAAAAAGTTGAGAAATAAATAAAAAAATCTAAAACAGCATTCCAAAGAACATTACATTTCTAAACCTCTCCCTCATCATTTTATTCCCCTTCTTTTAAATAAAAACTATTAATAATTTAATAGTTTATCACAGCAGATAAAGAGTTTATGAAATTATTTTTTAATGTTATGATATTCTACTAAATGTAACAAAAAAGACACTTTTCTTTTTTAATCTACCAATTTCTTAAGATGCAAAACTGAAAATCTGCAGTTATAAGTAATTTCTTAAGTGCTTCAAGGAAAGTGTCTATACTCACCGGCACTGCCGCTTTCTGATTTTTCTTCTGATTGGTTTTCTGGAAAAAAAATAAACAGAAAAGGAATCATAATGTTTCTGTGTTGATTATTTGAAATTACATCTAAAATTTGGGTCGCAAAGGAAAGAATGATAAATTATGATAAAATCACAATCACTGTATTTGATTAATGTTTATAAATTTACCTTCTGACTAATAATTTGCTACCAGGAGCAACAAAAAACCCCTCCTTTAGTGCCCAAACGCACAATTTAAATGAGAGAACTCTGTAACACCTCTGACTGAGCTCTGCGAGAACAAAGTTACACATTTATACCAAATCAGTAGTAGGATTATGCTCAAGCAATGTACATTATTCATTAATCTCACGGGTCAGTCTAGACAAACAAATATTTTTGTATATTACAAAAATAATCAGGGTTCTGCAAAAGAATGTTCTTAATTGGCATTAGGTAAATTTTTGGCCTTGGTCAACCTCTTCTCTACCCTTTCTACAGGCCACGGAAGAATTTATTTCTACAAGCTCTTTCCTGTCTGATTATTTGTCTTCAAAAGATACTATAGTCCATTGGAATTTTTTTGTCAAGTATTTGTACTTGTCAAGTACAACAAATACATATAATCAGAAACATTTCCTGTTCCATGTAGCAGAGAATCACAAGTACGCATGGAAGAGAAACAGACACAGGGTTGCAAAGTGACTTGCAAAAAAGTTATCACTCCGGTGAAGGACAGAGTCAGATTCAGAAACAGCTTTCTGCAAGAAATTCCGATCCCACATTTCAAGAAACGGCTGCCAGTAGATGTATTCTGGTAACCTGAGTTGTAACCCTTACCGAGTCCTATAAAATTAAACCCCTACATTAATTTGTCAGTAGTATATTTGACCGTTCCTTCTATATTTCTCCTTTTTATGCATCCTCTGATGCAGAAAATAAAAAGAACATTTTCACTTCCCTGAAACACGGTTAGAAATGGTAAAACATAGTTGTCCTTTGCTTTCAACTCAGGCAAGTTACAGCTGTCATTGCAGGCTATTTCCTTACAGGCAAGAGTGAATTACTGCTCTAACTCAGAGAGTAATTTTCGAGTTAAGTTGATAATTTCTGCCATTTACAGGCTGGGTACTAACGTAACTGAAAACATGACATATTTTAGAAAACCTTTTTCTTGCCACTGATTCTTGCTGGCTTTGAAGGCTTCTGTCCCTCTCTTCTCATTGATATGGCTTGAGAGCCTGAGGACTAAATGCAAACATAAAAACCAGTATCTTGCAGCTCCTCCTTTCTTTACACCAGGTGGCTGTCATGAGTCTTAGCAGCTGAATGCACCTGCTTTCTCTATGAGAAATAATCATTACATGGCCTTTTCCCAGCTATGAGTATTCACAAAGTGAGTAAAGATCCCTGCCAACTTTCAGACATACATCCAGGATAGCCTGTTTGCAGAAAACCAAGTATTTTCTTGTTGACATTATTTTTGGGGCATATTTGGCACATTTACAGCATAATGTAAAATAAATGCCCAACCAATACCCTAACTCAACTGTAACTTAACAAAGGAAACAGTCGGTACACACACAAGAAGCAGAGAGGATGCAATGAAGAACATACAAAAATACAAAGATATGAACGCCTGTCTGGACTGAGAAGTGAGATGCAACTGGACTTCAAACTGTTCAATTTTCAACTCAGTTTCAATGGAAGACCAGAGCTACCTTAGCGAAACTATTGCCAAAGACATCACATCTGAACATTGCTAAGAGCATCTCTGATTCCAATAGCAATAAATGTACCTCATGTCTACAGGGAAAGTGTGTGTGTTCATATCTGTCTTCAACAGTGAAGACAAAAAACCAGACAAAATTCAATCTTGCAGAAAAGTGGCGTTTTTCTTCCTCATTGCTAGACAACTCAGTTTTGTTATGATTAGGTCACAAGTGTCTGCTTTAAAAATCTTTTCAGTACTAATATCATGAAGAAGGTAAAGGAAGTTGTACTATGTCTGCTTAATATATCTCATTAATGCAGACTGCTCAGCCTCCTCTACAACATGCAAGAGTTGATAAACATCCCTGATAAACATCAATAGACTGGGATTGGTTAGTTGGGATTTTTTGTAGTTAGTGGGGTTTTTGCTGTTGTTGTGGTAGTGAGGTGGTGGTGGGGTGGTGGTTTTTTACACGTACATCAGTGACATCAGTAAAAAAAAGGTATTTTAAATCAATGAAATACACAAAAAGACTATTCCCATCACACTGAGCCCATTCTAACAGACCACATATTCTGTGTGTTATATCCTCAATTGTTTAAATTTGTACAGGAATTAACAGTTTATAGTTTAAATAACAGAAATGAAAATAAAATTAGCTTATCCCTGCCAGCCAGCTGAACCTGCTTTAAAGCTATTTTCTTAATCCTCCAACAAGCACATGAAATAATTAAATAAATATCATTTCCATTTTTTTGAGATGGAGAAGGGGTATGATATAAGCAACTGCAATTGTTTTCTAAATGGACTGTATGTCACAATAATACACACACAATTTTGAGCCATCAAAATGATGTCTGTAATTAAGCTAGTTTGAGTCACACATTCTCCTTTTCTGATCAAGGGTTTCATCTTTATGAACCTCAAAAATATTTGGAAATTTGCATAAATGCCACAGATTTGAAAGGCTGCTGTTGCTTCTATTTCTTTTGATCATGAGGCTGCTGGTAGGTTTTCTGCTTCCGCTAACAGTCCAGAAAAGACTGAAGTACGTAACAGAACAAAGAAGCATTAGGTTAGATCCCAAAACCTTCTGGAGACTGGAATACGCGGGTAAGTGACAGCCCAAACAGAGACAATTGGAAAGTGCCGTTAAAGTAGACAGGGATACGTCGAAACTCCTCAGCAGGCTGCACTGAGACGGCAGAACAGTGAAGGTGGTTATTTCCTAAATAACAGTTTGATGAGGAATTTCAGAATTCAAGCATTTATCTAATGGAACTGGAAGCAGTATTACAAGGCATCAAGATTCTGAGCACACTGTATTTTACTGGAAATAAGAAGGTGTAATGAAAGAAGTAACTGCTTTAATGAAAGATTTTTATTAGGGTTTGTTCCCTTCACATTTCTTTAATGGCTGGATATAGCTGATATTTAAAAATACATATATACAAAATACAGAATAAAAACCTCTGAATATTCATTTTCATTGGAATACAATTGCACATTGTATGTTATATGGTAAGTGTCATTCATGTACAAACTCAGAAAAGGTCCTTTCATATATGAGAAGCTGTATAAAGAAAAAAAACCCCAACAATTCAAAACAATGGGAGAATTTTCAAGGAATGTGGGAATAAAGGGGCTGTTCTTGGGTATATAGGCAGAGTTACGTGTACTATTGAACGAGAGCACCAAAAAAAAATTTGAGTGTCATTAACTGAATTTCTGACGGAGAGAAGGCTCAGGAAACTGAAGAAAAACAACATATTAAAAGCCAGCAATGTTCTGTGAAGCATGAAATGGTGAGACAATCCATGCATGAATGCGGCTCAGAAGCAAAGCTCTGGTATGTGTTCTGTCAATGGAATTCTCTGAACACTTTTTACTTTCAGTAAGATGGAAAGAGCATGAAAGAATTTAAAGACGCAAAAATAGATGTTACGGCAATCCCACTTATGAAGGGGGAGTTGTGAAGATATATTCAAAATTTAAATAAAATGAATCATCTCATCCAACTTGACAGAAATATCTTATACTTTATTTGTGTCTACAGCGTAAAATCTTCTCCTCCACCCATCAATCCTTTACAGTCTGGGATGCAATTGCCTGCCAAGGTCTGTGTTTTCACAAGTCATATTAGTAGCACATTTTTCCAAAAACCAGTTCAGTAAGAAACTTCTATCATTATCTCTAACAAAGCTGCAATTTTATTTATACTGAGATCCAGCAAACCTAAACTACCTGCTGGCAGAAAAATTAAGCATCAGGCGATTAAAGCAGTAAGGGAAGTAATGTATAATCACAATCAAAAAAGTTTGCTGTTAAATGTTTAACAAAAGTGTCTTCCCATTCCTTCAACCAAGAAAGAAATGTAAATTACAGCATTATCTTATGTTAGAGCGTCTGCCAGTGGGAAGCTCAGAAAACAATTTTGACCAAATATACCCTATGTATCAGGCCCATGAATTGCCCCTAGATAGTTTCTAGCTAGATGCAGGTAAGAAAAATTCATTTTGTTCTATAAGACACATTAAAATATATGCAAAATCCTCTGCTTTTCACCCGCCAAAAAAATTACAGCCATGATAGCTGATGACAAAGATAAGATAAAATGACTGGAAGCACAAATAGCATTGTTGCATAGCAACTGTTGATGTACATATGGTGATGTTTATGGAACAGAATGTAGTTCATATTTAATGCAGAAATAATACCAAAAGCAGCCTAGACAGCAAGACCTAGACAGCCAGAGACAAGTGTGCTTTGGATCCCTCTGCAGACATGACGGAAGCCATGCTTCCCACCAGCTTTGCTGCACTCGTGTTCAGGAGCGCCGCCACAGGCCTCAGCGATCTGCCCAGCAGTGAAACAATGCAAAGTCCCCGAGTGCAACAGCCTTGCCAAGGAAGCAGGGAGACACTTTGCAACTACCACTTTCAGAGTACTCGGGGTTATTTACGGGGGCTATTTTGAAATACAGAAAAAGGAAGAGAAAAAACAAATGGGAGAAACCCCAGAGGTAATCCAAACAGAAGATGGAGCATGTGTGAAAGCCAGATTTTCAACATTATCTGGGATGGGAGCCACTTTACCCAGCTTTATATTAGCTCAGATACACACCGCAGAAGAGCAAGAAACTGCAATTCATTGGATTTTGGACACAATAAATTGCACCTCAGAAGAGCCTACTGCTGCCCATTAACTAATATGGGACCACCAGAGATGAAGACATTTACAAGGAAAGAACTAAAGGATTTCTTCCAATACTACAAGCAGGAGAAGCAAGTTCAGTTAAGACAAAGCAAAACAAAACCCACAGAAAATCCATTCAGAAGACTAGAAATTACATCATGCAGAAAATATTAAATTACTTGTCAAGTTTGATCTTTTTTGCTTGCTCTAAATGACCTGATGAGTCAATGTGAAGTGCTGAATTATCCAGAATATGTAAACTCCCTACAGCGTCTTCCAAGATCACAGCATATTTCAGAAAGGCCATCAAAAAGACAGTCACTACAACATAAGGATCCCAAGGTTAAAGGACTACACAGAGAATAGATCTCAGGGCATTCGATGTGCTCAAAAAAAAGGGTGCAGGGGGGAACAAATCACAAACCCACAATCAAAAAAAACCCACCCTGTACAAAACAAACCCAACTGCTTTACGATATTTGTTCCATTTTATTTAAGTCAGTTCTCAAGAAGGGTATTGACTGAGAGCAAAGTGCATGAAGCACTTTTTTATCCGTATTTCATTTGCCCAATTCCTCACTTGCACCCTTCTAGATGCACGACATCTGCAGTTGCATACCAGCTTAATCTTTGGCCCACGGTTCAAACCGACATATTGCTTGTGTTACGTGGTGCAGTTTAAAAAAGGAAAAGGAACAAGATGCTTTTCAGAAAAAAATATGCTAATTATAATATGAAGACAAATACTGGTCTGTGAACCTAAGAATGAGTGAATTTGAATTTCCTATGACCGTCTTACTGGGGATTGACTGAGGTGCAAAGATATGTAAGTTTTTACTGAGTGTTTTTCCATGGTCAATACAGTGGTTTTTTCCATGGGGATTTTCTGGCATCAAATAGAGTAGCAGCCTTTCTTTCAGCTGAGACATCTGTACAGTCCACTCTTCACACACCTGTTTTCATATTAGCCGTAATTCACTCTGAAATTTGTTGAAATTGGACATAGAGCTCAAAACATATCTACACATTTAAGCACACGAGTGTCATCTCAGAAGCATGGTGCCTGTAAGGAATCTGACTGGAATTTGGAACATTTGTGTCACGTTCATTTTTAAAAGCAAAAAAAAGTCAGGCAAGAAAAGTGCAATAAAGTATATTTTTGATTGTACTGTCAACACCAACTTAAACACAACAGGAAAAGATTGTAGCCATTTTACACTTAAATCAGTTTCAGGAAAACTCATTGACTGCATGTTATGCTTGCTAATCTCAAGCAAAAACCATTTTGACAGGGTCTATGCTTATTCAGTGCTTCATTCCAATCATTTCTCATGTCACTAACTACCCTTTGCTCCCAGTTAATATAATAACTTTTACTCAGTAGATAATATTTGAGTAGGTCCTCAAATAACTTTTTCTAGTTGCTAAGAAATGCAAAATTTTTAATTGATTAAATAAAAAAAATGGACAGAGGAAAAATCAGCGTTCTTATAAAGCTATATTCACAGCAGAGACCAATTCAAGGAGAAAAAACCAAATACTAGTTCATACAAATAGTACATGGGAATAAAACCCCTTTTTTTTACCAGTGAAAACCCTAAAGGAGAATGTACACAATGTACTGCACTCTGTATGGCATTCCACGTTCCCTCTGTTCTCTCCAGCAGACCCAGAGCTGAAACGTACATTATAGCCCTGAAGAACTTAAATCAGTTGCTCAATCCCACCAAGTAAACAGACAGACACAAAAAAATTACAACGGTGTTATCTATGCAGAAAACAACAAAACAGCCAAAATCTGATTTCCAAGTCTTCTGTCTTTTACAGCATTGACTTTATTGAAACCAGACATACTGGAATCATAACAACTTTAATTCTAACTTACCTACTGAAGTTTCTGTGAACACTGTTAAGGTCTGTCCTCCCACACTTTGCAGAAGAAATGGATGTTCCCTTGGTGCACTGACTGAAGCAGGCTTTCCTCCAATATCATTGATGTTTGCAAGCTCTTCATTCAAAGTAAATGACACCTAACAGTCACAATTGCCACAGTGTTACTAAACAGACTCAATCACACTGTTTCACAAGTTATGGAGAAACAAAAAGAGAGAAAACACAAGTAGTATATAGCACATTTCTATTTCAAAAGTAAAGAGTGATATAAGAGTCCTTGCACACTGATCTCTTGTTGGAATACAGAATTCAAAGCTTTCAAGTACTTAATAAAATTTACCCAACTCTTTAAAAGTTGCAAATTACTTCCTCCTGAAGTCAGAGAACAATTTGATTTTATTTATTAAAATATAAGGCATAATGGGTTTTCAGCCATTGCTTGGTACTGGCGCTTAAAAATGTTCCACACAGCCAGCTGAGCTGCAGACAAAGTGCTGAAGTACCACAGGTGTTACGAGCCTGGGACTGCTGAATTGCACACAGCCCAGAAGAGGGTTAAACACAGCCCCTTTGCCAAGCTCACACTGCGTGCTCAATACAGAAGCTAAGGAAGGGGGGGCTGCATAACCAGAATCCCCAGACACAGGCCACAGCCAGGCACTTGGGAGAGGGATACGTCACACCAGCACTGCGTGCTTCCCCCGTGCATCCTCCTTAGCCTTTTGTACCAACACGTCTCAAAATGTTTGAACACAAGGTCACTACTACGACTGCTGCTTTCAGATGGGTGAACAAAGTGAGGGAACAGAGGGACTCATGCAAGTCCCACAGGCATCTATGGGCAGAGCTACTAACAGAATTCTCTCCTCCTGATTGTGGTAAAAACGTTTCAGTAGAGGTGTAACAAAAAATACGTGACATTAGAAACCAGCACGTTCTAAACAATTTTTAGCATAAACTTTAGCAATTACTTACTTCTGTTCTTCCTTGATTTCTGAAAAAGAAAATATTTAATATTTAATAAATATATAAATATAAAAAAATATTTAACAAACTTTCCATAACCTAATTCCTCAAGTTTAGCTTTCTTGATGAAAAAGCAAATTCGAATTCTAGTTTTGTTATTCATCTTCACTCCTGAGCTGCTCAACTTTTTTTTTATTCTGATGCCCAAGAATAAATGGGAAAAGTCAGCATGTGAGAACAGAAGCAGCAAAACAACACATGTAAATAAAAGAAATTCTGCACTTAGGTTTCTTTAAACCTAGGAAATCAAACATCATGTAATGGGACAGAGCAACTCTCCAGTATCATTTTGTACAATTTATATTCCTAATCACTACACAAACAAATACTGTTCATGTATCAGAGAAATATGCACACTGTTGGCAAGAAACAGGATTATGTCTTGTAACAGGTGCAACATATTCTTATTTTACTGCAGGTAACTTCTAAGAAATGCAACCCGTAAATGTAGAGTAAAGGCTTACTTGACAATCCTTAGTTTTCCCACTTCACCTCTTCCTGAAGCTTTACTCCACTGTTGTGACAAGTATTTGGGGACCTAAGAAAAGACAACAGATTTCAAGAAAAGCAGATTTTAAAATTCTGTACAAATTGTATATGTGTAAATACTTTAAATGCTTTTCTCCTGACCACTTCAGAACAAAGTATGAGCTAAATATAGTACATAGATGGTTTTGGTTGGAAGGAGCCTTAATGGTCATCTAGTCCAAACCTCCTGCAATGAGCAAGGACATCTACAATTAGGTCAGGTTGCTCAGAGCTCCATCCAACCCGACCTTGAAGGTTTCCAGGGATGCCACATCCACAGCTTGTCCGGGCAACCTGTGCCAGTACCTCACCATCCTCATCATAAAACATTTCTTCCTTATATCTAGTCTAATTCCACCCTCCTTTCACTTAAGACCATTACTCCTTGTCCAACTGCTATAGGTCCTACTAAAAAGTCTGTCCTCATCTTTCTCATCAGCCCCCTTGAGGCACTGGAAGGCACCTATAAGGTCTCCCTGGAGCCTTTTCCTCTCCAGGCTGAGCAGATCCAGCTCTCTCAAGCTGTCTTCACAGAAGAGGTGCTCTGGCTCTCTGATGATCTTCACGGCCTCCCCTGCACCTGCTGCAGCAAGTCCACATCCTCCTTATGCTGGGGGCCCCAGAGCAGGACAGAGCACTGCAGCTGGGGTCTCACCAGAGAGGAGCAGAGCAGAGCAGAGAGACAGAATCCCCTCCTTTGCCCTGCTGCCCACACTGCTTTTGCTGCAGCCCTGGACAGAATTGGCTTTCTGGGCTGCGAGTGCACATTGCTGGGTCATGTCCAGCCTGTAACCTATCAGCACCCCAAGTCCTTGTCCTCAGAGCTGCTCTCAGTCCTTTCCTCCCTCACCTTGCACTGATACCGGGGGATGCCCCAACCCAGGTGCAGGACCTTGTGCTTGGCCTTGTTGAACTTTAGGAAGTTAATGCGAACCCACTTCTCGAGCCGTTATATACATATATATATTCATATACATATACATACACACGTCATACGTATATATATATATATGTACACATATTCTGTTAGGGAGAGCAAAGAGAATAATGTGGCATAAAAATAACACTAACGTAGAGTCTCAAATGAGAGAAATATCTTAAAATAACTTGAATCTCAAATACTACTATGCAATCATGAAAGGCAGAAAAAGATTAGCATCATATTCTTAAACTAAGGAGTCTCAATATTTTAACAGGTAAAACTATACTTTTAAATATTCATTAGAAATTATCATCTCTCTGGGAGAAAAAAACCCATCAGCCAACCAATCACAGTGATGAGAAGTTAGACAATTACAACTCAGTAATTGCTGGGAAGGGAAGGCTTAGACTTTGGGAACCTCAGACATGTTGAGCAGCAGATCACAGCCTACTGTCACCAGATGTTCACTCCTCCAACAGCAGAACCCCCCCAGGCAAATCTGCCTCCCATCACTCATTCCCAGCTCTTCACTGCACCGGGCAAAGTCTGTGCAGCTGGTCAGTATACAGAAAGAGCAGACTGATCTAGCTAGGAGGAGTGGGTGACGTCTGTGTTTCAGCTGTGCCGATTTTGTGTTTAGCAGGTGGAACACCCAAAGCAGCTCCCCAGCAGTTTTCCAGAACAGCTGCACAAAGCAGTGGTTAGTCCAGGGACAGGAACAAGACCTGCACAACGTGAGGATTAAAAGCTGCTGCAGTGATGTTAACTCACCTACACACTAATTCCTTCAGTTCCAAAGGCTGTGGTATCTGCAGCGTCGGGTGACCTGGGCTCAAAATGGGCAAGAAAGGCCTCTGGGAAGCAGCGCACTCTTCAGAACTTTACAGTTCTTTACTGGCACAGCAAAGTTTGTCCTGGCTCACACACTCCACAGCTACAGAAAACATCCGTGCCCACGTAGAAAAACGGTGTGAGGCACAGCCAGGAAGAAAGAGAAATACACTAAGCTATGCCTGTTCCAAGAACTTGCTGACGAAGAGCAACCTCCTAACTTCCTAAAGCTCGAATTAAGTTAACACTAACTTTGCATTTATCTTTTCTTCAAGAACTCCAGAAGATATCTTGAAACTGGTGCTTAGTTAGCACTTACCTTTAGACTCACAGCACCCCATGAAGTACATGTGGAATAACTACAAAATCAGATGTCCTCCAACTGCTCAAACTAAATGGCAGTCCAGGTTCCCATAAAGTTCAGTTTTGGTCAAAAATACCACAAAAGCACAATAGAAAGTCATGAATTGGCACAATCTATTGATATCTATTTTTTCAGTTTTCAAAGTGGTAACTTTCTACAGCAGATTCCATGCCAGATCAGATGTAGTTTTCTTTCTAAAGTCAAGATAAATGCTACGACGTGCTCCAGCTGACTCAACAGAAATATTATTATGTGCTTGCACCTAATCTGTATTTATACTGCCAGCTAATAAGATAGATGTACATCCAGTATGAATGGACAAGGAGTGAAGGGCTCTCACAGTGTTAAAATCACATTCAGACTGGGAATTTAGTCAGATTAAGAGGTTGCAGATCAATCACACTCCTTTCAGCTGCATGGGAAAGTCTCAAAGAGTGCATTTAATCATCTTTCTGCTGGCCTACTTGCGGTCAAGGGCTATGCAAAGAAAGACAAAGGGTTATGAAGGGCTGTGATCAAAGGATTACTTCCCGCTATCCATAGGGACTTGAGATAAAACCAGGTGCTACTCACAAACCCACTGCTAATGACGTAAACAATCAGGAAAGATTAAATAAAGTCTTAAATGCTGTAGACATCTTTCTTTTAACTTTAGCAAATTAAGAGATTAACGTATGGAAAACAGCCAGTTTTCAAAGTCTCAACACTCTTTGAAAGAACACACAGAAAACAAGAGCAACTTCTCTTTACAGGGCAGAATTTTCAAAGATTCCACAGCAGGATTTTGAAAAATATATACCCACAGAAAGAGTGACCTGTGGACAGAGTGCCTGCCTGACTGAAAGGCTACTGAACGTAGCCTTCTGGGACAAGTGGCCTTTATGCTGGGATTTGTAGGCAAGAACACGCTTCTCTCCAAAAGAGAAAAAGTACAATTTAATCACTAGAACAAATCTGACGTACTAAGGAGCATCACTTCAAGACCTCTTCCCACTGCTGTTCTCTTGCTGCTCACATCACACAACTGCCCAGGCTGCAGCACACGAGGCACCCCGCAGGCAATGCAGGACACGAGGGCCCCTGCTCCACTCATCTTTCAGCTCAGTCACAGCTTCCTGCCTGCCTTTAGAAGGGAGCACACAAGTATCTGTAACAAACTACTTCCACTTTTCTGTAAGAAATTAAATCAGCTCTCTCTCTATGTAGCAATCCATATGCAGGGCATACAACAGAAGCTAAGGCTGATGTCAGGTTCTATATTTTAATTTTTCTTTGAACATACAAAAAATAATTAAATAAAGATATCATCTTTCTAGCTATAGAACAATGCAGCAGATTAAATAAAAAAAACCTGACCAACACACACAGGGAACAAGAAATTAACTATTCTAATGGCTAACACTAAATGGGCTTCACTTTGCCACAAGTACATAACCAAATGTTCTCACTATTTCTCTACCTTAGCTTTCACTGAAAACACAGAAATAAAAATCCAGTTGCTTTCTGGATTTGT
This sequence comes from Mohoua ochrocephala, assembly GCA_013398855.1. Lineage (NCBI taxonomy): Eukaryota > Metazoa > Chordata > Aves > Passeriformes > Acanthizidae > Mohoua > Mohoua ochrocephala. Next base: position 609,585 of record VZTA01016392.1, on the reverse strand, counting down.
ACTAAAGCAACTCGCTCTCTTTATGGTACCTCCTTTCACTGCTCATGCTTCTAAAATACTCATCACTACATTTTTTTATTGCCTGTTAAGTAGTCTCTCTGGAATACTTCCTGTGCTAGCACAATGCATGCTAAAAGGAAATCAAATAAGCCAGGTTTTTTATTCCATCAGAACTGAATGCTCTCTCCCTCAAAGGAAGGATAAATTCAGTCTCGTTGTCCCAGCTAGTGAAGATAAAATGTACAGGTACTATGCGCCGCCTTGCCTCTGAGTGTGTTGGGAGTCCTGCTAACAGGGGTGGCTGTTTCCAGGTTCAAGTCCGAAGGAAATCAAAGGATAAAATCCTGCATATCCCATGTTATGGTCTATCAGTGTTAGCATCTTTTCAATATATTTTTACGATCATTAACATACAAGAAGACAGACATAAGTTCAGAACATGTGCATGAAGGACGACATCAACATTCACCTGGAAGAGTAATAATTAAGCTTTCCTTTCAGTCCTGTTTTCTCATTAAACAAAGTGGCACCAACTGTAAGCACACATCTGCTTGAAAACTTCCTGCTTCAGGAAACATCAAACTGTATCAGACTAAAGGACAAGCAAGTTCAGTGTCCTGTCTCCAAAGGCAGCCAATGGCAGTTACTTCAGGAAGAACGTATGAAGAAAATATATTTCCCCAGCATGCTCTTCTAATTTCTAGGATGTTTTAGCAGACATGGGGCATTGCAGCATATCAGTTTTTAATCTCTCAGTTCAATTTTCTTGCCTGACTTTGACTAATGGTGTTTGAGCTTCTGCGAAGTTTCGACATTCACAACTTCTTCTTGCAAGAAGTTCCAAAATTTAACTACATATTGTGCAAAATGGTACCTGCTTTGCTTGTGCCGAGCCCATCAATGAATTAATGTGACACACCCCTAATTGCTGCGTTCCAACTGACTCCTTCACATTCACCTTCGCCTATTCGCTTCTTCCTCATCCACCCATGACATTACTCATTGCTTCAGACCTCTACGGGATTTACAAATTAATCCTCCTGCCAGCCTAAGAGGTAATAATGTATTGAGGAGTTCCCTCCACAGCCATCATTCCTTGTTGCCAAGACCAGACCTGGTGCTCTCCTCTGTACTGTCCCCAGGTCCACTTCACACTTTCCTCAGCAGGGAGGATGAGACCACGGCTAGACAGAGCATTTCGGATAGAGGCAACACGATGGTACAATAATATTTTCTCTTTTGTTTTCTGTATCTTTTGTAATCATGCCCAATGTTGACTCTGCTCATTGGACATGATGTTCTTATGGAGTTATCCCCAAGTACTGAAAAAACCACTCCTGAATGACAACAACCAGCAGAAACCCAACTGCTGTGTACATATAATTAGCAAGGTTTTTCTCTATGCAGGCCAGATTAGATCTTTCAACTCTTAATTTCATTCGCCATTTTATCATCCTGTCACTCAGTATGTCATGATCTACTGCTGCAGCTTCCTGCTGTCAGCATTCACTGATAGTGCCCTGGATAAGCCACCACAATCAGAGCACTGCACAGTGTTCATTGCTGTTTCATGACACCAGACACTCAGGTGTCTGTACAGAAGAGGAAGCCAATGCAGTGACCTGCCCACCAAAAGTTCTGCACAGCAAAGCAAGTCTGAATCCCCAAACATTTTTAAGGGCCTCACTAAGAAGTTTTGGTAGTCGAAGTATGATGGTGTTACACTCCCTTCACCACCCAGGACTAGTATTTGGGAACCACCCCATCCCCACAGGATCTCTCAAGCCGATCGTCTGAACCTATTCCTAAAGGAGGAAGGGGAGGAAGCAACTGTTTCTCCCAAGACAGAAGAAATACAGGTCTAGAAAAAGAGGAGCACACCCAGAGGGGACTCGAAGCAGGCAGGGCACATGCTCCCCCATCGGCTTCGAGTCTCCTCCTTCTGAAACAACGCTTGGTGTTGGCAGCAAAATGTCTTGGTGGCAAAACATTCACTCCAGGGAACTGAGCAATGCCAGCCCGTTAGTGGTGCCACCAGACTGGAGTGTGGCCCTGCACCAAACAGGTTCGATTCGACACCCTCGCTACCTTTTCTCAGCTCCTCCACTACAGCTATATTTCACTAGCACCAAAAGGAGCTGTAATGACAGGACATTGGCATTCACGTTCCTTGTTGGATTTCGAGGGGTTTTTAATCAGGATGTGAATCTGGGCACACTCAAAACTTTTCCCAACTCTCGAAGTTTTGGGGAAATAAAAAATAATGCCGTGTTTGTTGCTCGTCACAAACCACTAGCAGGACAAGGAGGCGATGTTTTACTGTGAGGGGGGTGAGACATTAGCACACGCTGCCCAAGGAGGTTGTGGATTCCCCATCCCTGGAAATGTTCAAAGCCAGGCCGGATAAGGCCTTGAGCAACCTGGTCTAGTGGGAGATGTCCCTGCCCACCGCAAGGGGGGTTGGGACTGAATGATCTTTAAAGTTCATTCCAACCCCTCAACAGAATTCTGATTCCGTGATAGCTCCCGGTAGCCCAACTTTCCCTGAGGTGTCTCCTTTACTCAGCAGGCATCCGGGCCTAGCCCCGCGTTGTCCCCGAGAAGGGGAACAGTCACAGCGGCTGTCCCGGGCCACAGGGCGAGCCTGACGCGGGCAGCCCCGGCCTCACGGCGCCCACCCCGGGCACGGCGGGGCAGGGAAGAGCGGAGGGGCCCGGCTGCCACAGGCCGCGCTGGGCCAGGTCCGGGGGCACGGCGACGGCTCCTCACCTTCACCAGCCA